>WUAM01000179.1:9514191-9541089 GCA_024336885.1 Actenoides hombroni | reverse complement strand
GCGAAAGGCAAGGGGCAAAAGGAAAGGAGGGGAGAGGGGAGGGAAAAAAAAACACACAAAAAAAAAAAAAACAAACAAAAAAAAAAACCAACAACAACAACAAAAACACCAGTGAATGAATGCTGACCCAGATCCCATTGATGGTAAAATCGCCACAGTGTTCAGTGATGCCAAGACTTTGTCTAGGGAAATTATTACAATTTACTGCTATCATAACTAGTTAAAAAGGCTCTTTGCTGCTGAATGCCACCTGCTACTGCCTGGCAAAGTATGATCAATTACATGGGGCATATTGTCATAATGAGTGGGGCTTTTCATTTAAAAATCCAGAAGTGCTGTGCTGAAGTGGTATCATTATCCTCAGTGGAGGGTGCGGGAAAGAAGGGGAAAGACAAGGAGAAGAGAGATGGGTGCATGGAAAGAGGGCTTCTCCAGGAAGAAGAGTGGCCAAAGTATGGATGTGTCTCAGCTACCTACAATGAATGGGGCCAGGAAGATGACCAAGGACCTGGAGCACCTCCCCTGTGAGGACAGGCTGCTAAGAGTTGGAGTTTTCAGCCTGGGGAAGAGAATCCTCCAGGGAGATGTTATAGCAGTCTTCTAGTACTTAAAGAGGGCCTACAGGAAAGAAGGGGAGGGACTCTTTACTAATAAATGTAGTGATAGAATGAAGGGTAACTGTTTTAAACTGAAAGAGGGCACATTTAGATTAGATATAAGCAAGAAATTCTTTGCTATGATGGTGGTAAGGCACTGGAACAGGCTGCCCAGAGAAAATTGTGGATGCCCCCTCTCTGAAAGTGTTCAAGGCCAGGCTGGATGGGACTTTGAGCAGCCTGGTCTAGTGGAAGGTGCCTCTGCATGTGGCAGGGGTGTTATAACTAGATGATCTTTAAGGTCCCTTCCCAACCCAAACCATTTTATTATTCTATATCCCAAGTTCTATTGCTGTATCTTTTCCTGTAGGCTGCACACTTAGTTCAGCAGTAAAGGATTTCACATTGGGCATTGTCTGTCATAACACAGGCAGAAAAGCAGCAGCTGATAAAGCAATGTATCATGCTTATTTCATCCCATTCTGCAAGAACCTGGAAGGGGACATGGTGGGTCAGGCTCACAGGTCGACTTAGGAGAACCAGTTTCCAGCAGTGATCAGCAGCAGCAAAGGCTAAGCAAGCTTTGGGGGGAATTACAGAAATACAGTAATCATTAAGTAGTCTATCAAGGCTTACAGCCTATTCTTTTTTTAAAGTAAAAACATGTGAACTAGTATTTCTTTTGAAAGAAAAGAATTTCAGTCACACAATCTGTGTTATTCAGGAAATCAAACTACCTGATCACAGTGATCACTTCTGGCCTTGCAATACATTCATTTAAAAAAATTGTCAAACGTCAACTTCATTCTCTGTGTTTTTCCTCACGAAGTCCAAAGAACTTAGGAAACCCACCCTTCACCTCCTGGATTTTACTATAAATCTTCCTTTACTGATTCTACAAAAGCTTTGGAAACCAAGTAACTCTTCATTTCCAACGTTTGTGAATAATCAAAACTTTGTTCAACACTATGGCTTTTATTCCAACACACATAAATAGCTTCTTGACTTACACAAAACCTGAAACCACTTGAATCAATCGGCTGTATATAGTCTGGATAAATACTGACTTTGAGATTCTGGGTATACAGCCAATCCTGTGCTATTTGCTAATACTTTGATCTAAATTCACATTATTTTAAGAAGAAATGAAAAATATTCTGGGGAGAACAAAGACAACAGTAAAGAAATTACAGCCTGTAAAAAAAAAAGCTAGAGGATATGTAAGTTAGCTAAAAATTTAACTTGTTACAAAAGCATTTCAGAAGACAGAAATAGATTTAGCCTGATCACAAAATGAGACACAAATATCCATAAATACGTTATTTGGTTACTCCCATGGGAATTCACTCTTGATTTTCCAGAAATCTACCACTCTATTAAGTATATTTAATAGCATTAGTAGACAGCACTACAGTCTCATTGCGTGTCTAACGTACTGCTGCTTTTTCTATGGCAGCATTATAGCGCAGGTGATTTATGTCTGTGCAGCAGAAAGGGCTATTCTGTAGAAATATCACAGGAAATGACACACAGGAAATAAACCAACACAGACATCTTACAATCATTTCCTAAGCTCTAGCGCAGCAATCTGCTGAGCTCCTGAAACAGCCCAGATGCTGCTGACACAAGGAATGAAAAAGCACCAAAAAAAAAAAAAAAAAAAAAAAAAAAAAAAAAAAAAAAAAAGCAAAAAAAAAGCTTCCCTCTCCAGCATGTTTTCTGGGTCCTGGGAGGAGAAAAGGATGAACCAGGCAACAATCTATAGAATAGATAGTTTTTGTCCACCTGGAAATACACTTTATTGGGTATTAACTCCAGTCATGGTTCATCTACAGTGGCTATAAACAGATGGAGAGGGACATGCAGCGGCTGTGAAAACAAGAAAGCTGAAGATTAATGTATGATGAATGCTCAAGTAATGGCTGGGGAAAAGAAGGCCACATGGAAAAAGTCACCATAAGCCTCATGACAGAGTCCTCTTATCTTCTCATTTGTCTCACTCATGAAAGGGGGCTTATAAAAAAAGATGGGAATAGACTTTTTAGTAGGGCCTATAGTGATAGTACAAGTGGCAATGCTTTTAAATTAATGGATGGGACATACAAGGAAGAAATTTCTTCCAATGAGGGTGGTGAAGCACTGGAACAGGTTGCCCAGAGAAGCAGTAGATGCCCTGTCCCAGGAAACATTCAAAGTCAGGTTGGATGGGGCAACCTCATCTAGTTAAAGGTGCCCCTGCTCATTGCAGGTGGGCTGGACTAGATGATCTTTAAAGGTCCCTTCCAACACAAACTATTGTATCATTCTGATTCTATGAACTACACCCAGTTCCATTCAGACACCATCCCATTAGCACATATTATTCCATGCTGACACTCAAAGGCATCCATTCCCTCCCCACAAGCTCCTACAGCATGAAGTAGTGGATGGAGTAAAAATTCAGTCCCTGTCCTCAAGAGCACATTATTCAAATTACAGCAAGATGTCAACAGGTACAAAGAAATAATCATGTTTCAGTCAGGTTTGCCAACTTACAACAGAACACCACATCCTGGAAGACAGATGAACTCAGTAACATTTCAATACGGATTTTATTAAGGAATGCTAGGATACAGCTCATATGGGATTAAATGAACACGCAGTACAGAAACTGCTTTTCATCTAAGTAAATTTTACCAGTTAAAAATGGCCAGAAAATAAAGACATATCTCAGCCTATCATCTCACTATTGCTCAATGTTCTACTATTCCTACTCATCCTTCATAAAGCCTTTTAATGGAAATTAAAATATATGAAAGCCACATATGAAGATATGTATAAAAACACAAAAAAACCCAACCAAAAAAAGCCAAAAAAATGCATCTGAAATCAATGTCCTGGGCTAAGAATCAATTTGAGGAATCTAGAAAAAAAGAGCAGAAGCATTCTATATGAATTTGAATATACAGAGGTCTATGCAAACAGATTACACTTACACATATATTAAATGTAATAATTTCTTCCAACTTTTTCTCCATACCCACTAGAGGAATTATCAGGGCTGTTTCAAGACAGCAATCAGAAGAACATCCATGTCATTCCATAATACTTTTTCTTCTGGGTTTTCTGGAGACTGAAATCCTTTCCTCAAAAGATTTTATGTGCAATTTTACCATTAAGTTCATTAAGGTCACATAGCTGGTGAAATACCCAAAAGCATGTCAGGTAAGCAGAAAAGAAATATAAGACTTGTTTTACTACTGTATAACTTAAAAGACAAAGGATACTTTTAATTTCTGCCTTAAAGTGGAAGGTAGTCTGTCAGTAAAAATGCCCTTTTCTGTAGATAAAAAAGGGAAGTTTTGAGAAAATCAGCACAAAATTTGCTGTAACTAGGTGAAACTTCCCACTGTAAAAATAAGTATAATTTTCTTCAAGTAACTGAAAAAGATAAGTAACATTTTCACTATTACCTACAAGCCAAGGAACATAAAATACACACATTCTGTATAAACACTCAAACCATCTTAAAACACCATGGGTAAAATGTTGGTCCCATTAAAGCTGATGGCGAACTTCTCACTAACTTCAATAGCAACAGAATTTCATCCATTGTGCCCACACATAAAGCAGAAAAGAGTAAAGAAGAAGTTTTGAAATACAAAACTAAATCAATAAGATTGCTTTAATCGCTACTTCTGATGTCTTTGATCTTCCATGAAATTTCTGCCCCTCCCTCTGATATGTCAACATGCTGTAGGTTCAGTGCTTAGGTAGTTGATTTATCAGCCCTCGTGATAGAAGATTTGGACCACGCCCTACCCTTTCCACTGTTCCATGCCCAGCAAAACACAACGCATCCACAACATTAAAACTAAGTTTTGCAGTGACTCAGTCCAGAGCAGTGCCCTTCCTAAAACTTGGGTGGGGTTTTTTCGGTTTTGTCCTTTTAAGGTTAGAGGGAAGTTCCTCAGTGATGGGTGTGCAAGCTCCCTTATCAGCGATGCAGGAAAGGGGGTAGCATCATTTGGTTTCCATTCAAATTCCACTCCAGCACCAAATGAAAGAGAGTTTTTCAATTATATTGGCACCTCCTCATATATACTGCAGAGGCTTCAAAGGAAGAACATTTCTGGAAATCAAATTGCTTGGTAGGTCCAAAGGGAAAATATACCTAAAGGCCAAACGTCTATCATAAGATACTGGACTCTTAACAAGAGCTGTTACTCATACACAAACCACCCGCTTTTGGGGCAACCTACACGGCAAGTATTATCAGGATATGAAAAGCAGAGCTTTCACACAAGACCTTAATGAATGAGCTGAGGCTACATTTACTGGCCCAGCCACCTGAAAACTAAATTCTGCAGCCTTTTAGGAACATTTGCAACATTGGTATTTCTGCATGGAAGTGCACTGAACTTCAGAATTATTAAATTATTATATACTGTTTTCTTTCTTTCCTTTGTTTTAAGTGTTTTAATTATTTTTTTATTAAAATCTATAATTTAGCACACCTGTTTTGTTCAGTTGCATCAATAATTATTTCTTAAATGCCACCAACAGGCCAGATTAGTATTTAAAATTTCTGGTCACGCAAATGTATGCAACATATGGACCAGACTAAGCACTAAGTTTGCTTGCAACAGCAAATACAAAGAAGAAACATTATTTTAAGTGTTGTCTTTTAGACAGAAAGAATCTCCCCAAAATTTCTTTTTAATATTGTCCACAGTGCTTTTATAAAATATTCAAGGTTGTGCAAGGCATGAGCATGTGAACAAGAAACACTGACTGTGTTTTGAAGAGAGGATACTCAATATCTACTACCCATCATATTCTTTGGATCATTTCCAGGATCATTTATTACACAGTCAATTATTTTGAAATATGTCATTCCATTCCCCAATATGAAAGTGTAATATGTTTTTGAAGAGATTAGCTCTGTATGTAAATCCAGCCAAAGACTGGATGTATACAATTTTAAGAAATAAAAAATAAAAAGACATCTTCAACATATCAAGACAGAAGACAGTACAACAGTAGATCATGCTGTAAGGTTTCACAGGACATTAGAAAGAGGGAGCAGAAATGAGAGCACATCCTCAGCAGGAAAGTACATCTCTGATCAGACAAACTCAGCAGATGTCAGAGCCGTGAGCAGGGATGTCCACAGTCAGTTAGTGACAATGGTAAGTCTCGGGTGGGAGAACAGTTGAGCTCAGTTAAAATGCGTCTTGGAGAAATATAAACACAAACACTCCTTCTGCTCCCAGGCTGACACACAGAGCATCACCATTTCTGCTCAAGGCCTGGCCATACAGGCGAGGAAAAACCTGGTGTGATGCTTACTGCATACCAGCTTCACTACCTACACAGAGCAATCCTCTGCCACCTCGTGTTACAGCGAAGGCAGATGAGCTCTCCAGCACAAGAGATGAACTACCTCATGCTGGCCACAGAGCAAGTGCAGGCATCTGGGTTGTTATCCCAGGGGGGCCACAGGTCAGCATCCTGTGCTCCCCCACAGAAGTTGCATTCCTTTCCCATGGCACACCCCAACAGCTCCATGGGGAAAGGTGTCACTTCCATCCCAGCATCTTGCCAGCAGTGTCAGCATATAAGTGTCAAATTGGATATACATAACATGGAGAGCTATCCTGTGACTGGAAGGTAGCATCATTAAACTTTGTCAGACATGTCTAACCTTTCAGTGTCGTCTTTAGTAAGGCTGATGATCTTTGCTGCTGGTGCAGTTGAGCTGCAGGGCAGTGGATGAGGCTGTGACAGAAAACACCAAGGCAATAGGGAATTTAATGTACGACTAGAAAATAAGAGCAGTCAGTAACTACAGCTAGTCAGTTTTGGAGATAGGAATATTATCTCAATTTTAAGTCTTTAGGGCCTTATATATTCTTTCTAGGAAAAATTTGTTCCTTCTGAAAAAAATACGTACACCGGACTGATTTTTTTAGGAAATCAGTAACTCAGTTTTACTGAGTTTATCCACTGTTGCCTGTCAACAAGAAACTGGTTTGTGAATACAGAGCCTGAACAGTCAACCACAAGGCTTCTCTCACTAGAATGACATTTTCTTCTGCTTTCTAAGTCTTTTTTGCACTTTTCCTCTTGTACAGTATGCCTGAACATCAGACACAGGGGCTTGCCCAAATAGCTGCAAAGCTTCTTTCTGCCAAGTCCCTACTTTGTTTCACATAAGTCTGAATGTACTGTTGGCACCAAAACTATATGTTACTGAAAAAGTTTTTAAGATTGCTCTGTTCCATGGCTTAGGTGAAGGCACTGGTGCTTATTCTTTTCCTCACATTTGATTAGCTTCCTGATCATTCTATCACAAATCTGTGGGGGCTTCTTTTCCCCCCTTGGGTCTTCAAATTTTTGTTTGGCATTTTCTCATACAATCAACCACAGTTTTACTGCAAATGCCAGCAGTGCTGGGCCATAATTAAACAGCTTTTAAAGTAAGCACACAGTGACCTAATTATGTCAACCATACATCAGCTTTGCTTCAAAAGAGGGTCTTCTGAAAAATCGGCTGTCCATCTTCCTCAAGGTATACCATCACTGAAGATCCAGCACGAAGACATACCAATAGGTACTACACTCTTACCACCTTCAGCACATCCACACCTCACGCTAACCAGCCCTCTTCCTGACTCAGGTTTCTGTATCTTGCACATGCACAGCAAATCACTCACCAGAGCAACTTGTGAGTCAGTTTGTACTATGGACAACCATGCTTATATCTTCTGACTGGTCTGAGCCCAAAGGCAGAGCGACACTTTGAAGCCTACATGCAACAAGCAGGTTCTTCAGTCACATGAACCAGAAACCCTCAGACTTGGGGGACCAGAGCTCACCACCCTGCAAAGGGAACGATCCACATGCCTCCATCCAGCAGGAACTACAGCCAGCCAGGAAGGGCTCGCTCTTCAAGAGCCCAAGGAAGGGAACTTCGCCCTCTACCTTCTCAGAGCCCAGCATGTGCTGCCCCCTACAGGCACACTCTAAAGCGGTAAATCAGCACAGGGACTGCAGGGTATCAATGCCTTCATCACGAGATTAAGTTTTAAACTACCTCTATTTCCAGAACATACTTTGCTGGAATACTTAATGAAGTCCAAGTGGTTATTAACACTAACAGGGTCTGCGCAACTCTGCCTGTACAGGCCAGGTGCTGTAACAAAATTTAGCTGCAACATAAATGCAGGAACTATCAACCTTATTACTGCAAGTCACTGCGTAATTTCAGGTTGTAAAACTGAACAGATGGCACTTGTGAGCTTTAGTCAGTATCTTGGACTTTTTAATTAGATTCCTGTTCAAGTTATTCTGCTGGTCTACAGCAGGAGACCCCAGGTTTCAAAGTAACCTTAGGAATTCCATTGCTCTGTCTGACAGAAACCACTACGTCAGGGAACTGCTGCAGGCACAGATCCTGCTGCTTTCACCCCAGGAACCACTCAGCAGGTAATTAAAAGTGCAGAATTAAAGGGATAGTCCAAAAATGCAGCTACGCCTTAGCCAAAATGCAAATTAATGCTTTAATGCACCACGCTGCTTTATAATTTTAGGATGCTCCTGGTATGTTTATCATTAGGAATCTGCATGCCTTAATTTTATCTTCCATGTCTTCACATGGCTCTCAAATCCACCTTCTGCCACTGACAAACTTGCCCTGGGTTTTCATTGCTTTTTTGAAAGTCACGGGTGATCACAATCAAGATGAAACAAAACATACTAATGGATAAAAAGCTGAAGAGCTTAAAAGGCAATAAATAGTACACCTAACCCCCCAGCACTGAAACACAGCAAAATTCACCAGCAGGCTCTGATAATTGTAGGACCCAATGCCCCAACAGACTTTAGTCTCATTTTAGAATCAGGTCCAGTATTTCCTCTTACCAATACAAACAAAACCAACAACAAAACAAACCACAAAAACAACCAACAAAAAAACCAAACAAAAAAAAAAACAAACAAAAAACTAATAAACCTCCAAAACACCACAAGTCCCAAGGCCCCCAAAAGACTAATTAACATGACAAATTAAAAATTTTTATGACTGATGCAGTGCATAAAATCTCAGTGACACTTTTAACCTGAGGCAATAGAGCATGGCACAACACACAGGAACAGTAAGTCTAGTTGTTATCAATCACCATGACACTGCATCACAGCTGTCCTTTTATCAAAATCAGTTAGAAGTTGAGTATTTTGGGGTTTTTTGCTTGTATTAATTTACCTCTTTGAGGAGAGAATACTCCAAAACTTAGAAGAGCTTCTAGACTGTTGTGATCATGTTCAACATAATACTGATCACTCCTGCAAATCCATTTAAATTTTCTAATATATCCTGAATGTATAAGATAACATTAAAAATAACCTGTCTGTTTTAGGAAAGAATGGGTCAAATCCTGTGCTAACCAAACAACTGCAATTACAGAACTTCTGCATATTGACTTCTGTGGCAATAGTGCGCTAAGTTCCTTTCTAGTGGCAGAATTTTAAAGTCATTACATAATGGAGTAGTGCTCTGTTATACATTGATTTTTGAAGAGACGAGTGGATTACAAAATGAATATATATATTACTGTTATATGATATTCAAACAGTTTAAAAATAATCATCTCTAAGAGTCACCTGTCTAGTGTGTGTCAGTCAGAGAAAAAAAAAATAAAAAATGCAACTTGGCAAGTTCACTTGGTTATATTCAGCAGAATTTTGCTATCCAAAATATTTTGTCAGGCAAGAAATGCAAACCTGTCCTAGAACAGGATGAGACCAAAGCCCTCTGAAACAGCAACCCTCACCAGTGGAAGTGTTTAAGATCGTGCGAGACAAACTCCTGGGGAATGAGGATGAACTGGATGCACTGAGGTCCAACCCTGCTCCCCAGGACTTTGTTATGTGCAGAAATGCCCATAGGCCTAAACTTCCTAAAAGGTGGCTTTGTCAGGGTTGTACAGTGGATTCGTACTACAAAGCCCAAACACATCTGCATTTTGTGTTAACTAGTTGCATACATGGTGTAGTAGATAGCACAGTATTGACAACAGTGTGGCGTTTCTTCAATTAATAATGGCAAACAATGCTGAGGCAATTAAAAATAATGAAAAGTTGAATAAACACTCTCATCACCCTTTTATAAAACACCATGATTAAGTCTTTTAAAAAAATCTCTAAAACACCCCCTTTATTTCAGATGACAAAACTAAAGGGGGTGGAGGAAACTTGCCCTCCCATAAGCTCAGTTGCACCAGGTCTTTCAAACCCTCATCCAAAGCGTTTGTGTGTCACACATGCCCTACATAAGATTTGTGACTACAGCAGAAGGATATCTGATGATCACCTGAACTAAACTTTTAACACCACTCTGTCCTTTGGGGACAGTGAGACATCAGGAGTAGGGCATCTCTTTGCTGGTAATTTTCTGTCTAATTCTGGAACGATGCAGTCTACACCAGAAACTGCTCATCCATTCCCTCTCCTTTAATAGACAGACATCTACCACATCATAACACTCTTAATAGCTGGGCAGGAAAAAGCCTAAACCCCTCCTTCTCACTCCTTAAGTTAAGTATAGAAAACTGCATCTATGCTATTTACAGACTTGGATGCTGAAGTTTTGTAAATACAACCTATTTTGAAGTCAGAAGCATGAAGGGCTGGATGAATGCCTTGAGAGAAACAATTCAGATAGCCTACACTTCCCCCAGTGCTGATGTTCACTACTGGTCGCCTCTAAAACCTCAAGGGCACCCAGCCAATATGAAACATTAAGACCCAGAGAATAAAGACATTTTAAGATGGTTGTATCTGGATCTTGGCCTATGACTGTTTCATAATCCAATGTATACATTCAGAAATAAACAAACTGACAAAATAAAAACAAACAAACCTTGCATAATTTATTTGCTCTCTGCATGCCTTGTTTCCCTCTGCATCCTGGAGTGAAAGCACTGAGGGAGGGTGGGCTGTATTAACGCTGTCCTTGCCACTTCACTAGCTGAAGAATTTTTTGCTGGAAGTCAATTTTCAGAGCGCTGGCAATCTGAAAAACAAAAACTGTTTTGTTAACGTGTATCCCTAGATACATTATAAATAAGTTTTTTTCTGAACCACTGCCAACTAAATTGTCAGCCTCTCCCATGCAAAACTAACAACTCTCATGCAAAAAAACCCAGTTAGGAACATCTCCATTCAATTCATACCTCACTTAGGTGTTCTGCATGGACCGCTCATGCCACAGCAGCTAAAAACCTCTTTCTATATACAAAGGGAAATTAGAAACCAGTAGTTTAACACATTACAAGCACGTGCTTCAAGAGTTTTTGTTAAGCTGTCCAGGTCTCCATCTGGGAAGCACACAACCAGGACAGGTGGCTTGAAACAGGCCAGCACCACCACAGCCCCTATTCTACAGCGATGGCACCAACCGTGCCTGCACCACAAAAGGACTGCAATCCACACAAAAGCATCTTTGGGTCCATTCCTGTATGTTCTTGTTTAAAGCTTCTTGCACCCCAGGCCCAGACAGGCTATCAAATGCCAGACAGAAGCTCTGCAAAATTGCTGCACATCAGCTACAAAGATTTCCCATGGAAGTTTTCTTGCACCAGTTGAGCCAGGCTCTGAAAAGCCAACTACTGCTTTTAAGCAAGGTAATATAACCAGCTGCTCTTCTGCCTGAAAATGGTAAGACAGAAGACAGAAACATTCTTTTTGTTCAATGCAAATACACCAAAGACAGTGTCTAACTGAGCTCTCAAAAGCTGGCACAGAAAATTTCATGCTCTACAAAGTCTGTCGTTTTCACGCTGCAAAGTGTCAGACTATATTACAATATTTTATGTAACGTTTAAATTGGCACAGCTGATTTTCAACAGCTTCCTCATGGCACACAGCACCTTGTCAGAAAAATATCCCTGTTTCTACAACAGTTAAACTGACATACCACAGAATTAAAGCTAACACAAGAATTTGATTGCACTGATGTTGCAGAAGGCTGATCTTACTGAGAAGCCCACTGATGGAGTTAGTATAGAACAAAACAGATTCATAACTAAAATGTTACATGTAAACAAGTAAAGGAGAAACTAGGGGTTACTCCTCCATGTAAATTTGTCAAGCATACAAATAGGGCAACATAGTACTAACAAGCTTTCTTTTCATGAGATTACTCATTAGAATTAGAGCAAATTCCCAAACTGACTTCACTGAAAACAAAAGCTAACCCATTAGCAAAGCTATCATACAAAATGGACAAATTAACAATGGGCCGGCAAAATAAAGTGCAGTATCAGACTGCAAGTTACACCCAAGAGGAAACGTGAGTAATAAGGTGTAAGTAATATTTTTCTTAGTTGTTACCATAAACCCACTTGTAAAGTTCCAAATACCAAATAGAGACTTGTTTTGCTGGTAGGGAAGGATATGTATCTATCCACACAGAATATTTAGAGTACAGACCACCAAAATCCTTTTCATTGCCACTGTAAGAGACAGAGCCAAGTGCTGCAGGGCAGGGCTGCAAGTGCCACAGTGATGGAGTTCAGATAACACTGCCATGACCCATGTGTCACGTGTCCCTTCTGTTGCAAAGTTCATAGCACTGCAACTGTGCCTGACATGTATTATTTGTCATCCTTACTTTTCCTACACAATGGCACAGCATGGATCTGCTCCTCAAAGAGACCCAGTGCTTCCTTCACCATGGTACCCAGTTCCCGAACACCAGTAACTATGACTCAAAAGACTTGGACAGTAGCTTGCTCTCACTCACATGACTGCAAATCCCGGACCTGAGAAGTGCCCTTTTTCTTCACATGTTCCAGCTCATTGCAGAGAGCTGCTCAGGCGCTTTCCCCTTCCTGCTGGAACCACATTTCCAACTCTTCACAGATTGGGCTTCTTTACTGATGCTTTGATAGACACAGAGTGAGACCAAGTATGACACTAAATGCAAGACCCATGTCAGTATATACATGTAATTTCAACAATGTAAAGTTAAACTCTGCCCTCATAGGCAAACTTGACTCCTCTGGATTTTGCTGGTCCATAACTACAGGGAACATGAAGCTAGCTGTTAGCTAATTACAGCTGTGGTGACCTCACAGTACCAACACTCAGTCATCCCAGATTTTCAAGTGTACAGCTAAAACATTTCAACCTGGGCAAGAACAGGTAGAAATGAGAGCACAATGTTTATACCAGGCAGATGGTGTACTACTTTTGATATAAAAGAACCAATTTATGGTAAATACAAATACAAAAGCTCCCTACCAGTCAGGTCTTACTTGAGACTTTTTAGGGTCAGTATTCTGCTTTGCTTAAAGAAAACCTCCTGTCCAGGGAAGAGGGACAGATTTCCTGAAGTGCTTCCAGCACTCCCAGCAAGCTACCTCTCAGGGAGGTCACGATGCTCCCCTGCAAACAATCCATCAAATGTTGAAGGAAGTTCGCCAGAGTGCATACAAACTTCCCAGCAATGCTCTGCCAGCTCTGTGATAGCCATTTCTTCATATCTGCACAGTCCTGAATAAGAAGCCTTAACGCAAGGAAAAGCTGTAGGCCTCCAAATAAAGGGTAGGATGTCGCTGCATACATATGAAGCTTTACCCATTCAATTATCTTTTTATAGCAGGCTAGGAGGAAATAGGCATCTTGCACCAGTCATCTTACAACACATCTCTTTTCCCTTTCCTAAAACCAGTCTACTAATAGCAAATATTCTCATCAAACTTCTGCCAAGGGCAAAGCACTTCTGAAGGAATCAATTTGAAAAATCTTTCATGTATTTAAAAAAAAAAACAAAAAAAACACAACAGTAAAAAGAGAAAGTACTAGTTTAAAAGCAAAGAACTACTATACTAAAGTATCAGTCACATAAACCTCACACATCTCAGACTGAGATTCCAGCCTTCTGTATCCTGTGCACTAAACATGGCAAATACAACACCATAGGCTCTGCCATTCATTTAAGGACAGATAGGTAGGCATAGTTGTAAATGTCTTAACAGAACAGATTAGACAGTAAGTGCTATGATAGCAGAACTTCAGTTTGCCATTAATCTCATACACTTTTATTTTCCTGATACATAGGGGGATACAAAAAAATAAACACCATCTGGTACAGCAGTAAAGACATTAGTACAAAGATACCACAGGCCCTTCCACCTCCCTTGTAATGTCAGAGTGAATTACATTACACAATCAATAGCAAAATTCAAGTCACAGATTAGTTCCTCAACTGCTATCTGGGAAGGGCTGTACTAACTCAGGGTAGGTGCCACCTCCACAAGTAAATACCAACTGTTTGGTTTGTTCGGGGTGTTTTTGCTAGGTTACCAGACATCTCCACTACAAACTATAGCCCCTGGTGAAAGCCAGTGTACAATGAGCAGGTGCTGAGCAATCCAGGAACACAACTCTACAAACACCTCCATTTGTTTCAGCCATAATACATCTCCTATGTCATAAGGGAAGTATGAGAGGCTACCAAACCTCAACAGGTCTGGCAAGAAGGAAGCAGAGAGGTGACGCTTGTTCATGCAAAACCCCTGGAGGGTTAGCTGCTTGTAGCCAAAATAATGACAGTGCAGTGCCTTCCTATAAAGTGCACTGCAAACAGCTCTCCAGGATAGTTTATGCACAGTATTACATTCAGACCTTGACCTCTCAATCATCAGACAGTGGAGATACTTTAACTGCTTCTGTGCCATCCATTTTCAAACAGCAACCAATGAACAGCCTCTGGAAGCTGCTGTAGATTTCTGCAACAGCCCATAAGCTTGCTGCACATAGCTTTCTCGGACTTCCACCTCTCTCCTGTATGAATTTAGAAATAATCTGTAGATCAGATGTAATACCACGGAAATCTGCTCCTGGTTATAGGAAAAGAAGGCGGAAGGGAAGGGGAAAAGAAGGCGCAAGAGAAGGGGAAAAGAAGGCGCAAGGGAAGAAAGAAAGATCCCACAACTTTTTCAACCCCATCAAACAACTCTAAATGTGCCAATGTACTAAACACACACACACACACACAGCCTATATTCAGTATAAGCAGTAGCACAACTCCCGGGAGTCCAGGCTGCCCAGTGACCCACTGAGCATCAGCTCTGCTCACAGGCAGCAAACTCTGAGGTCTGCAGGAAGGGACCATTTACAGAGCGCATCGGTTCAGGCTGCCCACAAAGGCAAGGCTGTGCTAGTGTGCAGCTCAGCCCCAAAGTCAGAAACCATCTGCACATGGAAAGCTGGACTTCACTTCCCTGGGCCTGAGTGTTTGTTTCTGGAAACTTCACATTCCCAAGCAAAGTTTCAGGATCTACCCTAACTGCTCTGCCTGACACCAAACTGAGCCAAGCAGGTATGCATGTCTGGGATGATCCAAGGCATTTCTTTCCACACCTTTCTGCTATTTTCAGAATACTTGAAAGTATTTTTCTTTTTATTTTTCACTGATTTACATTTCAGAGGCAGCACATGAACAAAAGTGCTGATCTTTTTCCTAAACTTTGACTGATCCTATGAGATAAAGAAACATCTTGTTAACATTACTAATCTTTAATTCACCGATTCTACACAAAACTAATGCTCACCGTCTAAAGCCTCTAACTCTTTACTCAGCAGTTTAATTAAAAATATAATCATTGATTAATTCACTTGAGTTACTCTGGAGAAGGTGTGACCAAACAGAGATCACTCCACCCCAGAGAAATGTGCATTAATTAGTTCTGCATTAAACTGCTTTCCTCGTTATTCAACTTCAAAAAAGAGAGCAAAAACCCACAACACAAAAACAATTTAAAAAAAAACCCCAAACTTTCAGTGTTAAACTGCTGAGGTACTTTTTATTTTAGTTTATGCTGTAGGAGATCTCACATTTTCTTGCTTGGATTTCATAGCCATCTATTTGAATAATTTATTTTTTTTATTACTATGTTTTTAAAAAATAAACAAAGGCTGGAGGTTCAATATGCATTTGCAAAGCCCTGTCAAAGAACTGCAGTCATAAACGAGTTGGCTCAGGCAAGCAATGAAGGACGACACTGATACTTGACAGGAATGTACACAGCCTTACGTACATACCACAACTGAAAACAAGTATACTCCCATCCCGCAAGTGGTTTCAGCGTCCCACCTAGGAAGAGAATCAAAGAGAAAACCTTATTTAAAGGTTTCCTCACTCCTTTTTAAGCTCTTGTGAAAATTTCTCCAGCCACAGGCTGGCCTACAGCCTGATCATCATGTTTTACACCTGAAAAATGGGTAACCCTTCCTCGACTATCTGTGCAGCACAAATCGCGCTGCTCTTAGTCTGGTAAAGCTCATGCTTCACTTGCCCTTAGGTTCACAATTCTGTCTGCTGATGCTCTTAACAGCAAGAAGGACTAGCTAACTTTTCACTTTCCATGAAATACCCCTCCTGGTCTCTACACATGAATAGAAAGCATCCTCACAGCATAACCTTCTCATTGCCCACTGCCTTGGGACCAAGTGGGAGGCTATCTCCTTCCTGCAGGTCTAGGGAGGAAATGACTGATCCCCAGGTGATTTTAAGCAAATAATGCTCCAGCTTCACCTCCCTTTGTCCATAAAGGTCTCCTGCAAGGTGACAGGTAGAATTGGTGACTCAGATTTGTGTACAGGAGCAGCCCAATCCTTCTCCTGGTCACCAGAAAGTGACATTAGGAAAATAGATGTGGGGCAGACTGGACAGACAGGGTAGACAGGGCAATGAAGGAGGTAGCAGAGCTTTCTCTTTCACATTTTAAATTACATACTTCATATCATCTCCTGTGTATGCTTCTCTCCATACTTGGAGAGTATATATATACTCCTGGTACATGGTTAGAAAGGATTTTTCCATTGGCCTCTGTCAACTTTATACATAATAAGTAAGTCATCAGCAGAAGTCAAGTGAAAAAGCTGATTCTACATCATTGGTGGAAAGGTTTTTTCTAAAATAGATTATTTCAAGGATATTTCATCATCAATAAGTTATGAAGAAAATAAGCCTATGTTCTTGCAAAGGACTGGGACCAATAACTAGATCTTACTGAGGCTTCCGATGGTCTTGCCATCAGTTCAATGATGCAGACTTAAAAAGAGGGTGACTGATGGGAAGGGACACAGAAATACCAGAATTGAGCCTGATCTACACGAGGTCCATCATAAAATGACAGCTTCCTAGCAGTGAAGGAATTAGATCTGCAGAGAGTACAAGCAAGGTCCCATCACCAGCTTGGGACTCCGAATTTCAAAGCATTTTTGCAGCAAGGCAATTTAAGAAAATAAACATTTCTAGCTAGGCATAGATCAGTCATAAACCTTTTCTGAAATGGAGATGAACTCTCTTATTGTGTATTTAAAACAACACTATAAACCGGGCCACATCTATATAAAGCAATGCTGTAGGTTTAAAGCAACAGCGACACTATTCTCTGTCAGAGCTCAGGCTGAGTAATCCAGGAAAGATCCACAAATGGTACTCCTGTTCAAGACCAAAAAAACAAAACAAAAACAAAAAAAAAAAACCAACAAAAAACAACAACAAACAAAAAAACCCACAAACCAACAACACACCACTCTTCATTTCCTAAGAAAAATTTCAATAGAAATTAAAACATTTTACAGAAAAAAAAAAAAAATTAGAGATTATTTCTGTGAAATTCTCCAGAAAGCTAACAAAGAAAAAAAACCCACAAAGTTGCACATAGAAAGGTGAACCTCAAATTTCCACAAAGCTAGCAACATTATCAAGAGGCTGTTGCTTACATTTGATAGCAGATATCAAATTTAACACTTAGGTATCTACATTTTACAGATACCGTGCTGTAAGAAGTGCTTCAGAATAAACTGCATTAGCTTGTATTTTTCCAAGTACTTTATTTTCCCTTTTCTAGCACGATCATCTTGTGCAATTTTTTAGTTTCTTATGCCATGCATAAGAAAATGTCTTGGTATTTTAATTCTGCATTTTCATCAGACATTCGTAACTGGCTAAAAGCAATAAAAATGGTGGGGAAAAAAATTACTTCAAAATATTAACCTGAGATATAGGCCAAAATTCTGTCTTTTTGCTTAAATATGTTCGTGAAAAATTCAGTACATCAAGATAAATATTTAAGTGAAACACTGGAGTTCCTTCTTCTTACCGCAGCACCCAAAATCCCTGGGAACTCACCCACCATTAACTTCACTTGCCAGGCAGACAAACCTATAATTTGCCACACTGATTAGGTCTTATCTAAGATTTTATAACACAGGGTCTTGAACTGCTTAATTGTTTTAGTTTGCTCTACAACCATTATGTTTTTTTCAAAATTAAGAGCATAAAGTTGACACTGATGATAACGTTTCCACTCACATGTGTTTTAATTAGAGGTATTGTTGTTGGCGAGAGCATGCTTAGAGACAGGCAGTCTTAGTGCCAAGGAACAATCCTTACAGGATATCCTAATAGCATTTTCAGCCCATTCAGGCTAAGTGGTGTATCATGACTGCTGCAGGTTGCTAGGACTTCCATGGTAAGATTCACCTTCAGGTGCGAAATGCGAATGCAAATCTGAACAGTGACAAAACATTATTTTTCATCATGGTTAGCATGACAGATTAGCAGAAAGATTGTAAAAACAGCCTAGTCATTTATACTCAGCAAGCAATTACTATTTGCTGCAATCCTGAGCTATTTCTCAGTCCACTAACTTGGCCAAAACTAGAGGATGGCAATTGCTTCCCTACCCCTTTCCACCTCACCTGTCCAAAAATAAACTCTTCCTTCCAGAAAAGCTCCTGGTGCCTTTCAAGGATCATGACAAAGAAAGCAAAGATATAAAATACTTCTCACTAGGAGAAGGGTATTTTGCATCTTCTGAGCAAGATTAGTATTTTACAAGGGCTTAAGGACAAGCAAGAGTTATCAATGCCATAACAAATGTGAAGGAGCAAGAGGAACATGAGTACAGAACCCAAACTATATGAAGCCCTTAGACCCTGACTGAAGCAATGTTAACACAGCAGAAGCAAAATTCTCACCCTGTACAATGACTCAGACCTGACCTTTGTCTTGTCATCAGCCTCAAGTCATCAACCTGTGTTACCCTGATTTCTTCAATAGCTTAAATATAATATGCATTATACTCTTGTTTTTGTTGGTTTATTTCAAACTTCATAAAACAATCCAGTAGCATTTTCATGCTTAGTTATTTTTAAATACAATAGATAGATCCATCCATTCTATGGAAGTTGTGTCTCCCAACAGTTATAACTTTAAAATAACAAAGAATTATCAGTAAAATCCTAAAACCTGCCAGTACTAGAGCCTTCCTGCAATCCAGAAGAAAGAAAAGGTAGAAGACAAAGTTATTTTTCAAACCTTGTCTCCTGATTTGAGTTAGAACAGAGCAGATAGTTTGCTCCTAAACTTTGGTCATCACACCTCTCATCCTATCCAGAGTATAAATTGTACTCCCAACTTCATCAGAAATTAACTGCATGAATGATGACTAGTAAAACAGTAGTAATTGCAACTGCTTTTCAATTATTGTCTCAATTACACCTTGGCATAAAGCTTTACTGAATTTGGAAGACTATGAAACACCCAGATTGGAGAAGACGATAAAGCAGAGGCAGCGGGAACCACGGAGCTATCCAGCCGGGTGTTCAATACCACCCATCATTTTCATCACCCCAGGCACAGACAGAGGCTGCTGGGGTTGAAGCACGTTTTGTAAAGCGGGAATATTAGAAGATTTTATCAGCAAGCCTCTAACCTGCTCTTGCGAGCACGTGCAGATTAACAGTTTTCACCAACTCTGGTAGATTGGCAAATCTGGGTTAATTTCCATGGTGCTACAAAAAGCATCCTGACTTCTCCCCCTCTACTCCCCGAAGGTATAACAACTCTTTGAAGGAACGCCTGGCTAAATAAAGTTGACAAACCTCTCTAATTCTCTGTAATGCATTCTTTTAAAAACAGTTGGGAGTTCTTCTATTGAAAACCTTTCCAAAAGGTTTCAGCCTGAAGAATAAATACACTGTGGAAATTTTTTGTGTGAATGACTGAAGGCTGGCAAGAACTAAACACAGGTGAAAATATAATGTTAAAATAATGAAGGTATGCTTAAAGGTAGTCCTACCACCTTTATCTACCATATTTTATATATAACACTATATAATATAGCTGGAAATTTGAAGACATATTCAAACAGTTTTAAAACACTAATGGCCCACCCTTTTTGCTGTTGCTATTTCAGTATTTTAAACAGGAGAAAGCAGGATTACTGCAATTTCAGCAATATGAAGTATAAAACGTCCAGATTTCTGTGCTGAAAATCCCTCTCCTGGGTTCCGAGGCCAGGCAGGGACCACCTGGTTCAGACAGTCCTGCTACAAGCAGCCAGACATTGCAGACATCTGGCCTGAAGGGTCTGTGGATCATATAATCTGTTCGTCCACATAACGACTCACAAAACACTTCACAAAATCCAGTGTGAAACCTGAAGCCTGAGGGAAAGGACCAAAGCCAGTGACACAAAGCATATGAGACAGCAAGAGAGACTGGAGACCTCGCAAGGGTCCTACTGCAACATGGATCTTCTATACTAAAGGACACAGGTCTACTGCCAATCCTCATCATCCATTAAGAAGAAAAAAAAAAGGGGAAAAAAAAAAAAGGGGGGGGTTGGGGGAGGGGGGGTGGAATATCAACCAGCTAATGCTTAAAAAGGACTTTTGAAACAAACAACACATGGCTTTTATCACGAATCACAGCAGGTCTTTTACCTACCAATCACATTCCTCTGGGTTCCTAAATCAGTGCATCCTACACCACTCCCAGGGTTAATGGGGTGGATGGGTGGGGGTGCCACAGCCAGAAGACATTGAGCAAAATCCCCTCTGGATATGATCCTCTCTACTGTGCACACTGAGAGGCTGGAAGACCAAACTCCTAACTGTCACCTCAGTAGATTGTTTGCCTGAGGCAAAACGAATCTGAACCATGGAGTATCTTTTCTACCTCTTTTTGAGAAACAACAAAAAAAGAAGAGGAAAAAAAAGGAAAAAAAAAAAAAGAAAAACCAAACAGGAAGATTTTTTTTTTTTTCCAATGGAAATGTAGTTTAAGAGGCCAATACCCTGGTAAAAACTTAAAAGTTATAATGAATTCCAGGATTCATTTGAGTACTCCAATGTTAAAAAACACAATAATGAAAGGCTTACATATGAAATTTAGTAGTAATAACTTTGGGGTCAAATCCATAGTGATTTCTTTGGCAAAGTTTTCACTGACGACACTTAAATGTGATTTCAGTGGGTGTTCTGCCTGAGAAAGGACTTTGGGATTGGCCAACACTCTGTATATTTAAGTCACCCCAGTCCCAGTATTATACAGCGCCAACCAGTCACAAAACCTAGCATTATTTAAACCATTTGCATGCCAAAATCTCCAATTGCAGGGTGCAAAAGCCAGCAGGAAGCATTGATCATTCCCTTAGTAGCAAACAAAAATGCAATCTTTTTTACTTGGCTTTCTTATGATATCATTTACCTTCTATAATAAAACATGGATTTGCACAGTATTCAATTTGCCAGTTTCCCCATATAGATGTAAATCTACTGAAATAGCTGCTCACAAAATCCAAAGCCCAAGGGTGGAGTCCTAAAAATAAATATATGTACTTTAAGGTCTTTTATACATGATAAGAAATCTGGTTCCTTTCTGGTGAGCCATAAAAGAGGAAGAATGGGAAAACCACAAACAAGCTATCAGAAAATAAAAATCCATATCTTTTGCCCTATCCCCTCAAAACTGAATGAATACTTCAATGCAACCACTCAGCTAAATGTTTCAAATGTTGGTTTTTCAAAGTATTTAGCCGTATAAACTACCCTTTTGTTTCTGTTGGCTTCAAATGTTTCTAGGCTCATGAATTCTTCCTTACATCTTATTATTCAAAAAAATACAGCCAACATTGCCTTTATGGAGCAAGAAAAACCTGAGTATCACTTTGCAGTTAACTCTTCCAGATCTGCATGAAAGTGAAATCAACAAGAGCAATTTCAGGCCAGGTTTTATAATCATTGCACCTAACCAGTACCATTTTAAAGTATTTTATTTCCCAAGTAGTACCACAGAAAAATCTCTACAATCACAATGTAAACTCAAGACACAAGAGTGGTGAAGCACACACTCTAAAGCTTCATAATGGTCTGTGCACCCAAAAAGCCAAGAAGCAGCAGTAGGTGAGATTTACTGCCCTGCTGAATGTCACAATCCCAGAAATATTTCAGACAAAAAGCATTCCTTTTTTAAATTTGAAAGACTTGGTTAAATCAGACTTGATACTGATGTCCCACCTTCCAAATGCAAGTATTTCAATGAACAGAGCCTTCGTTGGCAGTTCTATGCCATTCTCTTACACTATCATGAAATTAAATTTTATAATCATCACCTTCTTAATTTTTCAAGTATTTTTTCAGTCTTCTGCCCTTCTGTCTTCTCTAATCTTAGATACCAGTGACTAAACAAGTGATTTATTTTTCTTTTTCTATTTTTTCCACTTATTTAAACTCACACACAAATGATGAATTTCTGACATAGCTATTTCCACAGCAGGTCGATGACTTCACAGACAACAGCTGTCAGTCACTGTCTAAACAAGTCCATGAAAAAGCTGCTTCAAACACCAGCCACCCTAGCAGGAATAAAGACAACACAAAACAGTAAGGTCTCCCCCCTTAAATACTATGGGTACACAATTTGCAAATCTTTTCCTTCATTCCCCAAGACCTTCCTTCCTGTTGTGTTCTCAGGACCAGCAGAGCCAGCCAGAAGGAACTCCAGACAACTCCAAACAGAAACATACTTTCCCTTGCAAGCATCTAAGTCTCTCCACTCGAGCTGAGGAATGAACTCTGCAACACAGCAGTGAAAATTTGCACACTGCTATTTTTTTGAAGAAACACTGCCCATCCCAATAATTCCTGGATGAAAAAATAAAACAGCATTCAAACTACAAAACCATAAGCTTATGAGTTGACTCTTTAGTCAGAGAAATGCGATTTCTTCCAACTTTAAGGAATGTGACAATAACAGCAAATCTGACCCCGCTTGATAAGTGGCAGGCAATTCTCCATATAAGGTGAAAAATGTGCTAGCGCAGCTCATGCAACACTGCTAATTCCTTGCCTGTTCTCAATATTCAAGAACATAAATGAACATATAAATCAATTTTGTAAGTAAACCATTTGCATGCTTAGAGCTATAAACCATCTAGACCATGCTCAGCACACAAGGAATTTTGAACTTAACCATTTAATCCCTTTTAAACACAGAGTGCATTTATGTTTGGTGTGTATATCGCGGTAGCGCATAAATTAACGTAAATCTGAGAGGTCCCAGATGCGGTCAATTGCTAAATTCCCTTTATACCTTACCGTTCCCTGATCACCCCGCACATTCCAGCCCCTAACTAACAAACTGGATGCTGGCAGCGCATCAGCATGCCAGGAGAGCAGCCAGGAGGAGGGTGAGGAGGGGCCTGAGGGCTGGGTGAAGCCCAGCAGCCCAATTCAACCATCAGGCACTCTTCCTTCACGTTCCCCCAACATGATCTGTGATGGAAGCACCGGGGTATCGGCATAGGACTGCTGCTACTACTGTTCAGCCTTTTTATCTTAGCTCTGCCTGTTCAATAATCTCTATGTAATAGCAACAAAAAAATAAGCAGCATTTACCCAGTTGTGCTTTACAAGAAGATCACAGGCATCAATCCGTAAGAGAGTGATGGAAAGAATTCTATTGATTTTAAAGAGCTATACACCAGGCTGTAACAACAGAGAAAAATACTTCAGATGATCGCTTCCCCACAAAGCAAGTTACAGCATCTGCAAAACATGTATCAAAACTGGTAAGGATATCCACTTTGTTTTGAAGTTAGACTTAAGCCCTACTCCCTCCCATTTCATTGTTTTTTTACACAATGGTGTCAACACCATTATGACTTATCTTAATGGTCTGATAAATCACCCCATGGACCAGTTGGCACATCAGTGGACCTCCTCCCCCCGCATCCCTTATAGGTAATGAAGTATCAATGGCCAGTAGGGCATAAAAGAGAGGAGATTCAGGAAAAGTCCCCAAGGGTCTTTTAGAAACCACTCAAAGCTGATGGGATTATTAGAGGACAGAAGACTTCCTAAAATTTTGGCAATGGGGAGTAAAAAAACCCAAAAGTATGAAGATAATTAAATTCTTTCAAAATAAAAATAATCCTCAAGTCCATGAACTACTCTGCAGAAGTTGTACTCTAGAAGTCAGTGACTTTTATGAGAGGCATAGAAGGGAAGTTTCCACACACACTGCACATACATGTATAAAACATCAGTAGGGACAGTAGGAAAAAAAAGCTTAAGTCATTTTCTTGAACCTTTATGAGAAGACATTGAAAATTTTGATTTGATTATCTTAGCCACAAAAATTTCTTTACATCAAAGAAAGACCAGATGATGGCTTCAGACTGCCAGCCTTCCTAGTATACCTATATTCAGCCAGCTTGTAATACTCCTGAGGCAGGAAAACATAACACAATGTGCTGAAAAGGCATTGCAGACTGCTTCATTGCTAGCATAAATGTAGGCTTCTATTGCATCAAATACTTAACAGTGAACAAGTGAACATGGCCAGGCAAGGAGAGTCTAAACACATGCAATGCCTCAAACAGGGATGAAAAGTACAATCGGCACATGAGTTACGCTAGTCTGCAACAGCTTTGCTTACTGCAAGTCTCATGAAGTTCAGGTTACTGGTCTTCAGACAGAGCACAACATGCTGCAATGTTACAGCTATTAAGAAATTCAAGAATCAGGGATGGCTGGCTACAGTGACTTTTTTAGAGAGGTTTCTCTCCATCTATTAAACAGCTTATCAAAACTCTCCCACTTTTCCTTGAAAACAGTTTTTGTCTTATCCAAAGAATGAGGCAGGTCTTCAGACTCTCCCTGTGACAATGCCCAGACATACACAAACTCTAGAACTGTGGGGGTCAAAAAATGAAGAAAATCAATGTGCATTTACCAGCTAATTACCCTGCATTTGGCTAATCATGGTAGTATTAAATCATTTCTGTTTCCTGACAGTGCCATGACTAGCTTGTATTTAACTATCTGTGCCTCAGCTTGCACATCTGTAAAACAACAGCACTGTCTGGTCTGCAGAGTTTAATGAACTGCCACAATCTGTGACCCATCCAGTAATGCTGCTGCTACTGGGCTACTTCAGCTGTTTACTTTCCAGAATCATCTTGACATTTTCAATTTTTTACCAGCCCTTTATTTCCAGGATTATTTCAACATTTAATCAATTTTAATCATTTAAAAACTCAATCCAGTATACCTTGCTTGGCAAATTGCTTTTGAAGGGATTACTTTGTTACTTAGCTATTTTAGGCTAATTTCTGAGATGTAACTTGCAGGTTTCCACTTGAGGAAGCACTGATGAATCCATCAAAATTCCCAAAGCAAAACAAAGTCCAACCTTGTTGATGTGATCATTCCAGGTGCACCTCACAACCTGTCTTTATTGCCATTTGTGAAACATTAAAAGCATGTTTCATAATTCAGAAATTTTCCCCCTCTACGGTTTTGCAGAAAAAGCTAAATGTATAGCAAAACATAAACCTGTAAAAACCTGAAAAAGCAATGAGGAAGTTTGACAAGCCCCCATTCCAACCACTTGCAAAACGAACTTTAATACAAAGAGAGTCACTATCTTGGTGGTTTCAAAGAATCATAAAACTGCCTACAGCTTTAACAACAAATATTTAAAAAAAATAATAAATTACATATCCACAATCAAGAAAAGAAAGTATGCATCAGGAAAGCTTGATGGAATAAATTAACAGCTTTGGAAGATTAGTATGTTTAGTATGTCTCTGGAAAACAGAAAGCAAAGAAGTCTACTCTAATTACAATACCTACTTGCTCACAAAAATAAACTGATCAACAACCACAAAAACAAAAATGTCAAGGTGAAATGTGTTTCTTTTTGCAGGACAAGTATAAAACCAAATGGGACTGCTAAGCTGGACAACAAGCTCATATTCTTCTGTCACATGAGCTTTAAACCAGAGAGGCTAGTGATCACAGACACAAACCCAGGTGCAAGTCTGCACTGGTGATAGTTGCATACTTAACACTGGGTATATACTGGGCTCACTGGAATAACCAATAGTTTCATTAGAGCCGCTATTATAATTAAAAATATAAAAGGATGCACCAGCAAGAACAGTGTTACCATGTGGACAGGCAGAGAGTGTCAACATTCACTCGCTGAAGGATGGCTGATCAACTAAAAGGCTTTGCCATAGCAAGAATTCCAGGAACTTGGCACCCTGCCTTCGGAGCAACGACCAAGAGTAGAAGGCATGATTTCCTACTCCAAACTAGCTAGGATACAAAATCCTCACCCATTAAAAAAACTTCTCTAGAGGTTTCTTGCTGTCAGAGATTCACTTTTGTTAACCTTTTTTCCATAGCACCTAGTGCTTTGCTATGTAAAGTTGTATAGGTCATGAAATGGACAGCAAAGCATCACAATGATGTGTGTCTAGGTCTTAGGACTTTTAAATTACACTGTCTGCTGTGTTCTGTAAAAGCAAGAAAAATAAATCAGGAAAATTAACTCTAAATATTATTTAATTCTTACAGAATTACTCTTTAAGCTTGTTTACAGTCATTCCCATCTAAGGTTTGTTCTCATTTCCTGGAATCTTATCTAATCTAAATTGGATACAGAAGTTTTTAGTGGTATACAAAGATGAATACAAATTAACCACATTAATTCATTCAGATGAAAAAACAGTAAATTTAATAGGTATGAAACTAGTTGTGAAATTATATCTGAACTACCAAAAAAAAAAATAATCTTTTTGTACAAATTTACTATTAGAGGATCTATTATATGGACTTAACTCAGAGGATAACTCTGATGTGGCTTAGTACAAACTTGCTTCCAGTTGACTCACTCTTTATGCGGGGAATGCAAAAGGGATTGTTTATTATCCATGTGATAGCAAAGATCTCACATGGCTAAACCACCAACTTGGAGCTTTTCCAGGTTTAGCGCTTAAAACTTCAGATTATGGCTCCTACTCCAAAACTAGTCCAGAAAGCATGGCAGAAACCAGGATAAGATAGTTACATTTACCAACACGGCTCCCCCATAAACTTCCTGTGTACTTTTGAGGACACAATTTAATCACTCCTACCTTTTCTCTGCAAGATTTTTTATATTATA
>WUAM01000179.1:9470429-9514081 GCA_024336885.1 Actenoides hombroni | reverse complement strand
AGCGGTAATACTTCCAAGTGTAATACTAAGGGCAATATGTTAAAAAATGTATTACAAATTCATCTTCTACTAATTCTACTTTAACAATCCCA
Source organism: Actenoides hombroni (assembly GCA_024336885.1). Taxonomy (NCBI): domain Eukaryota; kingdom Metazoa; phylum Chordata; class Aves; order Coraciiformes; family Alcedinidae; genus Actenoides; species Actenoides hombroni. Next base: position 9,513,989 of record WUAM01000179.1, on the reverse strand, counting down.
GGCAATGCTACAGGCTTGGGGAAGAGTGTCTGGAAAGCTGCTCAGCAGAAAAGGATCTTGGTGTATTGATTGACAGACATTTGAATACTAGCCAGCAGTGTGCCCAGGTGGCCAAGGAGGCCAACGGCATCCTAGCTTGTATCAGAATTTGTGTGACCAGCCAGACTAGGGAAGTAATCCTGTCCCTGTACTCAGTACTGGTGAGGCCACATCTCGAGTACTGTGTCCAGTTTTGGGCACCTCAATAAAAAAAGGACCTTGAGGTGCTGGAACAGGTTCAAAGGAGGGCAACAAGGCTGGCGAAGGGTTTGGAAAACATACCTTATAAGGAGCGACAGGGGGATCTGGGGCTGTTTAGTCTGGGGAAGAGGAGGCTGAGGGGAGACCTTATTGCTCTGTATAAATATCTGAAAGGAGGTTGCATCGAGAGCGGAGTTGGTCTCTTCTCACTGGTGACAGGACAAGGGGAAATGGCCTCAAGTTGCGCCAGGGTAGGTTTAGGTTGGATATCAGGAAAAACCTTTACAGAAAGGGTTGTTAAGCACTGGAATAGGCTTCACAAGGAAGTGGTTGAGTCACCATACCTGAATGTGTTTAAAAATCATTTGGTTGTGGTTCTTGGGGACATGATTTAGCGGTGGGTTGTTAGGGTAGTAGGGTTAGGTTGAAGTTGGACTCGATGATCTTGAAGGTCTTTTCCAACCTGAGCAATTCTGTGATTCTATGATTCCATAATGAACAACTTCAACTATATCAATTCTACAAAGAAATCTGTAGAGGTGAATGGAAAGAGACATCAGCAAAACATAAAAGTTCCTCTTAAAAAGGGGTCAAGGAAGATAACTGCACAGTAAGAATCTCCTATCTCAAGAGGATAGAGAATACAAGTCAACAAAAAGTTAATGTCAAGCTCCCATCCCAAGATCCAAAACCAGTTAGCTCCACATAGCTCCTCAAACATCAAAACACGTTTTAGTTGGGAGGGACTGTCTTCCTTATAACACAGAATTGCCAGTGAAACATGAAATACTGCAAGAAATAAAAACAATGTCAGCATGTGGATCAGAAGAAAAAAAAGAACTGTTCCAAACCAAAGTAAATTGTTTTAAAAGAAACAAAATGTTTAAATGGGCCTACTGGTCGAGTACAGATCAGAAACTGGAAAAATCTTTTATTATAATCTTGTGACAGAGAAAAACTAGTAAAAGATAAGTATTTTAAATAACTTTAGACAGACACTTTTGTAGTGATTCAGCCCTATTTGTTACTCTTCATAGCTGACAGGCTGAATGTTGTAATTTCTACACCAGCTTTATACAAGAAGCAGCCATTGATCAAAGATTGTCTGGTCTGAATTCAGAGAATGGCAATTCATATCTCCTCCTCCTGTACAACCAGGATGTAACATTCGAGAAGTGCAAGAAGACAAAAGTAATCGACTAAAGGCAAATCTGAAAGCAACGATAAAAGTCACCCTTTACACTTGTTCTTAGCCCTCAACTCACACTGCCGTTTACAATATGAGGTTTAGTGAATGATCTATCAGTATGGACCTTGGGTGACACCCTCTCTTCACAGATAACTGTGCAAAACATATTTTCTAATAAAATGCTGTCTCAGAGATTTGACAGTGACAATTCATCACAGATATTTTCACCTCGAGCATTATACCAACAAAACCCCAAACGGTTTATGGTGCTAAACCCCCTGCGTACGACTCCAGGAAACACTGCATCATAACAACATCGCTCACGACCAAATACTGCAGCCAGCCCTCAACCTGACAGTGAAAGGCTGCCTCAGAGCAATGCAAATTCTGACGTCCTGCACAGCCTAAACATCTCTACAGACAGGGCTTCCATCCTTTCCCCAAAGAAATGCTCTACTACTTACTAGATCTGACTGTGAAGATGCTCTTCCTTTCATTCAGATTAAACTTGCTACTAAGATTCCTACTTCCAATTTTTATCTTTCATAATCCCTCTCATTGTCTTAAGTGACAGCCCCTTCTGCACACAGGTTACAGCTTTCAGGTAACGCCAATTAATATATTAGTCCTTGGCCCATAACCATGAAGCTAAACTATCCTCCATTCACATCTTAGTTTATTCCACCTGAATCATCCTTCAGCATGATCATTTGTTACTCTCTTGTGAAGTCTGCAAAATACACACAATGTCCTGAACACCATACATTTTTACATTGCTGTGAACTGACTAATATATATATATATAAACTTATAGTACTTCCTACTGTGGTGCCCAGACCTGAGGGCAATAATCTATATGTAGCCCTACAACACCTGCAACAGACCAGCAGTGTTATCCCCTCCCTGAATTCTACTCTCAATTTCTGGTGGTCAGTCTACTTTTCCATAAAACACTAGTTGGCCATACAAGAATATTCCACAACTCTGCAATCACTACCACCCCCCCCTGTGCATGGTCCCATCTTCTTTCACCAATTACTTTCAACTTTAGCGGTACACCTCAAATTCAGCTCCACCTCCTCAACTTAGATCATCCTGAAGAATTTGCAGAGCATCTTGAACTATTCACAAGCATGAATCTTTTTGCTCATCTCTCTATGCAGCAATCTCACGTTACTTTTGAAGAACACACTGGAGACCATCAGACATGTCCCTCCTTTGCCAACGCAGAGGGCAACCAGCATCGGGGTCACTCACAAAGTCTCTCTCAAAGCCTTGTCTGAAACACTTACTGACACCACAAAATTAATAAAATCTTTTCCATTACCAACGGTAACAGGCGAAATCCAAGACAGCAAAAAGGATCTGTGGCTTTATAATATGCTACTCAAAATATCTGCTGATGGTCATAAGACAGCAAGAATAAGCCAAAAACACTGTATGATGTAGTCGGTTGGCAACTGGGGAAAATCACACACAAAATGAAATGCATTCTGCACTGTAAAAGCAGAGCTGTGGGAAACTGTTGGTTCTCCATATAAGGATCCAGTATTTTTTTAATTTGCCAGCATAGCATAAAGCACATAAAACCTTAAAATAAAATTCTAAATGCTAACCATGAGGAATACTTTTTACAATGTTTCTTAAGAATGTTAATTCTGTACATTCATGAGTCCCAATTTTACAATTTGCAGCCAGCCTAAATGAAAAATAAGAATTTTTAAGTTCTCCATATAAAAAGTCAACCACCTTTTTAATTGAGAGTTAGAAAAGTATAATTGAAAATTACTAACCTCAATGCACTCATTAGTGACAAATCCTATCCCCAGTTAAACACAGCCCTAATAGGATTAAAGAGGCATGCAGGATGACGTATGCAACCCTGGTATGTAAGAAAAGCCAAAGAAAAATCTGGATCCATCTGTAGAGCAGGGATCAGACAGAAAGCTCTGCAAGCAGCAGTAGCTCAGTGCCTGAGGTGCACATGAACCCTTCCTGGTACCTCCCTTTGCTGTTGGACCTATGGATGCTACTCACAGGCATACTCAGGAGCACGGGAGCTGGAAGCATGCCTCAGTGCTACCTGGAGATACCACTGCTGGGCCCAGAAGATGCAAGGTCACCCAAGCTGCCCCAAGAAGGAAGCCATGCACCTCACAAGCAGAGCACAGTTGCCTTTTTCGTGTTGTTAATGGTCTTTCACCACTTCCCGTGCACCACTAAGCTCTTCAACAAGTGGGCAGTTTGGTGCACCACAGCTACAAAGATGGCACATACAGGTAAGCAGGACCCAAGCTGAGTTTCATGGTCTCAAGGTCCTTCTGGGAGCATCAAAATCATTGAGCATGAGATTTCCTATTGATCACGTGCCACTGGCTGCACATCTAAGGAAGCTCAGGAGGGTAAATAATTTTTTCCCAAGTCAATTGTAAATTGGCTTCCTAAATTGTCTCCAGATCCTTTCCAGACAGCAGAATGGAAATAATTAGAGGTGGTTGGAAAACGGAATTTTTGTCCTGCGGGGAAAGTTTCATAGTCCTATACTTATTTTTATCCTGACAGAGGCCAAAGTGTAAAAGCCTTAAAATATTTAGTAGAGCAAAATACTGCAAGGTATTCAGATAGATACTGAAACAGCATGCTGAACACACTTTGACGGATTTTGCTGCTAGAGGAATCATCAAGCAGAAAGCACCTTGAGCTCAATTACCCCAGTGCCAGCTGGGGGTGAGGGGTATGAGACCTGACAGGCGCTGCCACACATGAGTGCACCTGGGCTGGGAGGCAGGGAAGCTGTGGGAGAAGGGAGCCAGACAGGGAAGCTCTGGATACTTGAGGGTGACCCGTAGCAGCAAAAAAGGGAAACCAGAGCTGCTGCCTAAGGGCTAGACAGGGGCCTGGGCTGGTGGCCACTCCAGCAGCACCAAAGGGCACAAAGCATTACACAAAGGACACTTTCCAGATTTGGTAGCACACCCTTCCATGCAACACAGCACTGGACTGCTCCCTGGTCCCATCGTGCAAAGTCACATCCTGGGAAGAAATCAGGCCATCAGTGATGGTGGGGAAGGCACAGGAGTCACCACCTACCTACAGCACCTCCCCACCCCAAAGCAACCGGCACAAGGATGACCCATTCCTCCCATGGACACATCACCAGCCCATGTAAGTGACAGAGTTTTCTCCCAGAGATCTTTTCTGCCCCCCAAGACCACATGGCACTCAACAGCACACTGTTGACACAAGCTCTCCACACACCACCTCCTCCTCCTCCTTTTGCTCTGGATGGCAGACAGGAGAACAGCGAGAACACTACTCCCTTGTTAATGTTCTGAAGACAAATTTAATGACATGTTCATAGAATACCAGCTTGGAAGGGACCTCAAGGATCATCTAGTCCAACCTTTCAAGGTAAACTATGTGTGTATATATACATAGTTTAAATGAGATGGCCCAGCACTCTGTCAAGCTGAGTCTTAAAACTGTCCAGTGTAGGAGAATCCACCACTTCCCTTGGGAGATTATTCCAATGTCTAATGTCTTGGAAGTTTGGGCAAGGAGGTTCCCCTCATTTTAAAATAAACCTTTATTTCAGTCAGCAGTGGTTCATCCTAACTCTTCTTGCTGCTTAGTGTTCAGGCAACACTTGCCCATCACTTACAGACACACTGACTTCTCCACAGAGTCCTCCTAGAGGTGGAAGCTGATACGCCGTGGGGAAATCTGCAGAGTAGCGATCTATAAAAATTGTACACAAACTATGAACAAGAGTAGAAGGGGATTCACCCGCAGAACCTCTTAGGTAGAGGAAGAACATATCTTCCCTCTTGTTCCCCATGTAGAGCACTACACCTTCTGCTGCCTAATCAGAGATACACTGTTGAACTGAGGACCTAGGTAACTCCTAAGTCAAGTAAAACGCTTTCTTCCTGACATCTTGGAGATGGCTGCTTCACGCAAAGCATCCAAGTAGCATGCCTTATGGGAAAACCGTCAGTGCCATCACTCTGTTAGAGGTCTTCTCTGCAGCTGTTTAGCTGACAGAGCCATGGAAATCCTGAGCAGATGCAAATTCATCATCATCTGATTCCTGGTTTCAACAGAATGCCCTTGACTACTACTCCTGATGAGGATGACGCTTAAATTTATAGCTTGCTCTAAACCACCATTCCCTCAATGCAACTTTCCATTGTACAGCTAAGGAGGACTCCTTGATATCTCTTCCTCTTTAGATCACCTGGCAACCATTCCCAGCAGCACAGCTGAAGCAGACAGTGCCTGAAGCACAAAATGGCTAGACATACTCTTGGCTCCTGATTTCCAGTAGGGAATGCTACAAAACCTTGTGGACCAAGGCCTTAGACAGCACTAGAGAAGTTTTTGGGAGATGCTATTCCAGCAACGTAAGGTTTTCTGGGGATGCTTATCGCACTCTGCAATGGTACACAAATGCACAGTGCTTGCAGCATCTGTGAGAGGTGGGAGCTTCAACAAGAACTATTAATGGTTGGACTTCATGGTCTTGAAGATCTCTTCCAACCAGAATGATTCTATGATCTTTCTCCAGAATGTCTTTCCAAGCCAGACCAAGGTAGCACAGGAAACAAAGCAGCCTTCAGCTGCACATGGGGGAGTCATTCCATCAGTTCAAAAGTTTTGCCTCTCTGAAACTCCCCACATGGCAACACAGCTTCCAAGCAGCTTTGTACTGAAGACAGCTGAGTCTACGTTTACAGGGCTCAAAAAAGGGGGCTCAACGAAGGTGAAACACAGTCCAGAAAAGATCTTTTTATGTGTACTTAGATGGCCACCAAGTCAGAAACTAATTGCTTCTTCCTCTTTTAATATTTCTACATATTGAAGCAAGCTTTGCAAGGTTAAAAAAAAAATAAAAATCAATTAAACTCAAAGGCAGTCAAAGAGAGGCAAGATGCTAAATGATGCCAGCTTCCTTTCATCAAAGATGTAGATTCACAGGATATGTCTATAGGTTATGATGCCAACAGGTTCTAACTTGCTCTGAACAAACACGAGGAATCCCTGCCCACACTCAGATATAATCAAATGCCTTTTGAAGACTTATCATGGCTCTGGGCCAAACTAATAAACTCTGTTGAGCCGCAGGGACATCACCTTTAGCTCTGTGCCATTACCATGGGCTCAGCACATGCTGGCAATGTTCACAGTGCTTCATGCTAGCGCAAATCACGGGCAGAGATCATTCACAGCTGCTTTCATCACAACACACTGAGGGAGCTGTCAGCACACTCACAGCTTTGTCTTCAAGCCTTGAAGCCTTCAATCTTGGGGACATTCATACCCATTGCCTGCATTATCAACCTAAGTAAAAGCATTTTGAGCCAGCCTCTGACTCGTGTCAATGTTTTGACACAGAACCAAAGTTTTTCACCTGAAGGTGATGACAAGTTTTGAAGTGAGAGTCTAATTAAACCAATACACTTGACTTTAGCCTTGAATTATACTGTTTTACAACAGCTTTTCCATTGAAAATTAGGAATTTACACATTCGTACAAGCTTTCTTGAACAAAACAACATTTGTTATTTATGTCTTTCTTTGGAAATACTTCCTCATCCCTTCAAACAACATGTCTGTTTAGTGGGTTGGGTGGGGGAGCCGAAGAGGGGACGATGAGACTTACACCCTGTTTACAGTGGGTAGAGCTGAGAGGCTTCTATCCAGCTTTAAGACTTACAGCCTTTGAAAGCCCTTGTGTCTAGTCTCTGACTCAAAAAAAGACATCTCTACAGACAGAGAGAGGGGTATGGGACTGTAAAACGAAAGCATATTTTCTTAACACTGCTCCAGAAATATCCTCTACTAAACGGGTAACAGATGCATGTTCCTCATTAAAAAAGTGTTGCTATACATTACGTCTTGGCTGTAGACAGATTCTGGCAAAGCCTGATACACTGTGGACATATAATTCATGTGTATAGTATGTGAACTCTGGACCCTGCTTCTCAACCTGCAAGGTCCTGTTGTGGATCTCAGGCCGTCAAAATGGGATTGAAAAGAGAAAGCAGATAGATTTGGAGGACCAGTGTGAGGCTGATGCTGTATCTGAAAAAACAACAAAGCTTTTTGATGTACTTCTCCCAACACTGTCCCCAGGTAATCAGCTTTTATTCCCATGCATGGACTGGAAAAGCAGCACCAATTCCAGCCAGCTTTCTCTGAGAGGAAAAAGAAATCATCACTTAATGGTGACCGATTTGTTCCTTGAGTCATCTCTCGCCTTTTGTTGAAATATAACTTCTGGTTTCTTGGAAAGGTAGGTCCTAATGATGAATTACAATATTTTTTGGGGTGACTGGTGCTTAAAACCAGCCCGTGCTAAGAATAACTTCTTAATCCACAGGGAGACCCTCAGTTTTATTCCTTGCCTGGTATTCAGACTGCCATTTAATTACTGGTTACTTAGATTTATAGGCAGATTTGCTAAAAACAGTGACTCTCTGTGTGCAGACAATAACCTTTTGATGGGTATGGTAGTAAAACTAAAATTCCTATGTAAACAGGAGCAAATTTTAAAAGTAGCTGGTGTAGCTCTCTAATGAAATTGGCAGCACTGTGTGGGTACTTTGTCTTGGAGAATGCTAAATGGTGCATAGCCAGCATTTGCTCCATAAACTGTCAAACAAGAGAACCACAACTGTTCGGTGATTTGTTTTTCTAATGTAGTTCTCCGCTATGGGAAATGTCTTTTCCATGACCAAATGTAGAAGCTGTCAGAATCCAAAAGAAATAGAGGGGAGAAAGATGATGTCTAGAAGGTATCTCCCAACAGAGAAAAAAAGGTGAAGGAAAACACCTCTAAAAGACCCGGGATTGTTAGTGTTAGGAAAAAGCACAAGGCTTACTATTTTAAGGATGCTATTATTAATTGTGGAGTATCAGTTATGCTACTTTAACACTCAAATATTTCTTTTCCTTCATTTGGCAGTACTGATGGTAATATTAGTGCTCACCTCAACAGTAAGATTAAACAACAATACATACACTTGGTAACTTTCTTCTGAGGGCCTCCTACTATCTTACAAAATGAAGATTACTTCATTACCTTAGAAAGGTAGAAAATACTAACACTCACCTTTCATTACTGAGAAGAAAACACTCTGCAAGTAACTGATACCTGAGCTATGCTTCAGCAAATAAAGCAGTATGTGAGCACTGGTCCCAAGTTTCCTATTTTGTTTTATATTCCTTTCATCATTTCATTGTGGTTTTAGGCTCATATCAGTACCACAGACAAGAGGGTGGGAGGGAAGTAATTTTGTTCATAATAAAAGAGGGTAGGTTGAAAGGTAAAGGCTTTACTACTGATGAAAAGATGTCCCTAAGTCAGAGTTTTAAAAGCAAACGGTATGGACTGACTTTATTTCAGATAGGTGCTCTGGTGAAATCTCTCTCTCAGTAATGGAAAAAGCAGCACAGCTACCCTTTTTCTTTCTACTTCTGTTTGGACCAGACAAAGGGAAAAAAAAAAAAAAAAAAAAAAAAGACAACACAGATTTCATTATATGAATTCAAACCTCGTTTGACCCAGTCCTTAGAAGACACATTTCATTTAAGTATTTGTGATGGTTATTAAGGGTTTGATTCTGGAGAAGTAATCAGATACACAATATTTTTACTGGGCTCCAAGCATCCACAATACCCAGTAAAATAATCAAGGTAATCCTGAGCAGACTGTAAGACTCCTCTGTATGTGTAGATACTTCCCAATGGTGCAATTGCAGCTGCTAATTAGAGCTGGCTGCTATCTATTGCACACTTTCAAGCAGCTCATGTAACTGTTGCCCACTAACCTACAATTTCCCTGACTACTGCCAGCCTAGGAATTGGTTATTCATAACAAGAACAAAGGTAGGACAGGTCTACTGTGTGGAATTTGAGATCTATTAGCAATAATACACCAGTTACAACAAATCTGCTTCGCAAGAAGAGAGTGACAACACATTATCAGTAGTCCACATCGCAATTGCCAAGAATCAAAGTTCACATCATTTTATGTCCCTGAAATGTCAACTCGATTTTAGTTTTTAAAATAATAGTTTTATCACTTTGCCAGTCATAAGAAGAAGCTTAAAAATCTTAGCAATGTTGTGTTGACCTTGACCTGGCTTGAGACAAGTAAGTCACAGATGCAGAGAAAACCAGAAGCCTACAGAGTAATTACAAAAACTAAGTCGCAGCCGTGATATGATGCTAAAACCCTGCTTGGTCCCCATTACCAATTGCAATCTATATTATCCTTGGGGGATATTTCTAGATTAAGCTGCCTGCTAGCAGCAATATCTTTTATCAAATGTCCAGTGTATTACTGGCACTATATAAAACAGATAAACCTCACAGAGAGAAGACTACTGAGAGTGTTGTGCAGATATTACTGCAGTTAACTACTGGATTGTGACACAACTTAAAAACTGTCCTCTAATTCAGAGCTCCATGAGCCCAATGCACTTAAAGCAATTTTTTTTGACTTTTCAGCCACAAAAAGTATACTCTTGCCAAATAAAAAACACAATGGGAGGGGAGAGGATTCACAACAAGACCATGAACACGAGGTCATGAAAACCCAGACAAAGAGGGAGTTTAAAGAAAAAAAAGCCAGTTTAAGTAATTGCACTATTAAAAAAAAAAACAAAACAAACAAAAAACAAAAAAAAACCCACAAAAAACCCACACACAACACAAACAAAAAACCAAAATTATTTATAACAACTTAGCTTTTCAGGTGCTATTTGTGCTTTATGATAATGAAAGAGCATAACAGCACTCAGCACCATTTAACATTTTTCCATATACAAAGCATTTTATAGGTATAGTATGCCAAACAGGGACCACAGTTATGTGGATAAATAGCTACACCGAAACCACTGTTATCAGGTGACACCGATTTATTTTGTCAGTGAAAATGAATCTCAAACAAGCAGCACCATATCTCTTCCACCATCAGATTCTGGCTTTAGCACCAGTACTATCACAACTGGAACTTCAAAGCTTGTGTGCAAAAAGTGTGATGCAGTTAAATGAACAAATGTATTCCTCCTACAGAAATAACTAACTGCTGTCATTTTTGAGAATCAAAGCATTAGAAAAACTCACTGGACTTCCAATAATAATATGCCCTCTTGCTCACATGTATATATCAGAAATTTCCTTCCCCTTTTTAGCATCTCCCATTCTATGTCTTCCACCAGCCAGCTGAATATGATAGGCAACTACAGGGGACTATAGAGTAAAGACAATACATTTGTTTGGCAACAGGAAATGAAAGCTCATGGAAGGCCACTCCTTTCAAACTGGATCCAATTTTGTCCCCTGGTGAGCAGCAGAATGGAGGTGAACATCAGCCTGCATGCATCTTGAATGGAAGAAGCATGAGGATCAAATCAGTAAGACCCCTTGTAACACAGTGAGAACAATTTTAGAAAGATCACATTCAGAACAAGTCAAACCCAACACAGGCATGTATTCATTGATGATTTAAACCTAATTAGTTTAGACTGAAATGCCTGAAACTAAGCAATGTTTTACTTGCATGAAAACTTGAACATCTTTAGCCAAATATTTTCCCCCTAGAGCCCTGATAAAGGGGAATATATACAAAATATTTTAGTTCAAATAAAACACTCCTCTTGGTTTAAAACCACAGAAAAAAGTAAATTATTTTAACAGTTTGGTTTTTTTCAAACAAGTTGCCTTGCAGTCAGTTGGTAAAGCTTGAAAGTTTATAATTACTTAAGAAGCTTTGTATTCCAAACAATGGTATCTTAATGGTTCAAGTTTCTCTTCTTTCTGCTGTCATATATACAATGATTACACAAGTTAATTATAGACAGTTAACACTGCCAAATATCTCACACTAAAATTGTGATATAGTTCCATTAGAAATCAACAATTATACACTAATTATTGGTACCACTACCACGTTAAAGTGCAACCTCTCTGCAGCTATGGGTGGTCGAGTTAAATTTGCATCAACTGGCCTAAAGGAATGCCCTGCTGCAGGAGCACAGCAACACCATCAGCTCCAGGGCTGATGTTCAGGGCTTCAGTCTTTCTGCAGTAGGCCGGTTTTTTGAACTACAGTGAGAGGTTAATATTCTATTTTTATAGAGCAGCATTTAGTATTTCCTTTTAAAAGCTATTTCATTAATATTGCGGTGCTTCATAACGGAAGCTAATTCCACATATGGTTAATGCACATAAACATGCCTCCTACCTCTGAAGAGATAGTTTTTAAGAACATTTTCAAGATACTAATATAAAGACAAATCAGAAATTTAACCTTTACAGTGTCAACTGAAAAAAACATTTTGTCATGTAAGCATCCAAGCTCTTTACAGTGTTCATATCGACCATTTCTATAACTCTCATTTTTATACTCAGAGAAGATGCACAGAGCCTTTTGGATTACAATGATGAAATCTAAATGATTTAATTAGAATAATATGCTCTAGTCCTTGGCCACTCTCTTGCTATAAAGTAGGAATTTCCTCTGGGCAGGCACGGCACACGAGCCAAGTTGTGACTGATTTTCCCAGCTCCCAGAAATGTCATCTTACTTCCCATTCCTGTGAGACACCAGAATGGTCTGCTAAATTCTTTGACATATTTCCTTTCTTCTCCAAGTCTAAATCCACCCTAACAGTACAAGGAAAACAGAAGCAGGTTTTACCATGATACAGAGTTTAAAATACTAATAAGAGCTACTGAAAAGCATGCACATTTGTACTATCTTCTGATTTACTTTTTGAATCGAAACTAGTTCATTTCTTCTTCCACAATGTCTTTTCTTTCTTAAGAAACTTTAAAATCTGAATCTCTCTTTTCCTGGGGAAGGCAAGGAAGAAACAGACAAGATAGACCCTATTGTCACACCAAATTTATCTCAAACCTTATACTTTGTAAAGATCAGTTTCTCTAAAACCCAATAAAAATAATAAAATTAATTACAGTAGGAAACTATTTTATACACCTTTGCCTCTACAATGCTTAAATATTGAGAGTGACAAAGTTAAATTCAACTTACTTCACTTCCAAAAAGCACTAAGGAAGAAAAATAAGCAGCAAGAACAGTTTTTCTGCTTTTAATTTTTATTAATGATTCACAGAAGTTAATTTCTTTACACATATGAGAAAAAGTCACTGACTTGAGCAAGCAACAAACTTCTTCAACTGACTTCAGTGGAGCCCCAATTAACATCCTCAAAGAGAACATTTGTCCTTTCCTCTGTAACTGGAGATAAGAAGTTCACTTCTAAATTGCATCCTAGAGACATTTGACTAAAACTATTTTCCTCCAGGCAAAAAGTAAACATCTATAAACATTTTATACTAACACTGCAAAGCAAAAAAAAAAAAAAACCAACAAAAAAACCCTCCACTATTAACATGCACCTTTTTTTTTTCCTTCATCACATTTATAAGAAACAGGCAGTGATGCACGCCACAAGGCTGGGATCTAATCAGACACAGTAAGGCCCTGTCTAGACAGGCAAAAGTTATCACAACCAGTTAGCGTGGTTGAAGAACTCCATTAAGATGCAGGCCAGCAAGTAGGAAACCACATTAGCAAATGATGCAGCACAACCAGGTGACAAGGCAGCCAAGGGGCGTTCTGGTACCTTCAAAATCATGATTCTCTTCAGCTCATTGGCACACTGACATGTTGCAGAAGTGCTCCTTCATCATCGAGTTTGAGAGACTACAGACACGTGAGCAGTGGGCAACTGCACAACCCCGCAGCTTTCTTATCCAGCCACAGTCACAGAATCATACAAGGAAAAGGATCTCAGAGGTGAGCAAAGAGGAGTCATGAGTGCTATTCCACAATGCTGTGCCCAGGCACAAGCCAACCCAGCCCCAACAGCAAGGTACCAAGTGCCCACAACAGTGAAGATACTGTTTACTCAGCAGGTGAGCAACTGGTGAGGTTCTTATTCTCACCGTTCACCCCTTGGAATGATACCACTTTTGTCTGCAGAGAAACATCCTTCCCTGATTTTTTTGATTTTAGCACATATATCCTAGAAATAAGAAACCCTGTTGTAAAGAAGAAAGAAAAAACAAACTAGACAAACAATGAAAGGGATGAAAAATTAAAGATGAGTGATAAGAACTACAGCTTCCTTTGTAAACTTGCTTCCTTTGCTGTGATCTTCCCCATGACCTCAATACTTTCAAGGCTTCTCAATATCACCTATTTGCTTTGCAAACTGCATATCACAGCATATTTGATTCAGTGGCAAAAGTGCTAAAACAAAACCACATGCAATCTATTTTTAACTCTTAACTACTCTTTTTTCAAATAATTGGTTTTAAAATAAAGAAAGAAATAGACAATTCTAAAGACAGAAAGGAGACAGATCACCTAGGAAATTGCTATCTCAACATCTATAGACAGTAGGAGCGCTTCTAAATCTAGACACTCCAATGCTTAATCATGATCTACAAGAAATATAAACACAGCCCTGAAAAGTGCTCATATTTTAATTACCACCAACAGTAAAACCTATTTTCAGCTGTGCTATCCCAAGCAACAAACTACAAGCTTTACAACTGCTATTAAAGGCCTCACAAACCATTTGGCGAAGAGGAGTTAGTATATACTTCCACGGTTACACAATACGACACATACACTTTTGGGAGGAGAGGGGAAGCTATAAACTATCCACAATCCACCAGGGAAAATCTTTCGTCTTTGAATGAAGAACAGGCTTCATAATAAATTCCTTTGCTATTATTATATAATCTCATTGGTAGCATTTGTCCAAACTTTTCCAACACATTACTTTGTGTTGCTGCAATTTACTTTATGGGGGGGGGGGGGGAAGTCTACACAGAAACAGCTGGGACTTTTCTCCTCCATTATTATATTATTATTATTATTCTATTTTCAGAAGTAATGCACTTCACTTTGGCACCATCAGAATCTCACTTTTTGTTCTAAATGGTATGGCATCTCTACCAATCTATAAGGATGTTCCACAGCAGCATGAAGGATCCCTATCAATCCTATCAAACGCAGGGTCTGAGCTTAATCTGTCACTGCAAATTAAGCAGACAGCACAAGGACCTTACCACTTCAGTTAGTGGGCAGGGCACCCACATCACCCCCTGCAAGCATCTCACTGAAGGCAATTCAGTGAGGTCTTCAGCAGCACTTGGTAGTAACACCACCAGCTGAGCATGGAAGAGGTCAGATCTGGCTAAGAAATGCAGGTTTTGGAAGCACATCTGCTATTAAAAACAAACAAACAAACAACAGTCCTTCAACCAACTCACTGCCAGCCCCATGACAAGCTGCACCATGACTCAAGGGGAAGAATGTCCAAACACCATAAATCAATACCATCAAGCTCTGCATGCAAACATATGGCCTACCTCTCTTCTGTAGGTAACAAATAAGAACTACTTATCATTTGCACTTACAGCAACAGTTATTACTTCCAGATAGTCAGACTACTTACAGTACAGATCTAACATGAGACAATGAGTGGTGCTCAGGACCTGAGCACCAAATGAATACCTTTTGCCAGCTTTTCAAGAGACTGCAATAAGGAGAATGGAAGGAGCAACTGAACTATCGTCACCTAAAACTACACTGCCCCTAAAAGGGGGATGGTCTCACAGCACTCTCCATCTCTGGCCATGGATTTCCACTCTTTTACAAGTGCTGAAACAGTAGCAGTTCAGTCAGTATACCATGGTTCCTTCACTTGTGAGCACTAATTTTCAGGCTGATCAGTGACCTGATCTGCCTCACACCCACCAGAGCCAGTGCAAGCAACATGCTGGGATGCTCTAAGGAGAGAGGGAAAGGACAGATTCCCCATCTTTTGCTGCAGCAAGGGCTTTGCTGCCTTATGCTAGGAACCAGTTTCTACTTTTCAACCACCTCCAGGATTGAGAAACACAAGCAGCTTCTTTCACCCATTCCTGTCACAAGCCCATGTGATAATTACTTACTACTGTCATAACAGCCTGTAAAACTTCTGGCTCATTCTGTGCATTAAGTGCTAGACAGACGCACTGTAAAGAACAAAAAAACCCTAAGATCTTACAGACTCACACGCTTTTTATAAAACACTACTTGTTGTGCTGTGCTATCTACAGTGTTTACTGTTGTCCAAAGCAACAATTATGCAAACACTTGGGCACTTGCTTAACTTTTGTGTTACACATTAGTCCATTATGCTTCATGTATTAATTTGTGAAGGCTCATTTTCACCCACGGAGGGAAGGCTCCCAAGGCTACATGCAGAATTACTGGACAGGCTCCTGGGGGATGCAGGGAGGGGGACAGGCAACACCTACAGTCACACTGCAGCTCCACAAGCAGATTTGGCAGCAATATCAAGTTTTGCCATCTTAAAAATAGCAGCCCTACTTTCTCCACACCCTCTTTCCTCTTCTCTTACCCCCCAGTGAACCAAATCATGGAACCAATCCAGGTTAAAATTAAATCTGGTTTTTGCTCAGTGTTGAGATCCAGTTCGCCGCAGGGCAGCGCAAGCATTCATGGTGGTATGAAAGGGGAAAAGAGGCAGAGGTAGGCATGGGCTGCCAGGGTGACACCAAGTTATCCCATTTTAAACCACCAAAAGTACAATCATACCCCAACACTGTAGTTTCAGCCCTGCTACATGCTCATCTGACTGTCACCAACAGTGGAGGAAAAGGGATGGTCCTCCCCTTCCTCCATGCATCTCCCTACCCTCTCCCATTGCACTGGGGCTCAGCACCTCTCCCAGACCCTCCTCTGGGAAGCCAAAATCGAAAAAAATCTCCTGCAAGAAACATCTGGGGCTGGGTTAGGTTTTTTTGCTACATGGCTCTCAGAGCTGTGTTTCCACAGAGTCAGATGAACTCGCATAAGGGAGAGGGTGCAACATGACCACAGCAGCTCAATCTCCTGAAAAAATCATACAGAGCAAGATATCCATGTTTCCCCCAACTACAGAGAGTCAGCCTCTCCAGGACCAGTCGATGCCTCCCACAGGACCAGTCACAGAAACAAACTCAAATACATAGAGAAATATTTGCAGGGCTGTAAGTTTCACTCATGTCAAAAACATAAAAGCACATTATTCTAAGTTAAATTAATAAAAAAAGGTCATACAAAGTACTGGTTTCCTTTCACATTCTTTGCATATACAAAGATCCCAACGGTTCCAGTGGGATTTTCTTGTATAGCTTTACTGAAAGCCGATTAAAGAAAATGACCATTAATCCCACTGTTAACTTAAAACAAAACGTTAAATTAATTTTAGTAGGAGTTCTTGATGTGTAGTGAACCCAGCATGGCACCCTCTGATTCATACACACAGCTCTCTCGGGGAACAAGAGTTCTGCATACATACAAAAAGGCAAAATTTACTCTGTGTTATTAAAACTTGACACAAACATCATCAAACCATCTTCACCAGACTTAAAACTATTTCCATAAAGCTGACCTTTTGATCTTGTCAGTGTTCACTACACTATTTCCCTTTTTACTTCTTAATTTGAAAGCTTCCCCACCCCCCTCCAATGATCTTTACACCAACATCTATGACAGCAAATCTCTTCAATTCGCGAAAATTTTGATCTGCGTTTTCTGAAACTGCTGAGCCCTCTGTTGCAACGACTACCTCTGAAAAAGTCGGGTTCCCCAGTAAACGTTCATAAAAGAGCCGGGCACAAGCACACGCATGTGGGAGTTGCCAGTGGCGCTGCAGGGGCTCCGGAGGAGCCCCGGTGTCCCGCCTGTCGCTGATGCGCACCGGCCGCGCCAGCTGGGGCGGGAAGAGCGCCCGGAGCCGGGACCTCGGGGGCTGCCGCTGCTCGGCTGCCGCGGCCCCGCTCGCTGCCGGGCTCCGAAGGGCCGCCCCA
Organism: Actenoides hombroni; assembly: GCA_024336885.1. NCBI lineage: Eukaryota > Metazoa > Chordata > Aves > Coraciiformes > Alcedinidae > Actenoides > Actenoides hombroni. Next base: position 9,496,655 of record WUAM01000179.1, on the reverse strand, counting down.
GTTGCGCCTACTTGGGTGGCTCGGAGAGGACTCCCCCGCCGATCCCTGCGCGGGGCGCGGACCACTGCGCTCCCGCGGCTCTTTGTTCGGCGGCGCCAGCGGCCAGAGCGACCGCGCCCCGCGGAGCCGGGCGGGACGCGGCTCAGCCCCGCGGACGCCAACGGCGGGACCCACCGGACGGGTCGCCAGGGAGCCCGCGGAGCCGGGTGGAGACGAGACCTCCATCCCGCGGCCGCAAAAATGGACAGAGGAAGACAGGTTTCACCGTAGACACACGATAGCTCCTGCCAGGGGCTGGCAACCTGCCACCCAGCCGCCCCCCACCTTACCTGTCCGCGGGTGCGGAACGCCGCAGTCCCGAGGACTTTGTCTCCACGGTGCTCCCTGCGAAGTTTCTGCCTCCACTTCGCTCCTCGCACCGACAGCGGCTCTTCCCACTCTGTCCGTCCCTCCCTCCCGTCGGGGGCGGTGGCGGCCCGAAGCGTGGCCGGACTCCGCCCCGCGGCTCCTCCGGGCTGTGGCCGAGCTGGGCCAAGCCGGGCGGGGCGCGGCGGTCAGCGCGGAGCGCTGGGGCGTCGGCGCCGAGCAGCAGAGGCTGCAGGTACGGACCGGCGAGCAGCGAGGCTGGCACATGTGCCCGCCCTGCTAGTGGGCTGGGAAGTGCTCACCAGTACCCGCCGGCTCCCTGCAAGGGCGAGGAAAAGGTGCAGGATCGAGGCGTTGCCGCCTCATCCCCCTCCGTTTGCCTGAGCCAGGCTTCCTGTGTTTTAGTCTTCGTTTATTTACACTCTTACTGCAAGTTACGGTTAATACAGTAGCAGGTTAAATTAAACCCAGGAGGAACCTCATACCTCCTGGGTTTTTCCACACACAGGTTTTTTAATGCAAGAGAAACCACCTGGGAGAGCCTTTCTGAGAGGCTCTCCACAGCAGAAGGAACCGCCAAGGGAACGGCCGGCAGCACGCTTGCAAGTCTGGCAGCTATTTAGGAAACCTGGGGCAAGACCCTGCCCCTGCGCAGCCCAGTCCTAAGAGCCCAGAGGAGCAGGCACACCATTTGCACTTCTCTGCTGTGGTCGGTTCTTCTGATACACTTACTATTATATTGCACTGCGTGAGTACAGTTCGCTTGCATGCTGTGCTACAATAATTAACCTTTGTTATGTTGGTAGCCCTGTCATTTTCACCCCAATGCAACTACAAGCTTAGGAAGAAAAGCTTCATTTCGGGATATTTGTTTTTTTTTCCCCTGACAATATTTGTATTGTTTGATTTGGCTTTGTTTATTGATCTTCAATTTAAAAAATATCTACTAAAAGTCGTATTTACCTTCTCTACTGTGCATTTGTGAGTTCTAATCCTGCAACAAGACCTGACTGCTGTCGCCGGCTCCAGATTGCTCACCCAGCATACCTAACAGAAGAAATGCAAAAGTGTGAATGAACAAGGCATTCATCATCAACAGACTAGATCAAAAAATGTTCTTTGCAACAGAGAACAGCATGGTGAACATTGTGGTGGTCCGTTGTTCATCAGCTAGTTTGTGACCCTTAAAGTTTTGTCTTCTCCCTCAGCAGGCTCTATCTGCACAAAAGGTCCATTGCAGCAGAGTAGCAAAACTGAGTGGAAGTGAATCCCTGTGGCAGGCTGAAGTGAGAAGCAGAGGACATACATGTTCATGGCAGGCTCAACTTCTTAGAGGATATATTATGTTAGTTGGAGTTTTCTGCTGGCTTCATGCCTACAGTTTCACTTCTGTAATCTAGTGAGAGATGAAGTCATCAGAATCATAGACTGTCAGGAGAGAAGAGACTCTTCTGGCCAACAAATGCTTTCTGCCAGAAAAGAACTACCTGTGCATAGTAGGACACGTAAGTGTATTGTCAGTGAAGGATACTGACAGTGATCCTTCCCTATGAACTAGCTTATCCAATTGTGATTATGACATTTCAATGAAGAAAGCTGTACTGCAATTATGAACTCTTCAGAAATAAAGCACTATATAGTTTTAAGACTAAAATGAGTGGCATCTCCCACTGGTATGGCTTCTGCTACTGATCTTACAGAGAGCATTTAAGCAAGATGTATTGTCTAGAGAACTAGGAATATACCTGGTCATCAGTACTGATGGAAGGAAGCAGAGGGACATTGCAAAGCTCTTAGAGCATAAGCATTTTTTATTATATTGAAAAAAAAAAAAAAGAAAGTATCAGGCAAGTATCAGTCAAAAATCAGTCTCTTCCATTGTGTTTAAAGTAATGACTCAGAGAAAAAGGAGTAGACTTTCCAACACAGGATGGAAAGAGTCTGCTGAAAGTTATGCAGAGGAGCCATCTGACTATGTTCTGGTTTAATATGTCCATGGACAGGGGTCTCTATTATATAATTAAGACATTTAATTTGGAACTGCAATGTTCACACTGAAATGAGAGTATCCTGTGTGCAACACCCCTCAATAGACTCTAGGAACAGGCTTTCAGATGGTGTCCGTGGTGTTGTCTCTATGTGCTGAGCAGAACAGACCTGTGGACTGCTGTCGGAAACAATCAGTGGCAGTATGGCTAATATGGCATATGAAAAAGTCATATGAAAAGTCATATAGAAGCCCTTAAAACCTATTCATTCTTCAACAGCTAACTCTTGAACTTTCAGGAACATGCCAGGGCTATGCTTCCAGTTTATTTTTCACAGGCCTGAGAGCTAACTACTTACTTTTAAAAAGAAATGGAAGCTTGAAGTTGTCTCATACTCAAATGACCTCTGGAACCAGGGATTTAAAAAAACCCTGAATATAATTAAAAATACTAATTTCTGTGGTGTTGGTAGCACTACAAAAATGATGATGGAGGCATTAATGCCCCACTGAGCCCTGCACCTTTGTTCTGCTGTAATAGATTATGTTTATAGTAAACTTATATTAGTAGTAAATCTAGTTTGTAGTGTACTCCAGCGAGGAAAATTTTAATGTTTGCAAACTGCTGAACCAGTTGCCTATCAAAAGACAAAAGAAAGAGTCATAACAGAAACTTTCATCTGCTGTCACAAATATTTAAAGCTAGCATCACCATCAAATGCTACATATGGTAAATTTACTCTTAAGACCACCATTGAAATTCTTGAAAACATCATGAAATAGTATGTCCCTTGCAGACTCACATATTACAATGTTTTGCAGTCTCAGGCTTAGTCCTCACCTTATGACTCAAGCAAAATAGCTATTGAATTAAACAGGAATTTGGCAGGAAAAAAGATAGAGATGGTCCAAAATCAAAATAGGGATAGGAATGCTCTTGTCTTTTAAGGCAGTTTGGTTCCTTATGTGGAAGTTTGCTGTCCAGAGCTTAATTCTCATGTGAGATTACCGAATGACTTCCGATGGGCCTTCACCGGCGGTGTCCTGGCTAAGTAGGCTTTAGTGAACACCATCTGTGGCTGTTCCTTGTGCGAACTGGGTTCCAAAGGTACACAATAAAGCGCTATTTTTGTAAGAATGTTCAGTTCCCACTTTGCATCCTGTACTCATTGGATTCCCTCTCAAGGAATCATTGTGTTAGATATTTCTTCGATCTGAACCGCTTTAATCCTTCTCCCTTTAGTTGTCTGTGGAGCAGGATGTCTGACTGAGTCAGTGCTTGTGTGGATTTTCTCTCAGTGGTTGATGTTCCTGCTTGTCCTCCAAGTGTCTCTCTGTCCCTCTTTTAAGTAGTGAAATCCTTTATCTGTCCCCTCCTGACCTCCCTGCACATGTCTGGCTTCTGGGCATCTGCTTTACTTTTGTTCTCTGCTCTTCAGCTGTTGTCCATGTTCCATCTGGCTGCAGTGGCTGGTCATCATTTGGTCTACCTCTGTTCCTGTGAGGGCTTCTTGGACCCCCACATCCCCGGCACAAGGCCTACAGACACTGGCACTGGCCATTCCCTAAATTTCAACTCATAAACTCATAGTGTTCTGCGAGTCAGGAGCCTGGGAGTCCTTAAGTATTTGGGATCCCTTTTATCACTCCTGCTCTTCTCTTCAATCCACACAGGCAATTTCTAGCTCTGTTACTGGAAAATGTAATACATGATGCAAGTCATCAGATGGCCAATGCTATATATCCTCTGCAAATGCACTTTCAACATACTTAATGAAACAGTCTCTAAGAATATTTACCTGTAATTGAGACAGAACATGTTTTCACTGAGGGTAAAATAGTAAAGGTAAATTGAAGAGTATGAAAATGTTTCTCTTCTACTCTTTGCATGCACACACACACACACACACACACACACACACAAACACACTTAGGGAAAAATGTCTATGTCAATACATAGTAACCAAACCAGCATTTTGGCTTCTGTGCCCCCTCTACTGGTTGGCCTTTACGCATCTGTATTAACAAAGGTACTTTAAAACATTGTCTTGGAATTATTGATGATAACAACCCCATACCGCACATTAACAAAATTAACCATACTAATAAAACTACCACAAAGGTTAAGTAACTTTACCAATCCTGTAGAATTCTAATTTCAGAATTATTTGCTCCGAACATATATTCAGACTCAACATATATTTTTTAATGTTGAGATGTCCAAAGATGACAAAGCACTGTAAAAATTCCTATGCAAAGGAGTATCTTCAAAAGGCAGTAGTGTGTGGATGGGATGTTGTATTAATTCCTTTGTAATTTCCAATTAGTTGATGTAAAATCTTGCTCCTTTTTTCTATTTGTCCCCAACAAAACCAAATTATTAAACCTTATTTATCACTTTCTGTATAATATATAAATACAAATATACACATATGTAAATATTTTGATTTTCTGAATTGAAACTTTTAAGGAAAAATGCAATTTCAAATACAAATTATGAAAAAATCCAGAATGATTAAATTCAGTGTTTGATACAAGTGTAAGTTAATACAGAAGAAAACAGGTGAAGACATAAAACTTAGATAACAGTTCCATTAGAGCCATGCTAAGCATCTGGAAGACCTGTAGTGAAACCTGCACTGGTCTCTTTGACGTCAGTGGGACTGAGCTTTACCAGCCAGAAGCTTTCAACGGGAAGGCAAAGCCATTCAGATCATGTCTAGACCCCAGAGGACCCACCAGTTCCAGTGCAGGTGCAAGAAGGGACCAGACCAGACCTAAACTAGCTGTGGGGCTGAGAGGACAGGTGAGTAACATCTGCAGATCTTCTAAGCTATAAAAAGTTGATCTGGGACAATTTGAAAGAATAAAAATCACTTGCCCCACTCACCAAGCAGTTTTTATTAATTACTAAAAGAGAAGTTACATGTTGTTCAAATATCAGAAGTAGAGTTTAATTCAAGATGTTACATATAAAGAATTAAAGGTATCTGCCTTTAAAAAGATACAAAAATAAGGATCTGTTCTGTAGCTTTATCACTTTAAAAACAGCAGGAAAAGCTAGAATGGAAAGAAGAAGCTAATGGGCCCAAAGAGAAAATGAGCAGCAAAGATACAAGCTCCCTAAAACCCTCTTGTTCATGACCACATGCAAGACTGACCTCAGACAAGGCTCATGGCCATGTCATTATTCTCAGTGAATATTTTCCACAAGACTAGGTATCTATCCAGGACTATATCACTGCAAGACAAAGCCACTTATTTCGATTGATAGTATAAATGGAAGAAATTACATTGTGCTCTTTAAACTAATAAAAAATAATAATTGTGCTCTTTAAAATAATAAAGGTGGACATGATCCAGCAATGTCCACTCACAGACCAGAAGGCCAACTATATCCTGGACTGCATCAAAAGAAGCATGGACAGTAGATCAAGGGAGGTGGTTCTGCCCCTCTACTCTGCTCTGGTGAGACTGCATCTGGAGTACTGTGGCCAGCGCTGTTGTCATCAGCACAAGAAAGATACAGACCTGTTGGAGCAGGCCCAGAGGAGAGTCACAAAAATGATCAGAGGGCTGGAATGCCCTTCCTGTAAAGAAAAGCTGAGAGTTTTTCAATCCTCGAGAAGAAAAGGCTCCAAGGAGACCTTATTGCAGCCTGTCAGTACTTAAAAGATGCCTATAAGAAAGATGGGGACAATCTTTTAGCAGAGCTTGTTGTGACAGAACAAGGTGTAATGGTTTCAAACGAAAAGAGGGTAGATTTAGACTAGCTATAAGGAAGACATTTTTTACAATGAGGGTAGTGAAACACTGGAGCAGGTTGCCCAGAGACTTGATAGATGCCCCATCCCTGGAAACATTCAAGGTCAGTTTGGATAGGGCTCTGAGCAACCTGATCTAGTTAAAGATGTCCCTGCTCCTTGCAGGAGTGGGGACAGATTAGATGACCTTTAAAGGTCCCTTTCAACCCAATCCATTCTATGATTCTATGATAATCAATACATGGGCTACCTTCTAGTGAACTTCATCTGAAGTCTTTTGTGGTTCCTGCAAGCATGACCTCTCCTCTCCTGCACTCACACTGTTGCGTGCATGGCTTAGCTTACCACCAGTCTTGTATTATTTCGGATTAAAAATGTTTTGTCTGTCCTTTAGCCATTGAACTAGCCAGGACAGTCAGAGAGCTGTGCACAGCAAAGCATGCATGGAGCTTCTCAGGGACCGCCCCCCCCCCAGCCCCTGCACAACACTTGCAAGCCAGCATGCCCTCCCTCCAAGTGGGAGAGGCTCACCAAGCCTGTCAGATCCTTTTCTTCTCAAATCCCTGTCACATGTACAGAAAACACCCTGGTCAAAATCTTCAACAAACCAGTGTTCCAAGGTCAATCTGGGAATCAACCATTTTTCTGTCATGTCAAATCATCCCAGAAGTCCTTGTCTGAAGCCTGTAAACTCAATGCAGTTTTATATTGACTTAAAGAAGATTCATCTTAAGCCCAAAGAGGAACATTTTATTTTCAAAAATGACCATTATGTGAGTGCACCTTCTGGTGAAGGCTTTTTGCCCTGTTAGAAATCAACGGAGGGGGAAGATAAGAAAATGGCAGCCTCTGGAAAACACAAAGTCATTCCTAACTTCATAGTTTCCAAAAGCTCTACTTAAAAGCTCCTTGTGTGCAAGGCAAAGCCAGGCCTTTCACCTCCTTGGAGATGCTAATTTCAGTTAGAGATACAATTTCACATTGAGATACCAAAACTTTGGGTTTTAGCACATACTTACATTCTCAAAACACTGATGGGGAGATGGCTGGTAGGACTCCATATCAAAGTCTTTCTCAAGCTTTTATCACATTTGGATTTTATCATTTTTCAAGTCAGAAGTGGCAGAACTGCCAGGACTGCTGACACAACCACTCTCTCTTAACCAAAATGAGACCAACCAATGCTTCTGCTGGTGCTGATACCATCACTGGTACAAAAGATACTGCAGTCACAACATATCTTATCTTCCACAGCAGGGTGTTTACAGATTCTCCACTTGCCTTATTGTATTAGCATATGCCAACCTGCAAGACAGCTCCTAAAAGGAACCGTGCTTTCCATCACTTCATTTAGTTTCTGTGTTCATTCTGGTCTTTTCTTCTTCTTCATTGATTCCTGTTGTTACAGTGGGCAGTATATAAATACAGTTCTCCTGTGAATTCATTAGCCCCTTATTGCTAGGAAAAAGAAAAAAAGGTAATCTCCCCTTTATCCCTAGGTATCAGCAGACATAACTCCAAATAGAATGAAGGGGGAGATTTGTTATACAGCAACATGGGGGGTTTTTTATACATTAATTTTATAAAAAAGCATGCTCTTTAAAGAAACTTTTGCATTTGTACTTTCTTCCTTGCAATTACAGAGCTGTATTTGTTATCTGTAGCTATAATAAAAACCAATCTCATATTACTAATGTTGCCAAACAGTTTTCCTTTGAGTCCTCAACAGGTATCAAAGCATGTTTAATATATTAGTGTAAATTGAAATAATCAATGCTTTCTTAAAAATATTTTTCTTCATATAGACATGGCTTTGTAAACTGACTAGAACAAGGTCTCACTTCTTCATACAATGAACACTATCTGGCCTGGATTTTCGGCCTGAACTTTGAGGCACTGTGTACAAGATTACCAGTCTTTTCCATGGTTTTCATCCCCCCCCTTCCTGTCTGTCCCAGCATTCACAATCATGCCAGAGCCAGGCACTTGTGACTTGGTTTTTACACTGATTCACTGCTGGCTCAAAGAAAAGGGAGTGTTCTAATTAGGCTTCAGGTTTTAACAGGCCAAAGCATGTGCCTACGTGTTGTCCTGAACCAAAATGTCATCTGGAGTCCAACCCTAAACTGCCAACATAAGTCTTCATGCTCACACACAGAGTTTTTTTGGAAGCCTCTTAATCAAACACTAGCTGTCTCTGAACCTTATTAGCACGTGAAATGCACAAAGGGGGAAAAGTCTTGTGCAAACTCTGACCACCTGTATATGCAAAGGAGAAGGCTGTGTGCATCTCAAAACCTAATGGTTACCTAGGAAAGTCAAAAAAAACAAAAAAACCCACCCTGGCCAGATTACAGAAATGGGTTGAGAGATACAAGACTGTACATATTAAAGGACCTTTAGACATGCCACATGTCCTAGCTTAACCTAGTATACGTGACTGAACTTCCTGAAACAGGAAAACTATGCAATTGCTCTTTCCTATGTACTGTAGCATTTGAACTCGTGGAGCTGCCCAGCAATGACTTATTTCTTCTGCTTGCCAGCAGTTGCTCCAGCAGAGTGTTTGAGCAAAGAAAAGGGTTGGCATTACATGTCTGAGAAGCAGGCTGGTATCCCTTTACATAATAAGCCTGTACCACTGAATCCCAGACCACAAGTTTCTGCAACAGGCAGATTTTTCATAATTAAGTCCTGATGAGGAGCAGAGCCTTTAAAAGGGTTGTGTTGGTCTGTGCTGTGCTATTGCTTTGCAGGACAAACAGACAATCATAGAGCACAACAAGGGTCTAGCTGTGTGCAACTGATGAATTAGACTTTTTCTGATTTACACCAGGCGGTCCAGAATTAAGGCAGAGACACAATTTTCGTAGTTCTTCAGTTTAGGTTCACACTGTAGATATCATTTTAGGTCTTTTGGGGGCTGGCAAAAGACAGACTGGTTGATTTAGTTCTTTCACTTCCTTCTTCAGGGTTTTATAAGGATTTTCATCACCATGAAATCTGAGTACCCGTTTCCTTTTTGATTTTCAGAGGAAGAGGGAAGCATGTGGATAATTCTGGTGGAAAGTTCGACTCAAAACTTTGATTCGAAACTTTGAGTCTTTGCCAGCACGAAGACTTCCTAGAGCTGATGGGAGACAAGGGCTGACAGTGGGTTCAAAGAGGACTGTTTGGTGTAAACTAGGGGCAAGCTGGAAGCCACAGCCAATGCTGTAATTAGAGAGCATGCTGAGCAGCAGCAGTGGATCACAGTCAGGACCACAAATGAAGGCCCTGTGAACGTGATAGAGATGACACTTTATGACACTGATTGCTTGCGTTAGGTAACATTGTGATCCTTTTTTCACATCAGTCTCCACATGAAGGAGGTAGTTTTGTATGGAATGACTCACAACCCACACGTGCCAGCTAATTGCACCTTCAGCATTGGAGTTAGGAGGAGGAGTTGGTATGAGAGTAATTCCCAAGAGTTTATGAGGAAAGGTAGTGCTAGCTCGTCAGACACAGACCTTAATAGGCTACTGTCTTTTATCTTCCCCTGAGCTTAATTTACCAGGTTTTTGTCTTCTTTGCTGTTCTAAGAATTCATTACCTCATTCCTCTGTCAATTAGAAACCTTTGAATAACCAGGTTACAGGTATTCATTATCAGTTCATATTTATTTATTGACTAAGTAATGTATTCTAGATTAAATTTATTTTCTGTTCGGGTTTTTTTCCTTCTCATATATTCACAGGCAGCAAATATAACCCTCCTCAGAGAGAAGAATTGGAAAGAATTTCCTTTAAGACAAGGGAATTTTTCTCACCTTCCTGAAAAGATCAACATTGTCATGAATGTTGTGCTGGTTTTGGCTGAGATAGAGTTAATGTTCTTCACTGTATCTGCTATGGTGCTATGTTTTGGATTTGTGCTGAAAACAGTGTTGATATTTCAGGGATGTTTTAGTTATCACTGATCAGCACTTACACAGAGCCAAGGCCTTTTCTGCTTCTCACACTACCCCACCAGAGAGCAGACTGGGGGTGCACAAGAAGCTGGGAGGGGGCATAGCTGAGACAACTCAACCCAATTGACCAAAGGCATATGCCCTAACATATGACATCATGCCCAACATATAAAGCTGGGGGAAGAAGGAGGAAGAGGAGGTGGAAATTGGAGTTATACTGCCTGTCTTCACAAGTAACCATTACATGTGATGGAGCTTGGCTTTCCTGGGGATGGCTGAACTCCTGCCTGCTGATGGGAAATAGTGAATGAATTCCTTGTCTTGCTTTTCTTGAGTGTGAAGCTTTTGCTTTACTTGTTGAACTGTCTTTATCTTAACCAACAAATATTCTCACTTTTACTCTTCTGATTCTCTCCCCCATCCCACCAGGGGGATGTGAGCGAGGCGCTGGGTGGGGCTAAGTTGCTAGCTCAGTTTAAACCACGACAAGGCACAGCTTGCTTGTCTTCCTGACATGGTAGAAATGAGCATTGCTACTATGTCTTTGACATTCCATCAGAGTTACCCCAAGGCTGAGTGAACATTTCAGGCCACTCTGAGGGCTTGGCCACTGAAAAGGCAGGTCACTGCTGCTGTGCTCCACCCAGGGCTTGGTGATCATCAAGCACACGCAGAGGGACACTAGATAAGTACAATGTATGGCCAGAGAGAGGGAGGGCTAAAGCAAGGACACATGACTTTTGGAGACAGAAGACAAAGCAAGGACAAGTCTACATGGGGTGTGTCTCAACTATGTGAATAAAAGGAGAACTTGGATTCCTTTTTGCTCCTTTTTGGGATCAGGGAGGAAGAACAGGCCACAGTAAGGTGATGCAAAGTGAAAAAAATCTGGATTTAGCAGCACTGGATCTTGATGTTGGTTCTCACAGGCCAGGACTGACCAGCACACATTCCTTGTCTTTTTCTTAACTACAGGTTGGTTGAGCATGCTAATTTGAGATTGAGAGGTTTGAAGTCACTATTAATTAGAGAACAGCATCATATCCCTTGGACTGCATGGAAGCTGATGTGACAACAAACCTATGTCTTATCTCTTAGCACTAAATCTCTTTGGTACTATTATATTATGAAGTATACAATAACAATGAACCCATAGCAACAACAACATAAAACCTAGATCTGTTAACTACAAAGCACAAGTGAGAAGGCTGGGTTTTTTTAACATTTCTAATTTGCTTTCAGTCTGGTTCCTAAGGAAACAAGACTTTAGTGAACTGCCTGTCCACCAGTTTTCCTCATCATCAGTGCTGCTACCTGCAATACCTTTTGAACTTAAATCAGTTTCAGACAAACTTAGTGAAAGAGATCTCAAAGCTGCCCATATTTAGTGTAAATCTGTTAAGGAGATAGAGAAGTGGCCACATTAATGCTGGTAACGATGGAAAGGCTGTCATCAATATTTGGGTTGTTTGCTCTGAGAGGTTTTAGTAGAAACAGTTGACCAGTTATCACTAATGTAGGTGACTGCCTAAACATAGTTTTCTGCATGGCTTCTGAAAAAGCCACAAGACACACTGCATTCTGCTCAACTGCTGAGATAAGTAAAGGTAGAAGTCCTGTGAAAGAGTTGAAGGTAGCGGAGAATTGGCCTGCAGAAGGTGTTAGTGATACAAGGATGTGAAGTTGATGGTGACACTAAGTGCAGTTGCTCATACTGTTTTGGGAAGAGGGAACGAATGTAGGAAAATACAACAGAAATTTATAGGGAGTGTACAGCAGAAACCCAGATAATAACTCACTAAGACATTTTATCTACTCCAGCTGCTTCAGATCAGATTCATTGCCTTGCAGAATTTCAGCAAAATCCTCCTTATTATGGGCCACAGCCTCATCACTGCAGCTAGTAACTGAATTTGTTGAAAAAACCTGTCAAGATTTGACTGTATATATCATTTTCCATCTTGTACATTCTTTGGAAGCTCTTGAATAGCACCAGCCTTAAATATTATGCACTGGCTTGAATTCAAAACCCAGGAGCAGTTTAGACCCCTTGGGGTTTTAGCTTTTTTCCCCTTTCTCTCTCAGACTCTCATAGTGAAAATAAACTGTTACAGGAGTGTATGTTACTCACTTCATTATAAAAGTTAGGCTTTCCTTCTGTTCCGTTCTCAGGAGGATTGTTAATAATTATATACACATATAAATATATAAAAATTAAGATATAGAAATACTAAGATATACATATAGAAATATTAAGATATGTTGGGAGTTGTTCCTTTTTTTTTTTCAAGAACCCTCCTCTGCATGTCTCTGAATGGTTTCAGGAGGAGATAATTGGTTTGAATGCATTTTCCACCCATGGGCAAAGTTGGGTTTGACACAGGACAGATTAAAGAACCAATTGGAACGCCAAGTGTATCAGTGCCGGCCTCCTCAAGGGTACAGTCTCTAAACGGAGAACAGTTAGGGTTGGCGAGTTTTGTCTCCAGAAGACACTAGCCCCAGCCTCTAAGTATTTCTGGAGATAAAACAAAAATGGTAGGAGATGCCAATGCACAGGAAACAAATACACAACACCTCTATCTATTTCTGCCTGCCGAGAGCCTTTGCTTTTTCTCACTGGTGGGGAGACCATGTGCTTTTGAGGCAGTTATAAAAACCACAGAGTCTAACTGTGCTTTCTGGGCATTCATCTTATGGGTGTGCACTGCATCTAGAGGGAACAGTCCCTGAAGATAGGCAGCCTTTTAATGCTGTATTAAGATAATCTAGTGGTTTATGTACAGGACACAAGCAGCCTGAAGCATATTTCATTATCAGATCCTTTTGCAAATGCTGAATAACCAGTTGTCATGACACTCTTGAAGCTACTGGGTGAATACATTCACCTTTTCTTTACAAATATGTTACTGAGACTAAGTGATTGGGATTTTTCCAAGCCACAAGAATATGGTGTTGCAAAGTGTTATCTGAGCTACAGACTACCTACAAATAAAGACCTCCAAGACCGGAGTGCAATTTATGATCACACACAGTAGATTTCTGATAAAGGGTTTTGCTACATCAGTAACAGGGAGGGCCCTTCTCAAATGTGTAATTTACCCCATAACTGGTATAAAGGAATCATACTGATAGTTGCTTGGACAGAGATGGAGTAACTCAGAAATGGTGTGAAGATAAATTGATACCTAGCATTACTGGCCCTGGGGGTTTGGAATCAGTTCTTTCCTTTGCCCAAGCAATATACTATAGCCCACCAGAAGGATGTAGTAAAACTGACTTCAGTGAAAACCTAATAAAAATTTTTCTTTGTTTAGCTAGTTTTTTTTCTTTTGTCTTGGTATGCACATGCTAGTTCAGTAACATCATTATTCTTGCTCAATTCTTATTACTTACAGAAACTATGAGAGTACCAAAAAGTTAAAAAAAAAAAAAAAAAAGAAAAAAAAAAAAGAAGTAATCTGTGGATTTCCAAGGAATTATAGCATTGTGGCAGAGAAATGTGAAAACATGATTGTGTGTGTATTGGATACCTTGTTCATTCTCCCACCTTGTAAAGCTGCACAAGGAGTGTCCAAAGTTTTGTTGTTTTTTTTTTCCTTCATAATTCTGGCTTGAAATGACTGCTGGAAGTTCAAAGTCTCTCTTGCCTACTGAGGTTCCCTTGTGCTGACTTGCAATATTGCTGCCCTTCTCTTGGCTCAATGCAGGTATAATATATACACTTTCTTCAGTACAAGGAAATTGCATGCCCAAATGCCTTTAGTGCAAAAGGGTAGGGTATAAGCATGTGAAATATGTACATGTGAGGATGCAGCTCTGCTTTTCAGAGCTTTGCTGAAGATACTGATTTAATTCATTCTTTGTGGTTGTTCTGCAACAGCTTAATGGACCATAAAACAGTTCTGCGTGCTAGGAAGCCTCCTTCACTGTTGTCTTTCTATCCAATATCCAATATTCAGAATTAACTGGAAAATAAACAGTATTGTACACAAATAAGGACCCTTTGACTAGCTAGCTTCCTCTGCAATCAAAATATTTCCCTAGTTTTGTTTCCTTACAGTCTGTCCCTTCTTCCTCTTTTCCATATGTTTTGTTGTCTCTCCTGAAATGTCATGAAAGCAAACAGCCCATGAAAAGTCACTGCTTTCTATACAAGTACTCAGAAAACTTCTCTTGCCATGATAAATAGTTTGAATTGGATGACTAATCATAGGAAGTTCTGCTTAGAGCAGAAGCACTGTGAAAGGGCTATGTAGAAATGTGAGTATAAGTGAAATGTGACTCACAGTCACATCTAGATTTTTCCTGCAAATGTGTCAACAGAATACCCTTTTTAGACATTAGTGATGGTGAATTTAGCTCTTTAAGTACAAGAGTAATCTAACTTCTAGATAAAGCCACATACATGCAGCTTCTTTAGGTTATGTGACACCATAGTTCACTCCCTGTCTTTTCCTAATATCCGCTTCCCTAGCTCCGAGTAGACCAATATCTGCAGTGTACAGCAATGATGTCCTAAAATCTACATTGGACCACAAGTTTCAGGCCAAGGAAAGATGAACTGTGATTCAGGAGCTACTTTCTGTCTTGTGGCACAAGCTCTCTCCGGCTGTATCTATACAGCTAAGTTAAATGGTGGTAGGGAACATGCAATTGCAGTTGGTTGCTGGAACTTGAACTTGACTTTGTTAAATCATCTGAGCCATGACCAGTGCAGTTTTGCCTCCTGAACAATCTCTGGGTACAGTTAGAGTATGCCAAGTACCTCTCCCTGGAGGCATTTTGGGTGCAGCCATCCTGTTTTGGAGGGCAGAAGAGTTTAAGAATAGGGATGCGGTTGGCTTCAGTCCAGAGAGTGGTCCTGGGCATTAATGTACTGGTATGGCTGTAGCCTATGCCTACCTCAGCCAGTGAGCACATAGCAGGTAGAGAATAAAAAGGTGATGAGATTCATGTTGCTTACCAACACTACAGTGAGTTTGGGAATATGATCTATTTAAGCACCCTGAAATTTTCTATCTGGAACTAAATAGCAATTGTTTGTCCTCAAATCTACTTCATAAATGTATAGTATAAAATATAATATCTGTTCCAAAAGAAAAGCCTTAAAGGGACTGACACATGTTGCTGCTTAACTACTGTTTCTGAGAATGTTTATTTCCACGATAAAAATCAATTCATTTCCAAGTAGATACTCTCTTATCATACATTTGGGTGAGGTTTTTGTTTGGTTTGGTGTGGGTTTGGGGTTTTTTTTCCTACAGTTCAGGAAACTGCACAAAAAAGCAAACAGATAACTCATAAAATTGAAGGGAATCACACTGAGTCGAACATGCCAGCAGTCTCCAGCTCTCAGTAGAGGAAAAAGCAGGGGTTTTGGAAGCACTGAATAGTAACTGAAGTGAATTCTGCAGAGCACTTTTATCTGGGGAGATGGGAAGTGGAGAGGAAGGATGTTCTTGATCACATGTTACACTGCACCCAGGAAAGTGCTGATAATAGTAGTGCTCCTGATGCTTGTAAGGGCTCTGCAGCCCTAAGACTGGGCTAGGACAAAGCAGAGAGCAAGGGAAAGCATTGAACAGAGTAATTGGGTATTACAGAGGTGGGTACTAAAGTAATTCCTGTAAAAAAATATCTAAAAGCACTCTAGTTTCTTTTCAGCATATTTTTTTAAACAAAGCTGGGAGCACTCTAGTCATTTTTATTTTGTCCTTGCTTAACATTGCATCTGCCATTGCCCCCTTCTGTATGTGTTTCTCAGTCACTCCTGTTACCAAACTGTCGCTGAAGACTTTATGGGCAAGCTGGGTCTCATTGCAGGTGTTGAAAGGCTTCGAGCTCACATGCATTTGCATTTAGAAATAATTCAGTTAAAAGCTGGAATATAAACACAGACTTTATTCCCAGAGAGAGGAAAAAGGAACATATATGATTTGTCTCATTTATTTGGATTAATGTATGGTTTCACTCCCTTCTCCCCCATTTCAATTTGATTTTATATCCAAATCAGTCTGGATGGGGAGATAGCACACTGGAAGCTGAGCAAAGAAACTACATAAGCCAAGTGGGTGGGAAATGGTCTGACCATTTCCTCCTCCTTGAAGCTCACTGGCTGCGTGGGGGCAGCCTGGAGGAACTTAGGAAACCATGACAAACTATGGACCAACTCTGCAAATTCAGACATTCCTCATTCTCAGGTGCTTCTGAGGACCCTAATAAAAAAACCAACTGGTAATAGTTTGCGAGAGTCTACTCTTACAAAGCACCACATCACATCTGCTTCGCATTCCCTTGCTTCCTCTCCCTCTCACTAAGCAGCTGTTTCTTTACAAGGAAATGTCAGAATGGATACTGCTGAAGTATCTTCTTTCCAACACTTTGTGAAATGCTCTTATCCAGGGCTGAGGTGGGGCATTGATCTAAAGTGCCATCAGCCCTGTACAGCTGTGGGAACAAATCGTAGGTTCCTGTGGTAACCTGAACCTCCCAGGGTGACATCATAGAAAGATGGAAGATCTAAACCAGGACCTGCTATAACACAATTATTACACAAATGCCATGACCACATCTTTCTGTTCCTTGCCGTAGAAGTGACCTAGCTTCACAGTGCAGTATCTGGGTCTACCTTTCAGCAAAGGAGCACTGCTATTAATGTAGCAGGGCCTTGGAGCTTTATCTTCCATCCTCTGGAAGATGAAGACCCTACATCTTCATGCTGCCATTCTGCTTTTAGTCTCGTGGAGCTCATCAGTGCTCAGTAAAATTGCTTCAGTGTAAAACTGGCATAATGGAGCAGAGAATCAGGCCTGCAGGCTGCAATTTGTTCTGACATAATAGGATAAAACTATTTGTCTTATACGTATTCTCAAGTGATAGTGCTGATGAAATGTGTCAGAGTAAAGCCCTGGAAAGGGAAGTCCTTTTTCTATCCATTAATCAGGCACAGAATGGATGGAAAAGCAAAAGCTTCATCAGCCAGGCTACGTGCTGCTCTCCCAGTGTGCCTGTGCTGAGACCCGGGTATGCCCTCTCCCATATGACAGGGTAGTTTTGTTTCCTTGTCCATTTATTTCATGGCATCTCCGTGGAGATCGCCAGGGGGGACACCAGTCAATGTCAATGTCAGTTGTGATGCTATTTTATTGTGCTCTGGAAACGTACCCTAGAAGTGGATCGGCACCCCTCACCCCACATAACAATTGGATAACCTACTTCTACTCCTTACTGACCTACTTATTTGCACATCGGTGACCTAGATATGAAATGTCCCATACCCTGCTTAGGTCTCTGGGCTCCACCACCATGAATGAACTCAGGATATTATGTGTATGCACATTTCACTAGTATAAACTTGGTGCTACAGAATCATGCACTGTGAGAGAAAAAACACATTCAGAAGACTAGCAGTCAAATGAAGGAAAACATTATCTTTGCCTCTTCTTATATTTTTAGACAGGGATCTTTTGCTACCACAGAAAGGACCAGGATGTAAAGAGTAGCAATGGATTAGCAAATGGTAGAGAAGAGTCAAGAGAATGTGTGACAGAGAAATTGTTATGATTCTGCAATGTAGTAGTTCTTCACCAATACATAATTTCTACCAAATACTATCATGTAAAATCTGAAGACCAAATGGTTGTTGTTGACAATTCATTTTCAACAAATGTAAATTATGAGGAGAAGTCTACATGGTGCAGTAACAGACCCGGTGTACAGATATTTTAGCCCATAGTTACCTGCTATCTGAAACAACGATCTCTTTCATTATATACTGGATTGATAAAAATTCTACTGTTACTGACATTCTTACTGTTTGATCATCTGTGACCTCAGGAAGTGCAAATTAATGTTCCTCCATCAGCCTGGCTCACTGGGACTATCTGGCTGTTGCTACAGGATATGCAAAAAAATGGACTCATTCACAGACGCTGACCTTGCAGTATTGATGTGAGAATTATGATTAATTCTGTACTCATTGTATTTATATCAGGAGCAGATCCACACTGGGATTCAGGGTATCAGAAGCACATATGCAAAGCAAGGTCTCCAAATCTCCCAAAGTCTCATGGCAGTAGAACGAATAGAGGCTGTAAGCTTTACCTAGACACATTTTACACATTGTAAGAAACATATGTCCACTCTCACTTATCTGATTTCCAGGTCCTTGTGGTCAAGGAACAGTTTTTTGTAGCTCACTATACATAAGAAACTGTTACTGCCAAAGAATCATATCTGTCTACCCCTGGTGTCTCAGATACCCATATCAGGGCCCACTAGGGAAACCTTTCACACTCAGCTAGCAAGGCTCAAGTGGCTCAGCTTTGGTTGTGTGGTGGGACAATTTCACTAGTCACCAGACTTCTCACATTGCAGTTGTTATATGCATTTGGTTTTTTACTCCTCATCTCCCTTGGTTTTGGAACACACTTTAAAGCCCTACTCTCAGTAACATAATTTAAAACAGGAGCTGGAAACAAGTAAAGGTTAAGCTGGGCAGAATGACCTCAGGTCCTCTTGACATTGTCTGTTCTTGTGGACTTCACTGGTGTGATGTTCATATACTGTTCCTCTGCCTTGGCTGTTTATATCTGCTGAACAGGAGCTAGTGAGATCGCCTTGGGATGGCTGCCCCAGGACATACACAGTTACCTGTGTTCCTCACCATCCTTTTCGGTTGAAGGTGGAAGAAAGAAAAAAATGAACACTCTCCCCATAAGGCTCTACAGCCTGACCCAATGCCAATTTCTATATTTTTCCCAAAACAGTAATATTTGCTTTTGACAAAACTCTGATCTGACTGGCTTGCTTTTCCTGACAAGTACATTTGTATTCTTTTGAAAAAATTTTAGAAATGACCAGGTTGTTACACCTTTTTACCATGACACAGTGCTGTAACTGTGAATAGGAGAGGAAGAGACTGGGGACACGTGTTTGTCTCTCCCGCTGTACTAAAAACCACCATCCTGAATACACTATGAAGTATTTTTTTTTCCAATTTTACACTACTCCATCTTATTTTCTTTATCTATTTTTCATCTACAGTGATCTACGCACAGAATTTGAATGTCTAGTCAGGGGAAAATGAGTTTTTCAAAAGCCATTTTCCAAAGGCAGTCACGTGTGCCTGTAATTTGATGTATGACTTTGTGAAAGCTGTCACACAGGTATCCCACATGCTCCAGCACTGATGGATCAGCATACTGGCATGATGACACAAATACGTTCTTTCACCGTTGGCAGCAACTTTTTACTCTGCATTTTAAACCTTGACAATTAAAAGCTCTGATTTTCCATTAGCTTCTCACATACCCGTTGCTTAGGCTAGCACAGACTGAGAGGTATGATCAATGAGTCACACAGCAAAAGTCCAAAATTTTGCAACGTTCACAAAGTGGTAATGAGGTGGCTCTGCAACACATAGTGACACACTTTAGGATTACATGCAGGGGAAGTACTCCTACTTCTCTGTCAGTCCACAGTAAGGACATACGAATTTCTAAAATACTTTTGCCTGAGAAGCAAGGAGCTATAGTGACAACTGATCAGCCTGTGGTGAAAGGAAAGCACAGCGAGGTTTATTCCGCAAGAATACTGGTCAAATTAAGTGGCCACCGCATGTCACCCTGCTGTAGTTATTCACATGTGAAATGAGGTTGTGTCCTTTGACAAAAAGTTGACCTTCTTTTAACCAAGGTGATGCATAGCCCAGAGAAATCCTACAAATGTGCCATTGCAATGACATTCCCTCTGACCTGATGCTCATGGTGATGGTCCAGTGCGATAGAAAGACATGCTATGGGCATTGTCAGCTCCTGCCCCTGGTTCATAAGAAGAGTAGCCTCTTAAGGGAGGCAAGTGGTGTATTTTAAAATCAGAAACATGACAGAGTACTGTCACAGCAACCGACTGCAGGTATCAGACACCAGACTGCTTTCAGGAAAAAAAGAAACCCCTGTAGCCAGAAAGTCTGTAGGCTGATTGCTCAAATTTGCACACAAGGCTTCTTGATATCAAATGCTATTGTGTCTTTCCAGCAGAACTGGTGCAGCATTCATCTCAGACAGGCATTGCCACCTCACCAACCCAACCATGATTTCTCTCCTCTTTTCTTAACACATGCTGGTGCCTTTTTCTGTCCATTTATTTCAAGCAGTACAATAGATGGGGGCATCTTAAAGAAAATGAAAAGTAGCAGTCAAGATGTCAAGTAAAGCCAGAGCATGGATACATGAATAAATTTGCTTTCCCAAAAGACATTTGCAGCAAAATAAACAAGAAATAAAAATCAGCTGGCACTTTTTACCAGAGGCAAGCAGATATTAACATGGAGTAAACCTATCCTTATTCAATGTCTGCAGTATGCCAGGGCCTGCATCCAGACCACAGCTCCACAGCTGGCTCCCAAAAGACTAAGTGCTTAAGAGCTCCTCAAAAATACAACACTGCCTGCACTGTTTCTAAATCAACACATCTTCTCCTTCAATAACGGTCAGCAGTTTGACATCGCTGTTACAGAGTTTGATCCCAGCGGGTCCTGCAGCCACTGTCAGCCCTCCCATGCCTGCAGTGGGAGTCGGTGGCATTGCAAGGCACGTCACAGGGCAGCTGCTGGCAAAAGCCAAGGTAATGCCACAGTCCTGACGAGTGCTGAATAGCACAGATGTCATCTCTCATGGGGAAACAGAATAATCCCAACTTGGTGTTCAATAATTGCACTGCCTTGTAGGCAAAAAATGCTACAATACACCTGGCATTTGTAACAATGCCTAGCAGCCAATTTGTGACAGATGCAGTTGCAACACCAATTTACAGAGCTCTGCTGTTTCTGGGAAAGGAAGGGCAATGTTCTAGTGCTAATCTGTGGAGCAATGATTATAATAGCATGACGAATAAAATGTGAAAGGAACAGGTGTTTTGCAGTGTTACCAAGGAGAGTTTAGTGCTAAGACAGCTCAGTGGGCTGACACGGAGGTCTGTGTTCATACAATGTGTTTTCTGAAGAGGATGAGCTCAATGTCTCCCTTGCTACATACATTTGGCCTTTGTTCTTGTTTAAAGACAGAAAAATACATAGGCAGAAGTTTTTGTGTGATTCAAGTCATAATAGCTGGCAAATCCTTCTGCTAGTGGGTTAATCATGGCCACTTAAAGGGGTTATCATTGGCTGAGATGGGACTTTTGCAGACATATTTGACAGAGAGCACTTATTCCTTTCTTTTGGGTCTAAAGCGGGATCATTAAAAATGCTTTCTGGTATTACTGGCAGAGCGGCTGAAAATTTCTTTTCCTTTGTGTGTTAAACCATTTCTCTGTTAAATGCATAATTAGGTACTGGAATCACTGCCTGGCATCACTACTGGAACTGATTTAAATTGAGCACAGGACTGGGGTGACACTATATTTGACCTGAGAGAGAGTCAGAAAGTATTTTTGTTTCTCCTGGCTCCTTCACGCTGTGACGACACTGCTCAGTACTAAAAGCAGAAGGATGACACAAAGATAACGTGACCTATGTCAACTGAGTTGAACTCAGATCCACAGCTCAAAATTCATTTCTGGTCCATCCTGCCCACATACCTCATTAGAGTGCAGTGCCAAAGCACTGTGTTTAAATATCACAAGAGTGCCTGTACAAAACACAGCCAAAAGCAGGGAAGGAAAGGAAATGAGTCAAGAGGATATACATCAGAGAGCTGAAAACATATGTGTGTAAAAAAAGTCTTAAATGGCAGTGATAAACACTGATTCAAAGAATGAGAAAATTCAATAGCAATGTGTTTCAGATAGCTACCAGCTATAAATGAAAATATTAAAAAAATTTCACTAAGCTTAACGTGAGCAATTCTGAGAAGGAATCCTCAGTACGAAAATCCACAATTAGGGTGGATTGAAACTATTTAACACTAATTTTCATGGTTGATTTAGTTAAAAATGCAACTAATTATTTTGTTTACATGATTAAAAATTTCTGTTGCAGTTTTATCTGAAATTTAAAAAAAATTAAAAATCACCTGTTTTCCTACATAATATTTGTTACTTTCATCCGTTAGAAAGAAAAACCGGTAGGGATATAGATAATATGTTAACTGGGAGAACATAGAAAAAAAAACCTTCATCAAGAAATATTTCTCACTTACTCCTTCTGAACTGTTTGTTAAAGAGAGTAACAAATACATGGACTTTTCTCTAGATTTTTTTCTTGCTATTGTAAGCCCAGTTTTTCATTAGAAAATCCCTATTAATTAAGAAGCTTCAAGAAGTTTGGTTCATGAGAATCCTTTTCAAATGCAGGGTAGAGCCAATACCAGGGGGTTGGGGCCCTCAGTCTCACAATGTCAACAACCCCCATAATAGCCAGAGAGCACAACTCATAATAAGAGATGAATCGCCTGCAGCATTCGTACAAGTTACTTAGTAACTACCTGTGAATAATGAAGATATCCAGAGAGAATAAAGGTCACTTTGTAAATGCTATTAACAAAAGAAGGCTGAAATTTCCCGTGAACATATTTGGGAGTGACAAGTTGGGGAAGGGAAGCTCCTAGCAAGCAACGAAATTTATATTAATTAGGTGGAGCACAGGCTTTGCAAATGAATTGAAATAAAATACAGTGGGATGGTTAATGGTAGATGAGTGGGACGTTTAAACAAAGACTTAATGTAGGGAACCTTTGAAATGCAGTCCTAAAACATGCAGAGCATTAAGGAATTTTTTAGATCTATAAACCAGCAGCTGATTATGTATAGATGAAAGTTAATGAATCAGTATACTCTGAAGTGTCTTCTTTTCTAGATATGGCTCTGTAACTTCCATTAGCATCCACAGACTCTTAAATACACAAACGCATTAGTCATGCATCAAATCGCATTGTACATTTTGTTAAGTATCCAAAGACTGAGGTGACTCACACGGTCAAAATTTCTTTTCCCATGTGAATCTGATGCAACATTTGACAGATCTCCACTAGAAAGGAAGGATGCCATCTTTTGAGGAGTATCTTTTACAGCACCTAACAACTTTAGGACTCTGTCTGTAAATTAGTCACACTGATTTCAAAGCTGGGTTTTCAAAACTGTATCAAAAAAACCCATCAAAATATTAGCAAGCATTTGTCAGTGACAGAAATAAGGTCCAGCTCAGTATTGTCCAGCCCACACATAGTCAATTTGTGCTACTAAACATGAGGACCCGCTGTTACCAAATGGGAACAGCCATGTTTTGCAATCAAGTTGCAGAGCATTAATGAATCAGATTGCAAAGGCTAGAATTAAAACTGTCCTTGTTCTTTTGCAAGGAGCCTTCTCTATCGGATATTTTCCCTTCTAAATCTCCCTTTGGTCTTCAGGTTGGGAATGAGTCATGTCACGACTCCTGAGGAGTTAAGTGAATTGACTCATTCCGCGGTGATTCACTGACAGTGGTTTTGCCATCTTCTGCATATGCTGTAACTCCAAGCAGTGACAATTAACAGAGGGTTTGTGTTTGGCTTTTGTAATTTCTAATTCTCTTTCTTTTTTTATTCCCTCCTCCCAGCTTCTCAATCTGTTTTTAATTAAAGTCAGACCCAGGTAAATGTTGAATAGTATGAAAAAAAAAAAATCACCATCTGCATACTGTGTATGAGCTGCAGAATCTGGCAGCCTTCAAGTGTGTCACTGTGTTTGAAAAAAGGCAACTGGCCTCCCTGTGTGCACACGTCACGTTCTTTGAGGAGTTTTGGTTTTTTCTGTGTAAATACGGCCTGTTAATGACGCATGTAACCCTTTCCTTCTGCCTGGAAGGCAGCTGCAGGCAACCTCTGGCAACACTTCAAGAAAGCCCATGTGGGGCTCAGTATAGCACAGCTGTGCTGGGGCCATTGGCTGCAGACCAGCAGTGGGACCGCAAAAGTAGATGTGGACCAGGTAAAGGAAGCCTCTACCCCTAGGGTGCTCCTGCATTGCCAGGCTGAGCTCTGGGGAGCTTGAAGGGTTTCAGCCATGTGAAAAGAACTTGCTCTCTGGATGTACTCAATCTTCCTGGGCCTGGGAGAGACTGTTGATATATTTTCACAGATGAAAGTCCACTGAACCTGCCTTCATGTCTATCTGTTTGCAGCTATCCCTCTGATCTGATGTGCAATAAAAGCCACTGAGGTGGCCTGGCAGGCACAGGGGCTGTATTTTCACTGGTGAAAGAGATGATATTTTACACTGAGCACAATATACGTGTATACTGAAAGCTATCTTGTTGTACAAGCGCCATGGAAAGCAACCAAAGAGTTCTTACTCCTTGAAGCTGACCCACAGGCCCACAAATGAGAGGATGGAGAAAAGCTGTTTCTGGGAGAGAGGGGGAAGGCCAATTTAAATTCAAAATGCTTTAAATGTGGGGACTGGCTATAAAGATGGAGGAGCAGGAGCATGGCAGGAGAAGATGATACAATAGGCTGGAAAGAGGAGAAGTGTGTTGAAGGGGGCAGAAAGAAAGGAATATGAGACAGGGCAAGGCCTTGCTCTTGCTAAGGCATGAAAACCATTGTATTTCTTGCTCCTCAGCCTGTCCCTGGCTGCCCAGCATGGAAAGTGAGTGCTACAGCTGCCGAGGAACATAAAGGAAAGCAGACAGAGACACTGATTAAATGGAAGAAAAGACAAATCTGTCCAAGTGAATGAGTATTACTAGCCTGTCTGCCACGTCTGCTCCTAGTAGGCATTTCTGCTAGCTGTTTAACGTAGACTTAGCTGCTTTGGCTTCAGTAGCTTGATGTTTCTGGGTCTTTCAGGTTTAGTGGCAAAGGTAGAAGCTTTCTATCTGGGACAAGAAACACCCCACCTGATGGAAGAGATCTTAGTCCCTTCTAGTCTGAGTTATAATAGATCTCATCTGCTTTTCTGTGTCTCTCTCATCTCCTGCTACAATCAAATTGGATGGTCTGTTATTTCAATCCATTTTTGGATTGAATCTTGCCTGAAAACACAGACAGTTGCTAACCAGTATGCCAGGGAACTACATTCCTGTCTCTGCCTGACTGCAGCACTTCCTTTCAGTGCTCACATTACAGCCTGCTCAGTTTGAATATTCACACTGACTTCCACTTCTACAAACATGAAGGTCCTCAATTTTTGTGAAAATGAGATGTGGTTTCTCTTTTGGGCAAGCTGCTTTTCCCTCTTCAGTGCAAATATCTGTGAACAGCAACTCCTCTCCTATTCCAGACCTCTGACTCTTCACACAGATAGCAAAGAGACAATAAAAGTTCTCTATACACATCCATAGCCCTCTCTTTAGGGAGGTCTTCGCTTATTCTCAAATGTTCCATAAGTGTTCATGCTCTCTGCAACCATTGTATAATTTCGTGGCGTCTCAGACAGCTGATGGGTGAAGGATTTGGCTTCACATCCCTTCTTGTCTTCCTTTACAGACCACCCCAAAGGTCATTTCAATTCTTTACTGGCCGGTGACATTTCACTTTCTTGCCATATGAAGATGTGTCGTCAAAATAGGATCTTTGGTGAGCTACATCTCCACAGGCTGATGCAACACAGGTCAAATGACGCTGCTCAGAGGCAACAGAACAGCAGCAGCCGTGATCATGCACAGCTCTACTTGGGCTAAGCTGTCCTGATAGAAAACACCTTTGTCACTCTGCTCATACCAGCAAGCTCCTGTGTTGAGTTTTACTGCTGAAGTGGAGATAGAGCTTGAAGCCAGCTGACAGGGATCCCAGGCACACCCTATGCATGGCTACATGAAGCTGGCAGCTAGTTTACCTACTTTTTGACTTGGCCTCTGCATTGAGCTGTTCCTCCCAACCTAACCACGCAGGCTGGTTCAAGTAGCAAGTGCTGTGAACACTCCAGTGCCTGGACATAAAAGCTAATCTCTTAGTTAGCTGCTAATCCCCAGACCCAGCTGCAGCGTGCAGAGGCATGTGCGAGTGTTTGCTTTCCTCTGGGCAGCCTGCAGATGGGCTCAACTGCTGGTGAATCCTGAGGAATGTAGAAAATTTCTGCACTAAAACTGGTAACGGTCATTGCAGGAGAGTCTGTCATTTCCCATGGAAGTAATGATAGAACAGGCTGTGAAATAGAGGGCCAGATTCAAAATAGTGTGCAGGACAAAAAGACTGAAATGAGGCCACATCCTCTAAATAACCAGAATAACTCTA
>WUAM01000179.1:9414591-9470329 GCA_024336885.1 Actenoides hombroni | reverse complement strand
TGGAAGTAAAGTGATAAAAGGGTTTGGAATAGGGGGCCAGATCCAAAATTATTTTTTTCTTTTTTTTTTGTCAATATTTTCCCCCCCCCCCCCCCCCCCCCAGTTCCTGCATGAAAGGCTTCCTCAAATAACAGGGGAAAGTGGTGACCGGACTAGAGCATGAAATCAGTAAACCCCGCTGTGTCCACCCCAGCCCTCCACAGTGCAAATATGGTTAGCAACCCCTCAGCTCCTCCAGATTGTATTTTCTCTTTCATTTGAAACCGCTTCCAGTAGGAAAGCACAGCTCTGCGAGGACGGCCAGAAATGAACGAGAACAACCGCTTCTTCAGCCCCCAAGCCCCCCGGGTATCCCCCGGTTCCAGGTTCCCCGGCCCCGGGCGGCGGCCGCGCTGGCCACGGGCTCCCTCCCGTGGTAGCTGCGGGGAAAAAAACCGTCATCAGTCGCCGGAATCTTTCCCCAGCCCCCGCAGTCCCCCCGTCGGGCCCCTGCCAGTGCGTGGGCCACCGGCGGCAGGGGCCCGAGGAGCACAGAAGCCCTGCTAGGGGTCTGGGGAAAAGACCCGCTTGTAAATGGCGCTGGACAGCCCGGGCCACTCTGCAAATATGGAAAAGGGAGCCAGGAAAACCTAAAGGTAAACGAGTCTGAAGTCACTTTGATTCTGGAAAGATGAAAAGATTTAACAGTGCATGGGGGAAAAAAAATGTACTAGATTTACCTCGGCCAGGAGGAAAATGTACTTGGGCAAACAGCCCTTGCTTTTGAGTAAGAGCTCTTTTGAGAAGTGTTTGAATCCAAGTCTCCCAAAGAATGCAATCAGTTACTCTGTCTTGTCTAAACTTTGACTGAATATATAATTTCATTTAGCTAGTAATGGGCTCCTTTTGCCTTCATGTAGAGATCCAGGAATGTTGCCAAAGATCCTTTCTGTCTGGAGTCTGCAGTGGCAACAACCCAGTTCTTGAGTTCTGCTTCAGCCCTGTAACTCTTGCCAAGCCCGTAAGGACATGTTGCCTGACCCTGGGCCCAGCAGAGGGGACCTGCCACCCCAGCCCACAGGCTGCAGAGGAAGGGGTGGCAAGTGCTGCAGCTGGGAAAGGAAGATACACTGCCCTGCCCTGCCCTTCCCCTCACTGGGTGGCCACAAGCTGCCCTGGAAAGACTTTGTGGATACAAAGTGCCAAACTTGGCAGAGTACTGCCCTTGAACTCACCCAAGTGGCAGTCCTTACCTGTAAGAACATAAAGCTGTCATTGAACAGCATACTCAAAGCATCTATGATACTTAAAAAGATGTTCTGAAATAAACATGAAATAGGTCCTAATAACCTGAACCTCTTTAGAAGATGGATGAAAAAAGTTAGTCTGACTGGAATTATAGGTAATTGGCCATGGGGTAGCGAAGGGAACATATTTTTTATATTGTTTAATAATCTGAAGAACCTGAGAGTTATCACAAGGCCCTATTCATCTGCATTTGAGAGTTGTATGACTCGCACTTCCCAGATGTCTACATCAAAATGCTCTGGTGTGCTGCTGGAGCTCTGACCTCAGATATTCCTCCTTGATTTACCCTGGAATGTGGCAGCTGTTTTGCTAAGAGTGTGCATCAAAAGATCAAAGGTGGTCACACACTCATGTTGGCTCTGCTCTGGACAATCACCCTGAAGGGATGTACAGAGTTTTGCCACAAAGCAGTGACCAGCATTTCTAGGATCAGCAACACTCATTATAGCTTTAATGAAGCAAAACTGGTCATTGACTTCAACTCCATTGCATTACCATGACTCAGAGCACGATTTTACCTTTCACAGAAACACAGCAAGAATGGGAGGAGCATTACAGGGCACTAAGCCAGCAAAACATGTCACTGACTTTGAAGTTGCCTTGCCAAACCCAAATGGCAGCATTTATAATTTTAAGAGTTACTGCTGCTGAAGAAGCTTCATCTTTCAACTCATCTTTATGTGTTTCTGTTATTTTTTATTGTTCTTGACTAGAGACCAAGAGTCTTAGAGACAAGAGAGCTCCTCTTTGGTCTTGGAGCCTAGTGTGCTCCGGAAATGGATTTCTTCATCAGTGAGGACACTCTTTTCTTCCTTGAATTTCTATGTCTCTGCTGGCTCACAGCAAGTTCTGTTACACAGGGATGTCATCGTGACACAAGAGCTTCCGTATGTTTTGAAGAACTGTGATGCTCTTCATAGCAGTTTCTGTCTCCGCTGTGAGCTGAGGTACAAATTTACTGTCCTGAACCAAGCCTTGGTACCACAGAAGTTCATGCAAGTTTTGCTGTGGACTTCAAGAGGCAATTGAATGACAAGAATTCTGTCTGTAATTCTTAGCACAAATATATCCTACAAAACAGGGTAAGCACATACTCTGTACTATTATGGGAAGAGATGGCAAAGTGATTGCACATAAGAAGGGCCAAGGACCTGGGAAGCAATTCATTACAGAACTAACTTGCTATGTATAGGTTCTCCCATTGATTGCCTCTGCCATGGCACATGATGCTTTCCAAGACTGCTTTGATTCATCACCTAATATATGTCACTTAGTGCTCCTGGAGCTCCTGAATTTATGCCTATGAATAAAGAGGAAAAAAGAGAAAAAAAAGACTGTATCTGGGTTGGAAAATCTTAAACACAGAAATAGCAAGGGCAGAACAAAAAATGGAGCCTCATCACTGATTATATTTTATAAATTGTGCCCTTTGGGAAATCTAATGTTCTGCCTGGAGATGGGGTGGGATGGACTGCCCTTAATGATTAATCATTGCTCCAGTATTCCCTGCAGAAGCAGATTGTAAAACAGCCTGAGAAGTGGATCTGGAATAGGAATTAATATCCTCTTCCAAGATTACCTTAACAGCTAACTACATTCCATGCTCTTCTTATTGCAACAGTACTTGAAATCCGTAATGAGGAGTTAAGCTGCAATACTGAGTAAAGAAATTATGAAAATTTCAAAGCTATGTTAACAATACTTTTTCTTACTCTGTCACTGTGGTAAACACAGGGAAGCTGTAAGAATGCCCATGGAAAAAGCACTGGTTCATGTACAGAATATGCATGTTTAAAAAAA
Organism: Actenoides hombroni; assembly: GCA_024336885.1. Lineage (NCBI taxonomy): Eukaryota > Metazoa > Chordata > Aves > Coraciiformes > Alcedinidae > Actenoides > Actenoides hombroni. The sequence continues at coordinate 9,467,242 of WUAM01000179.1, read as the reverse complement.
AAAAAGTTATACTTCCTTTGAGCGTCTTCCAGATACAGATGACAGTAATTGTTCAGACTCTGTGGGGATGGTTTTCCTTATGCTACAGGCCCTGTTCCTGCTTCCCCTGCTTCACAAAGGAGCTCTTTCTGCAAACATAAATGACAGGTCCCATCCCTGCCAGCTTGTGGCTCGACTTTTTCAGAGACCCTATTCTTTCAGGCCTACAAGTGCTTCAGAAAGCTAAAGAAAGCCAGGGTGCTTAGCACCTCACATTGCCAATGTAGCACCAAGCACAATTTTGTGCAGGGCATGGCTTTCATCAGAGAAACTTCAGAACAGCACTAATCACTTGCTTAATATACCCATTGCTGGGGGAGGGGGGTCGGTATGTGTGGCAGCAGACAGGGTATCCCATCTGGAAATCATGAAGGTCTCTGCCTTAGCTTACCTGGACTCATTTTTAAATTGTGACTTTTATTTTGCAGTTCATAAAAATCTGTATCTCACAGGACACTTTAGTGTTGCAGTAAAAGCAAGACTTAACAGAAATGTTTTATAGTGCATTTGTGATAAGAATCTGATCTGGATCTCACATATATTTTTGGCTATTTTTCAAAACATTTTGCACAGAAACAAGTAAACACTCTTCAGGTTCTGGCCAGCTTCCAGAATCTTACTGAAGGTGACAGGTCACACAGTTTTCAATATTTAGTTTCTCATTTTGCAGTTTAACTGCACTTAATAGGAAGCTTTGTGCCTGAATAAGAATCATGGACTTTATTTTGTTCACTCTGAACTTACATATTTGAGATGTTAAGAAAACCATCATTCTTTGGCTGTACCACAAGTACAATTCAAACTGCTATTTTTCTGACATCCACTGATAGTTAGAGCTCTGCACTTCCAGCTTCCCACAGAGATGGAGCATGAACTCTCTAGTGCATACACACTAAGTAAATACTGGAGTAAAGAGAGAGTGGTAGCTGTGAAAGGTGTCAGGGATTAGATAACAGAGAGCTTGAGGTCATTCTGATCACCAGGTCTGAGGTCTTTCTGATCCTCCACAGAGTACATGTCAGCAACAGTCCCCACGTCAAGCACAACGCTTCTGCCAGCACTGGGACAACACCACCCTTCAAATGGTTTTGAAGCTTGACTTCAATATTCCCAGCGACAGCAAATCCACCCCACTCCTTGGGAATTCAATACAGTAATTAATTACTGCTTTAAAAACGTCTGCATATTGTCAATACATCTCGCTTCAGTTTAGTTCCCATTCATTGCCTGCTGTTGCTATGATGGCTGTGCTGTCCCCAGGAGTAATGAAGAGCTAGGAAATGCTTTGCCTCCCTCTCCTGATGAAACTCATCTGCCACAAAAAGTGCGTTGCGGGGCCTTGGGTGGGCAGTGCCTTCTGCCTTGCAGTATCTCTGACTGCAGCTCCCTGGGCAGGGCACAGCTCCTGCAGCCAGCAGCAAATGCTGCCTCCTGCTTCTAAATCCCAGAATGCTTAATTTAGCTGTTTGAGTTAATACTGAATCTACCAGATTCCCTGTAAGCTGGAAGGCAGCATTTTTTTTTTCTTTTAAATTTTATCAAACTGTTTTCTGCTTATTGTTAGTGGTAGCAACGAAAAGGTAGAAAGTCTTTTAAAGCTCTGTGCTGGCAATAGGGAACCCTGGTGAAAAACAGAACTGGTGTGAAAAGCACATTCCCCCTTTTCAGTGCTGCTTTGCAATTTTCTGACTTCCCTCATTCATTATCTAAATTGGTTTGTGAGAGAGTGCCTGTCTACTTTTCGTCTTTCAACCAAAGTAGTCACATGGGAAGTTGTTTGTATGGACATGGTTTACCCAGTCAGGGTCGCTACTGGCCTTTATGAGCACTATTAATTCTGCCCATTGCTTCAACTTCCAGCTCTGCCTTGGGGTTTAAGAAAACAGTGACAACATCTGGGAAATAAACTCATAACTGATGGTGAGTATTTCATTGCCTCTGCACCTCCTATCCAACAGCCAGAGTGGCTGCACATCACCACCTATGGAGGGCCTTGTGCAGAGCCCAGTGACACATCACAGAAACTCCTTCTTTATAATGTATCCAGGAGAGTGTTCTCCCCCTCTGACTTCATCAGCAAAAGCTAACTTCAAAACCAGACATGACCTCAAGAGCATAATTTATCGTTGGGAGGGAAAGATGCCAGCCAAGTCAGAGAAGACGGCTTTGAAATTGGCCAAGAACTGACCTGACACAAAGTACAAACATCACCCTTCACAGCAGTTCCCAGGAGGCAGTTAAGGTTATCATATGGAGTAATACAGCCTAATTGTTTCTTGTAAGATGGAGACAGAACAGATACAGAGCTCATAGAGAAGCTGAGGTGAAGATGCTGACAGATGCTCTCTTCGAATAGAAGGCAAACACAATAGAGAGTGAGAAAAATCATGCTAATAACTTTTTAAGATGTCGGCTTCCTTACAAGGTGTCATTAATTTTGTTTATTGTTTATTGCAGTGCAGCAACTTCTTGCGAAGTATCAGTGAAATTACTTAGCTCTCTGGTGACTTGGCTTATCTACTTATACATTAGAATAAAATGTATGCTGCCTGGAAACTGCTGTGAGATTCTCTTATTTTGTATTTGACAAGTATTTGGTGATTTCTAGATGAAGGTTTTTTAAATTTAATTTAAAAAGTAAGATAGATAATTACTTACGAAATGTGGTCATGGTTTCTCAAAAAAAAATGGGCTTTTTTTGAGTAATAACTAACAAATAAATGACAATTTGATAGCCAACTCTTGGTGTTTCCCTTGTATGAACAGGTTAAATCAACAGCAGCATGCACACGCGCGCGTGCACACACACACACACACGTAGTTCAAAACCAAAGGAATGTAACTCTAAGCAATCTAAAGCAAGCTGGTATTTGTAAAAGCTTGTGCCATCACATCAGTGCAGACCAGCAGTAGGAACAGAACTGCAGTCACAGCTAAGATTTGGTGTGGTCAGCTGTATCAGAGACATGTTCATACTTTGTCACCAAAATCCCAGCTGTGACCTGAAGAGTCAACTGTTTCTTAGATGTCTAATATTCAAACAACACTGGACAAAAAACCTGTCTTTAAACCTACTATTTATTTCAGGTCTGGGCCCTGAGCAGATGTTCTTATTCTTGAAATGGATTATTGTGCGCTAAGGAAATTACTTAAGACCAACTTATTTGAATGGGAACTACATATTCACATATTACATTCAATCAGCAAAACGAATACCCTTGCCTGCTAAGCCACATAGTCCACATTAAGTATTTGTTCTAACTATGCAAATACTGAATAGCTCCAAGTCATCAAAGTCAGCTAATACTGTTTGTAAAGCCAGCAGGGCCCTGGTTCAGATGTTCAAAGTTGCCAGAAAATAGTGACTTTTGAAACTCTCCTTTGAAGCTGACTGAAGAGATGGGTTGCACTGAGAGTCTCTCCATATTCATGTCCCTTGACAAAGAAGGGCTTGTCCAGATGCCGAGGAAAAGCATGGGGAGGCTTCTCAAAGGGGGATTCATCCAAAGAACAAAAAGCTGCAACCTCTGCCCTCACTGGAGTGCTGGGAGGTTTGCCTGTTTTGTTGTTGTTTTTTTTTTAATCACTCCTTCAACAGATGGGCAACAGCCACACATCTTGTTGGAAAAATTCACCCACCAGGATGGTCAAGCTTCCAGCAGCCCCTGCTACAGCACAGACAAAAACCCGTTTCTCCAAATCAGACCCTGCTCTTAGCACAATTTGTTTTGACATTCAAATTCAAATGGTGCCATGGTCAAGCTCAAGCATCAGTTCTGGTGGGTCCAGCTGGCCACATACTGAGTGTATACCTCATTAATAGCTGAATCACTGTCTTCTAGCATAGGAGACTTACACTGTCCTGGTAGCACTAGAGCACACAGCTTTCACTTCTGCTTTTCTGAAAAAGTTTTGGTCTGCAGAGTAATTTGAATGGCAAGAATGTATTCCTTTCACAGGAATGTATTTTTCTTGTACCTCAAATACTGCCACTGCACAGGTAATTTTAAAGCTGTTTGTTTGTTGTGGGCTTTTTTGTTGGGTTTTTTTGTGTGTTTTTCTTCCTGTGGATTTAATTCACTTCCAGTGTTTTATGTTCTTTGCAGAGTTACTGAATCAAGGAATACTTCTTAGCCATAAGAAAGCAAGGTGCTTAAATAGAAAGTTTAAGCCAACCTGAAACTAAGATACTGATAAAAAGGTGTTTGTTCTCACCCTCTCCCTGGTGTCAGACTGACCACCTGGCCTAAGATCTACACTTACACGGGGAGATTTTCAGTCATACCAGGAAGCTTCATAAGGTGTGTGGAGGTAGGGGGAAGGTGTAAGTGGGGCAGAAGTGGAAGACAGGACTGCCTCTTGGGAGCAGGAGCACAGCTTTAAATTAGTTTAAACTGATCAGGAAACTGGACTAAGACACTGTTGCCTGACCCTGTTCATACTTAAATGCACTGGTCACAGCAGTGCACACTCTGTCATCCGTATGCAACTATGTAAGATGCAGGATAACAATGACACCTGACTAAGGTTTCAAATGTCAGGAATGCTCTGTTGACTTCAACTCAGATGATAAGCTGACCATAGCATCAGAAGAGACAAAACCCTGCAGCCTGCCCAGGGTAACCTTGTCAGGACCACATTAATTTTTGAAATGCAATGTGCAGTCTTTGCTCACACAAACTTAATTGCTACATGAAGAATATTTTTATAGTTTAAAATTTTGTCTTTGAAGAAGAAAATAAGGAAGAAGGAAAAAGCGTCTAACTGGCTTTTAAACTCTGATGTATGTATATTCAGCACAATGTAGCACACACACAACAAATCAAAGCCAGCTTAGACTCAGCTTTTCTGCAGCTTTTTCCTCCCATACCTCTACAGGATTATTAATTAATAGAGACCAGATGTCAAATACTTTAGCATGGCCTTAAATCCAGGATGTGAATAGCCTGATCTTCTTATTGCCCTGGGGCCTCGTGTGCAAATTGAATTTAAGCATCACTATTGATTTGCTAACATTTTGTATCCCTCTGCCTCTTAACCTGTTGTAAACAATGATACAAATGAGAACAAGGTTCAGCCATACAAATACTTTCCTCTCTTAACATTTTTTGCCAAATCTTCTAAACGTTGATCACCAGTAAGCAAGATTCCAATGAAAGACTTGTAGATACAACATAAAAGTAGAGAAGATTATGAGAAGCAACATTTTGAATTTAGATCTTTATTATACAGGCCCAAAGCTGTGGTCACCATGCAGTTACACCGTAATGGGAATGATCTTGCTGAAAGGATCTCACTAAACAAATGTAAAGAGACCACAGACTACAGCATTCCAAATAACTGGCACTTCAATTTTTGAAAGAGCAAAATAAATAAAGGAATGGCAAATATGTCCTTTTCACATATGATGGGGCACAGACATATTCCTTCTTCTCTATAGCTATTTAAGAGACAAAATGAGCTAATATTGCCAAAAAATGCAGACCTTTCATGTGAGGACGCAGCTAACTTAGCTGTTCCTCTTCCCTTGGCTATTAGATCAAACACACATGCGAATAGGTGCATATGCCAAAAAAAGAAATGCAGTGGGTTTTTTCTTTGTATCTACTTCCTGCCATTTTCTCCTCCTTTCAGGATACTAACAGGAAGTAATTGAAGACATCTAGTCAATTAAAAGCCCTGGAACTTTTCCCTTCTAGGTTTGGTTTTTTTTCTTGTGTGTGTGATACTCTCATAATTTAAGGATTCATCACAAATCTAAAAAGGTTCAGGTGTCTCACAAGGAATTCATCACCTCTGGAATACAGACAGCCACAGTGAAGAGCTGCACATAGACTGCGCACATAGTGTTATGTAAAAGTGGTTATCTTTAAAAAAAAGGTAACATTTTTTAAAATTTGTAGATCAAAAACAAAGCACATCTTATTCCCTACAGGATTTTCTTGCAACCTCTTCTTCAATTATTTGCACTAGGAGATTCTACAAATGGTATTAATTACAATATACAGTCCACTGTCATCTTCTGGTCCAGCAGAAGAACCTGTCTCTCCGACGGACGCAAAACTGTTCATCTGAGCAGATCGTCCTCAACAGCACAAATATGCTCTAGAAACTCATAGAGTTCATGGTTTTAATTTATAAAATTAAACCTGCCCCAGACAGGTAATACTGGTATGTAAGTTTGCCATCCCTGGGTTCTGTCAGAAACGGGGTACTGAGGTGCTCAGAGCCGTCTCAGTCTGCAGCGCTGGGATCCTTCTGGCACTTCAGACCCAAGATGCGATGTGATGCATGCTAGAACATGGGCGCACTTCTCACTTAACTCTGCAGAGCCCGGGACATGGTAAGCTGCCAGAACCTCCTTCATCTTGCCTGTTGACAAAAGGAACAATAACTAGTCATCAGTGGTTGCTGGAGCGTAATTCCAATTTTTAAAAAGTCCTATAAATGTGACTTTTTTTTTTTTTACTTTTTTTTTTTTTTATCAGGTAATAGAAAACGTTTCATAAATAACAGATTTGGGATAAAGTTTACAGCCTCTCTGTTAGCCACAGGACACTTATGAGGGAGAAAGGTGTTTTATACTATACTGCATGGTTCCTAAAATACTACCTGGGATGAAACATACCATTATTTAAGAAATATTATTAATTTTCCCTTTCAGTGTCCAGTAGCTTAGTACTTTAAAATCATCATTAAAATATTATCTCTGTAAAGAATAATTTTTTATAGCAGATTTTCTGGCTAAAAGTGCTGTATTGTCTCTCACACACACTGTACACAAGATACAGTGTAAACGATTTAGAGGAGTAATAAACAGTTATCAAATAAGAATCCAACAGATTAATAAGTGGCTTATATAAATTTGTCATAGAACTATCTTGTAACACATATTGGTCATGTCCACTATGTATTGATAAAAACTATTAGTCATAACAGCTATAAATTCTTTGTAATAACACATTGAATGGGCTTCACAGAACCAAAGGTCAGAAAAGACCACTAGATTATCTACTGTGATTTCTTGCCAATTATAATTTTTCCAGACAGTTCTCTATGAAGTCCAGTCACTTTGGTTCTCAGAAGACCAAACGTGTAACATCACAGATTGAGAAAAGGAAAGACCAAGAATATGCCTCTATTGTATGATTGGTGCAGAATAGCTAGAAGGAGAAGCAGAGGTACCTCTGGGAGGTGATTCACCCACTCCTTAGGTAATCTTTAAAAGTGCCCATCTTTTTTCCATGTACTATAAGTAGACTAAAGAGCAAACATTCTTATGGCTAGAATTATGTGTTTTGTATCCTACCACGGGTATCTGACTATGTTCACCTATTTATTTCAGAAAGACCACTCACAAAGCCATCAGACCTATGTAATTTTCAATCAATACTGTCATGGGCAAAATTAAAAAAAGTACAATTGCTGCAATCTAATGTAAATACAGAAGTTGTGCAATAAATTCCAGAACTAATACTAAGTTTTTTGTTACATGCCCTGAGATTTTCTGAAGATCTCTCTTTTGTGGACATACTTTTTTGCATGTGTGATTATTACCCTTATCATTACCACATAGATAAAAAAAACTAAAGGAATCAGGCTAGCATGTAATTTGAGAGATCACTTTGCCCACCCCGACCTATGCCATGCCTGCTGCTATTTGTCTAACCTATTTTTAAACATCTGCAAGGTTGAAGTTTCTATGAATTCCTCCTCAACAACTTATTCCAGGTCTTCACTTTTCCTTGCTGCTTGTATTGTTTTCCTGAGGCTTACACTAAATCATCCTTGTTGACATCTAAGCCTATTATTCTTTCCTGTACAGACAGCATACATGGCAGCTAAATCTCTTCCTCTTTAGAGTCACCCCTTGCTATGCAAAGGCTGCTACCATGTCTTTCTTTCATCCTCTCATCTCTAGACTAAACAACCCTTCAACCTTTCTTTGAATACCCATGTGGTTTAGATCTTTGAGCCCAGTTTGCTCTCTCGTTGAATCCTACCTGAGCTGCCGTTCCTGCAAGAGGGTAAAGCTCTTCCACTGAGGCCTTATCAGTGCCAAGCAGAGCAAAATAATCACATTTTATGCTTTATTACTCCCCTTCCTATAGCCCACAATGCTGCTGCCCTTGTCTGCAGTAGCACAACATCACTGGTGCATGTTCAGTTTGTGATCATTGTGACATGGGGTCTTTTCTGCAGAACTGTTGCTTGGCCTGTTGTTTCCCATCTGTATTTATGTGCAGCTGATTATGTTGAGCTATATGCACAGTTCTGCATTTGCTCTAATTTAACTGCCGGAAAGATGATATTTTCTAAGCTACTTCACTAGAGGTCATTTTCAATTGCTTTGTTTCCTACATGCTTGTTCCGCTCTATGAATTTATTAAGCGTACTTTCTAACCTTTCATCCAAGCTGTCAGTGAGAATACTGAATAGTACCAGAACAAGGAAAAACACCTGCAGAACTGCACATAATGGTGTATCACTGACAACTACTCCCTGCATATGGTTTCCAAATCATTTATGCACTCACATCATCATAATTTATCCTAACCCAGTTTCCTTAGCCCCCATGAGAATAATAACAACTGAAATACTTTCCCATATACTACTGTTCAAATAAAGCAGATAATGCTAGTAAATATATTTTAAAATGAAGTATTGTATACACTTTGAAAACAAAAGCATTACGGAGAAAAGATTTCAAGTGAGAATACAGTCTTGCTGACAATGGATTTTACATCCATATAGCTTTTATTAAGTATGTGTGCTACTGGAATATTGTTCAATTTAGGCGTAATGGACGTCTTTCACAACCTCTTACAATTGAGTTTTGTTCAATGGAAACCTCCACTGAGAAAGTAACAAATGCATATCACTACAAAAATAAAAAATATTTCCTTTCAAAATAAATGAATTGCACAGCTTCACAAAACTCCAAGCTGCAAAATTACTGCTTACTATTTACCTTGCATAAGTTTTTGATCAGAAAAATACTGAATGAGCACTGCTAACACCAACAGGACTGAGCATACTGAGCCTTTCAAAGAAAGGATTATCATTTACAATAATCTTTATGGAGATACAAGCCAATTCCACAAATACAGGAGGCACAAATCACTCCTTACCTAATTTGGGTTATTTGGCAGACTGTTTCTACTTCTCACTCTATGATATATTCTGTTTATGCTATCTGAGCTGCTCAAAAATAGTGAAATAACTTGCTTCCTGAGGATGAGACAGAGCCTCCGGTTCCTTCCCGATGATGTACAATGTTGTATTTCCAGTTCTGGACTGAAAGAATGGAGATGAGCATAAGTTCAAATACAAACTAATCAGTAAATACAACACAAAGCCCACCGTCAATTAATAAGAAATATGATCTAATTTGATATTTAGGGATATATCCTATTGGATTTCCAGTAAAAAGAAGAGAGAGATCGACTCTCCTCTGAAAAATATGTGGCTACAGAGAGACAGTAGCACAAAGAGTGCACACAAATACTTTCATCTTTCTCCAGTGGAAAAGAAGGAGATGGAGCCAGCCTGACCCAGAACCACTCCTGATGTGCAGCCTGCTGTCTGATTGCTGAAGGAGAGAAGGATTCCCACAAAAAAACTCACTTGTAATGGGAAGTCAAAAGTCCTGAGACTGAGATAAGCCAGATGTCTGCACCCCTCTGAGAACAGCTCTAGGGATTTTAAATTATAAAGATTTAAGAGACTTCACCAAGAATTGTAAAGTTCAGATATCAAAATTAACTTTGTCTTTTTGTCAGAGTCAGGGCTAGGATTTCTGAGCTTTCCTGGGATCAAGACTTGCTAACAATGAAAGGGAAAGAGACAAATTGGTCAGTGAGAAACATAGCTGAGAGAAAACCCAGGCAGCAGTTCATTCAGGTGCAGAAGAGCTGATACCCTGTTGAGATGGGAAGATGTCAGTGGTAAAAGATCATCATAATTCTCTTTGCAATCAAGAAACAAAACCTGCTCAGCTTGTCTACTTTGCAGGCAAGGAAAGGTGAACTTCTAAGAGGTGAACCCTGTTTTTTGTGCACTGGTATCACAACACAGTCATCTCCTGGCAGAGAAAGGGGGACAAGGGGGACTACACCGTGCCACTTGGTGGTTGAACTGTTCTGTCTCTATGTGGTTATGCAGATCTTGCCTATGATATGGGAATGGGCTGCATGTGCTCTGAAGAGCCCTAGGCTCCAACACATGGATAGGATACTGCTTTGCTCCTCCAAGACCACTGAAACCTGCGTATGAGGTCTCCTGGGTGAGTTTCCCAACCCAGAAACACAACTCTGATGATACCTGTCTGGGGAAAAGGGAGGAAGAGGAGAGGCATTGGCCTGTTGGCACCAGCTGAGTCCTGCCACCACAGTGGGACACATCTTACAGGCCCATAGGTAGGTCAGGCTAAGCGCAGTTAAAGCCTGTGACATGTAAGGTGATGCTGGGCACATGATGTCAGATGCAGGCAAAAGATACAAAGCGCATGGGTTGATATTACTGTGACCTGAAACCACCTCTGTTGGAAACAGAGACTATTCCTCTCCAGTAATTCTACAGTGGTCCAAATCCCTTGTACAATATTGCTGCATGTATGTGAAACATCCAATGCAATGTTTTTCTGTGTGACCGCTGCATTTCTGTTGTGGCTGAAGTTACACACAGACATGCAATTCCAACATGTAACTAAGACTGAAGTTACCAAATAGATTAATAGCAAATGCAAAAGTTTTCCTAATGTTAGCAAGCAGAATAGAATGTACATAATTTAACTGACTTTAAATTTCAGTGAAAGTTTATGGGTAGAGAGTAGACTACTGATAATGAAATACCTCGATCTCTTTGTTCCTTGAAGTCAAATGCCTTAGCCTTTACAGTAAGGAAATGCTGATGATTGCATAGACTTGAATTAAATTATGAAGTCCCTGTCCCTAGTGTTAGAGAAGAATCTATCATGGTAATAATAATATTTGAAACATATGTGATGTTACATATTTTGGTGCCATAGGCAAAGAGGCCATAGGAAACATTGAAAATGATGATGGTGTTTTATATGACTCAATCTAAGGAGGTTTGGGGGGAAAAATGAGTATTGATGTTCAACATCTGAATTGCTGTATTATTTCTGTACCTGTATACAAAAAAAAGTTCTTATAATTTTTTGAAACAAATTAACAGGCAAGCATTAAGCAGAAGTATTAGAATTTATCTAAGAGTCTTGATATCATAAAGTTATCAGGGGTATAAGGATAAATGGAAGCTACAATGTGCTTAATTAAAATTATGCTTAATTACAACGGATAACAAAACCTCTAAACTTTAAAAAAATTTATTTAGAAATTTATTTTAAAACTAACAAGGATCTGACAGTTTAACAATCACATGAAACAGTTTAAAATACAAGAAAAACCCTAGACAGAAATAGTAGTATATACTATTCTTTAAAATAATTTCAAATCATTAGAAAAAAATCCTATATAACATGACTTAAAAATCTTCTTAACTTTAAGATTTTCTGCATTGGATGTGGTGGTATATGCGCTATCAGTTAGAAATGAGCAGTCCAGTGGCACACTGTATTCTGTATTTAAGGCCCAGTTAGGGTACTACGTGATAATCCAGTTGCCAGTCCTCCAAAATACAGGCTGGGACCCAGCAGCTTTTTATGGGAGTGGGTGAATTCTGCACTGGAGGGGGAACTTTGCAGCCTTGTAGCAGTTGCCCTGACATATGACTGAAAACACATGTACTGCCCTGAGCAAGCCAACAACTGTAGCCCCATCTCACCTCTTCCCCTTCTTCCCCTTCTTTCAGGTAATCTATGCCTGCTTTTTTTCACTCCATACATATCTTCCTTCAGCAAGAATTCTGTAATCCAAACTATATCCTTATTGCAGCTGTGCAAACTCTGGTCAAACTCAGTCCTTGGCTATATCAAATCCAGTGTTGTCAACTCTGGAGGGTTTCTCATGAGTTCTATGATGTTATGTTTTTCTGCAAAGCTTCTCCTTCTGAAGAGAGCTACTCGTGAGAATCAGTTTTCATCTTTTATTTTTGTGTGCTGATAGATGCAAAGAAAAGGTGCAAAATGTGATTTTAGGTGCTGATAGGCTGAGAAAAACAGAAGACAACATAAAAGAGATTTCCAGAGCCTTAATTTTAAGGTTTCAAGATTTTAAAGCCAGTCTCATAGGTTTTGAAGACAGAATTGTTGAATTTTTGACATTTGCATGACAGGAAACATCCAAATCTGCTGTATTCCAACTTTGCAGGCTGAAGCATTTATCCTGCTCTGCCTTGCCATGAGGGATACAAAGATTTATGTTCATCTTGGGGTACATCTACACAGCTACGTGACTGCATCTTGACAATGAGCCAACTCTTGACATGCTTGCTATAACACTTCATCTACAGTCAAGCCAAACAGTGCTCATCAGGGTGGCTACAATATGGCAGAGGGTGTGAGCTGGAAACTGCAAACAACACTTCAAGGTGTTAATGAAGAGCAGGGCTTGACTGTGGGAATGCTTCTGGTTTGCTTCAAGGCAAAGGCATATCCATAAACATGGTGGGGTTCAAGGGAAACCTTTGGCCCTGGGCTCACAGAATCAGGTGGTGCCAAGAGCCGGTACACATGGTGATGGCATCGCCACCACACAGCCACAAGTCCTATGGGAGAGCTGGTAACTGACAACATGACTGCTCCTGTGCTGTGTCAGTCCTGTGGGATAAGCCTTAAAATAACCTGGACCTCTTTGTCTTGCAGAAGCTGGGGCAACCTACAAGTGTCTGTGACCTATATACATGCACCCAGGTGGCTGAGGCCAACAGCATCCTGGCTTGTATCAGAAATAGCATGGCCAGCAGCTCCAGGGAAGTGATTGTGCCCCTTTACCTTGAATAGTGAATCCAGATTTGGACCCCTCACTACAAGGAGGACATGGAGGTGCTGGAACCTGTCCAGAGAGGGCAACAAAGCTGGTGAAGGGTCTAGAGAACAAGTGTTATGAGGAATGGCTGAGGGAACTGGAGTTATTTAGCCTGGAGAAAAGGAGGCTCAGGGGACACCTTCTCACTCTCTACCTGAAAGGAGGTTGTAGCAAGGTGACGGTCAGTCTGAGGAAATGGCCTCAAGTTGCGCACAGGGGAGGTCTGTGTTGGACATTAGGAAAAATTTCTTCACCGAAAGGTTGTCAAGCACTGGAACAGGCTGCCCAGGGAAGTGGTTGAGTCACCATCCCTTGAGGTATTTAAAAGACACGTGGATGTGGCACTTAAGGACATGGTTTAATCGTGATCTGGCAATACCATGTTAATGATCTTAAAGGTCTTTTTCTAGCCTAAATGATTTTATGATTTTATGATAAAGACACTGATAACTTTATTATCTCTACTGGAGACCTTGCTTGATATGTCCTAACATAGCATTTAACTTATTTTCACACACCAAAGGCTTAGAGACATCTCACATCTAATAAACACATTTTGGTTTGTCCCCATTTTACTGTCTCCAAAAAGTAACTGTAGCAACTGTATTGATTTCTTAAAATACCAGACTTTATAGTTGTATTACTAAATTTCCTCCCGGTCTTTCAGCATCTCCTTTGGATGAAAGGTACTCATCTGCAGTTGCCCATTAGGGTTTTACCAATTTGCAGAATTAATGTGTTTGCTGTGTCTGTGTGTCTCTCTGCTGTCTAAGAATTGTGCCTCCTGCCTGGCTTCAGCCATGCAGTGGAGACCATCAGCTTCCTTCCCATATGCCCTTCGCAGTTCCCACTCTGCAATGGAAATACCACTTCCAATAGCTGCAGTGCAGGAATCGCCTCCCTGGTGAATTAGAGATGTATGAATAGTCGTGAAAGGTGAACCTTGCAACCTAGAGCTTTTCTTTGAAGATTCTGAAAATTGCTTGAAAATATTAGTCCACATTTAAATGTAACTATTTATATTTAGCTTTAATTAATGACTTATTTAAGTCACCTTTATTTTAGGTGCAAGTTATCATCTGTCATTAATTGTGGTTTCTCTGTGACTTTAGCTGCTATTGATCAGAAAACGAGTAATTCCAGTGCTGATTTTATCCTGTTGGGCTTTGCACTAAAAATATTTTGGCACTTTTAATAATAATTTATAAATTATGTAAACAGAATCTCTCTTACTCCCATGCTCTTGTAATTCTATAAATGCCTCTGTATTGATGGTAGATATGTCCAGCATTAAATAAGCAGAGGGTGCTCTTCCTGTAGGTCATTTTCTTTCAGATCATTAACTCCATTTTCTAGTCAGCTGTGCCCCTGCAAATTCTAAAAACATTGATCGAAACTATATTGGTGTTTCAGTTATTCCAATTAAATTCCACAACTTACAAAAAATGTCTCAGATAATCATTATGGGACAACAGACCCTCAGGACACAGGCAAGGCTCTTGCACCTGTTGAAGACTCTTGGTTGCTATTATGACAGATATGGTATCTCAGTGATTTACTATTAAATTCATACTGGAAGTTTAAGGGGATAAACTGTTCAATACATTGTGTTTCTACATTCACTCATATTACATTTTAGAATGGCTAAATCTAACTCTTTAAAAAAACTCACAAAAAAACCCTTTAATATCCTTCTTAATACAAAGCAAATGAAATTGTTCTGTATAAACCGTGATAATTAGCAAAATACTTAAATAAGCAGTATTATTGACACTACTGCAAAACCCAAAAAATATCTTAATGGAGAAGACAAGAGAATGTATTTTTTTACCAGCTACTGAGCCCACCTTTCTCTTCTAAAATACAGACCCAGGCACTCTTCCATCTTCATGTCAATACAGAAACATCTCCATCACCACTATTCTTCTCCATTAACTCTGATAAACAAAGACTTTGATCTGTTTTTAAACAATGGTAATTGCATTTGCTTGATACCACTGCTTTTAAAATGATCCCTTTTGTACATACTCACTTTTAAAAATCTCATGAAGTTCCACAGTTGTTGAACATTCAATATCAGGTCATTAAAAATCTTCAGGTTTTTCAAATATACTACTGTCAGCACACGCTATTTTTTTTTTCAAGAAATGGGAAAATTCAGGTAAAATTCAATTTTAGCTGTGCAGAGACAGTATTTTTTTATCAAAAAGACAATCATTAGAGCTAGAGTCTTTGTTCCTCAGCTCCACCACAGACCACCCAATCTACAGAAAGTTATCCATCATCTCCAGTCAGTGGTGGAATGCAGTCTGCTCTGCATGCCAAGGATCTCCAGAGAGAAACACAGCCAAATTCACATCATTCCTGTTCTCCAAAGGATTTAAGCCAGAAATATTGCTGCTAATTACTATAATCTTTTCTTATTGTAACTACCACCAGCATTTCTGAAGAGATCTACCATAATGCAAAGCATGAAAATATATTAAGAAGTTGTTTGAGGCAGAGGAAGATAAAGAAACTTCAGAGGATAGTTGATATCTAGTCAGATGAAGCCGATATAAAGAATATTAAATCCAAAAATAATCTGAAGACCCTTAATTTTACCATTAAGACATATTCTGTCTCCTCTTTTGAACAAAAATTCACCATAAAGGAAAATTTTTTCACTGTGAGCAAAGCTTTTAGTACATAAAACAAGGCATTGTAATAGGTGTTTAAGATGTACTAAACCCAACAATCTATCTCAATGCCAAAATACCATTTAAAAAAAGAAAAAAAAAAAAGAAAAGAAAAAAACCCAACAAAAGTACAAAAATGGTAATTAACTCATTAACTGTTACGTCATGCTCTTTGGCTCATATCACTAATAGAAAAAAATCTGCTATCAATATATTGTTGGTATTTCTGCTATTATAAAATGAACCAGTATATATTTTTTTCTCTAATGGCAGAACAGGTTTCTGCAGTGATATCAATAGTTTGAAAAGCATATGTACTGTGGAGAACAAATGCATGTGACCATACAATGTAATGGAGATAATTTAATGAGAGGGCTTAATCAATCCAAAGAAAACTTAATCCCCATAGCTACTTTAATCATGAAATTCCTGTAAGTGTGGGCATAAGACTGTTGAAATATAATAATCACCTAAAATATACACTTATTATATTTCCTGAAGTTTCAGCCTAGGAAAATTTAGTCTGGTGCCTTTAAATACAACTTCTTCGGAGATTCCTAAGAATGTAGAGGACTTTCCAAAAAATGTCATTTGTAAAGGTTTTTTTCTGTGAGTGCAGTGCTGCCAAATATTTTTACCACTAAAGAAATGCTATTTCAGCTGCATTTGAGCAGAGTAATAGTGGTAGCTAATGGCCTATTCAGTTAATCATAGTTATTCACTCCCTGGAAATGCCGCAGAATATAATAAATGTTTTGTTTTCTTTGTGGACTCTTAAATTACAGGCATTATATAATACCCATGATACATAACCTATCAGTACGAATACAAACTGAATCCAAAACCACTCCCCTAGAATAATTCTAATATTTGGAGCCTCTGAAGAAAAAATGCTGCTGTTACCCACAGAGCTACTGAAATAGCACTGATAGCAGGGTAAGAAATGGCTATAAAGGAAGTTCTGGTTTAACTAAAATGTGGCTATTTGTCATCCATTTACAGAGGTCTGAAACAGCTACTACAGAACATTTTTTTAAACAAAGAAAACAAAAAACATGCTCCAATAGCTGAACCACATATATCCTTTCCTAAAGGCAAAAAAAAGGCTGCAGATGTAGGGTTGCAGTTTGGCCCATAAGAGACAGACCAACCAGAGAGTTTTCACTGTGACACCAATGCTTTCATTGGGTGTTCTACCAATATAGGACTTATCTTGTTCATATGGTTTTCCTCCATTCATATAGATGCTAAAAGTCCCTGTCAGACTTAGCCCTGCTGTGTCTGCTGCTCAGGGAAGATTATACTTATATACAATCTGCATGTTGACTACCGGTCCCAAGGGTAAGGTCATAGCTGGTTACACCTCCTCTCTTTGTGGTTGCCATTATACTGAGGATGCACAGAACCCTTGTAGTTTCTTCAGCAAGTTTCTTCCAGACGTATTTTTAAAAGCTGCAGAATATGTTTTAAAACAATGTTAGGCATCTGAGGTCAGAGTAGGCTGTGTTTTTTAGTTGCAATTGCTTTGCAGAAATGATGAGATTACTAGCTTATAAAAATATTCCCCTGGTTTCTTCAAGGAGTGAAGACAACCTCTGAAACAGTCTTCTATTGGCTTTCTGGAAGGAAGAACTCCAATGAGGGTGCACAAAAACTCAAAAGGCTTTAAAAATTAGAAAATGGACAAAGTTTGGTATTAAACACCTCTTTTATTTCTCCTGGAGAAAAAGACACTCAGGTATTGCTGAAGAAGTAATCTTCAGTTAGATGAACTTTATGGCAGGCCATAAAGGGATAAAAGACATTGCACAGGTGGTGCTGTTCTAGCTTTAACTTCAGTTTTGTAGAACTGTTAAGAATTTCATAATGAAAAGAAAATCAAATGAAAAGTGATTACAAAACAAGAGATTTCATGATTCCTAGGAAAGGAAGAGCAGACAAATGTCAGTGTGATGCAGGGAATGCAGTCACAGCCAGCACCAGGGACTAATCCAGGATGGCCCCAGGTGATCCAAAGCAGGAGGAGTTTAGATATGAGGACAAGTTTACAGAGTGACAGCGCTAAAGGCACAGCAGCAAACTAATACCATGCAGAGTAAGTGAGCAGTATGCTATACCAGAAGATATTTAATTACTTTAATGACCCAGAGGAGTAGTTTAAAAGGCATTGGTAAGTACACACAGCTTAGCATGTTGGGAGAACTGCAAAGAATTCACCATGCAAAGACACAGGAAAAAGAAAGAAAACAAAATGTAAGAAAACAACCTGCAAATGTGTTAGAAAAAGAAATACAGTATAGAATAACCTTGCTGGTTCAAAATAAGATCTGCCTGAGAGAATACTGCTGCCATCATCTAGAGCTCTGCACAGGCTCATTTAGCGTCTGAGTATTGCCTTTGGTGGCTGAAATGTCAGTTACCTTGGGTTGTCATACTGGCACAGTGACAAGCAGACAAAAGCTTGACTATGCCCTACAACATAACGGGTACTTGTTCACCAGAGAGGTGGGCACAACCAAAGACCTTTCATCAGGTTTCCCAAAACATTGTAATTCTGATGCCTTGTATATTTGAGGATCTGGTACTTTTGTGATAAAAGAGATTTGTAAAATCTGATGTGACTGGGTGAGGTTGCAAGCAGTTTACAAGATTGGAGTAGAATTTACGGTAATTTGGATAAATGTTCTGAAATTAATATATTAGATCCACAAAGAGAAGTGCAAATTACCACAGAAGCATAATTCAAGTGCACAAGTATAGAAAGGAGACTTGCTGGGCAACCGTACTGCTAAAAAGGATCTGCAGGGAAGTCATGGCAGTCTCTAAGCAAATTATAAATCAGGATGATATCCACTTGCAGAAAAAGGCAATCTGATATAGATTCATAGTAATGCTGTAAGCAAATCAAGCAATTATTTTTCCCTTACCAGTAGCAGAAAGGCCCTGACTGCGTTACTGTGTTTGGCTCTGCCTACCAGGCTGTTGGAGGAGGAAGACAGTTGGAGGGAGTCCAGATAAAAGCCTTAAGAAATGATAACAGATGTAGAAGAAGGGAAGGTTGAAAGAATTAGATTGTTTAGTCTAGGAAAAGCAAAGACTAAGAGAAGACATGATAACATTTTTAAAATATGTAGAAGTTTGTTATGAGAAGAGGACGGTGACTAATTGTTCTCCACGTTCATCATGCAGAAGACAAGACTTGTTATGCTGTTGCAGAGAAGAGCTTTCTAACACAAGGATGATCTGCCTGGCAGCTGGTTATAGACAGGTATTACATGTAACGCTGTCACAGGAAGCAATAGGAGCAGTTGAGACAAACACCTATCAAGATGAGGAGAGGTATGCTTGATCCCCTCCAAAAGGAAGTGAACAGCCCAGGTGATCCTGTGTGAGATCTTGTCCAGCCTTAAGCCCCATGCTCAGCCACAGAAACAAGGCACAGATCAGAGCTTTCAATCAAAGAGACATAAATACCACAATGAGCATGACCGCCATTTGTCTCGAGATGCTTGCCAGGAAGGACGGAGCCTGAAGGACAAGGGACAGATCCCAAATTCATTTAGCTAATTAATTCAATTGGCTGGAAGTAGCAGAGAGCACCCCCCTCAGTCACTGCTGCATGCTCTTTTACATGTTTAACATGCTCATTCCCAGTTATTAATTACTCCACCTTTGCTGCCAGCAGCCTTTTTCACTGTTTTATAGGGACTGATAGAGACTAATTAGGTATATGCTGCTGTGTGGCCATTGGAGAAATGAGTCGAACAGGCTTTAAAAGAAACAGGCAAGACTGAGGCTGTAGTGATGCCTAGCAGGGACCATGCTGGTCATAAAAGTGGCAGCCTAGAGAAAGCAAACCGCATGCAGAGGAAAAGGGGTGATGTGCCAAGTGCTCGCGCCATGGAGATTTCCTCTGTGGGGACACAGCCAGTGGATGCCAGTGCTGAATCTCTGCCAGGGAGGACAAGCTGCTCTGCTGTGCAAGGCCAGCCCACTGCAGAGGCTGGCCACCCCAGCCATCAGCAGGGCTGGTGTTCATAGCTGTTTAGGAAAATAGGATCAGAAACACCAGTATGACAGGGAGAAGGGAGGACAGCCTTTATAGGGGGAGCATCGAGGGTGAGGGCCTTGAGTTCTGCCACCTTCAGAAGAGCCTGCAGAGTAAAGATCAGGGAAAAATGGCATGAAAGGTCCTATCTCCTCATAGAGGGGCAACCTTAAGTGTGCAGACTGTCAGAATGGCTTTGCCCTGGACACTGGTGGATTCACAACAGGTCTCTTACAACTAATATTATTGTTTCTTAATGTAGGAAAAAAAAAAAAAAGTATAGAATTCAACTGAAGTGCACAGGGTTTTCCAAACCAAATCCACATGAAAGCTGGTGATCAGGGCTCATCAATTCAGCGAGGAAAAAGCTTCATGGGCAGAAGGTGCTGTTGGGGTAGGTGTGGAGGGGTCTTGCACAGTGCTGCCAGGCCCCTCCATGGATCTTTCCCTGCACTACAGTCACACACCCTGTGCCTGACTACGGAGTGTCTGCTGTAAAGCACTCTGCCTCAATTTGACACCTTACCAGCGGAGCGAATCCATTTTCCAAACTACAGCATGTGCAGAGTGAAACATTTCCACTTTTCTCGTCAGTGTTTGAACCTTAACCACAATTGTCTATAAAACCAAACTGCTCTCCGTTAAATAATAAAATAATAATAATAATAAAATATTGGAGAGCATTGCAAACATAGCCAAAATCTGCTCGTAATGCTTGATCACTTGTAAAAACTGTACTGCATATGCTGAAACTTTCTCCTTGATGACAACACAGATTATAGCTCTTGCTCTAGGAAAATAAAATTCATGGATAAATGGGATTAAAATGATCCTGTCAATTACTCAGTTGTTCTTTCTACTTTCCTGTCAAGCCTAATAGCTTTCTGAAAAACTTCCTCAGGTTAGAAAAAAAAAAGTTTATACTTCAACAAGTTTTAATGATGAGTTACATGATTTTCCTGATATGATGTCAAATTTACTGTAATTACATTAGCTTTTACTTACAAATGTAGACAACTAAGAAGACTGTACAGTTTACAGAAATTCAGATTTGAATGTTTTAGTGGTCCCTGCAGGGAAAAAAAACAATATAAAAGAAATAGTACAATACCAATACAGAAATGTTTGTTATGCAACATCCAGTTTACCTTCTATTCCCTTTCAAATGCACTGAAGTAAAATTAACATTTGATTGCCTAATGGCCTTTAAAATTAATTTTATTTTATCATATTTTTTCACCTTTAACCACTTCCAGGGGTTACACATGTAATTCTAGAAATGACCAACACTCATAAGAATTATTTCCTCCTTTGCTTCCTCAGTCACTTTAGAGCCCCTGCAGAATGCATTTGCATGGGTAATGATGACTCATGAAGAAAAGAATTGTGAAGGTGAGTTCTCTAGAAGAAGAAGCAGCTAAGTGGGACGTCATCAATTTCCAGAAAATGCCTGTTTTTCTTAGTTTTGTAAGATTGCTCTATGGGGCATCTACTTTAGTCTCTCGACTGAATACTGGTACCAGCTAAATACTATGAAGGTAGTAAATATTCCTCTTTCTACTATGTATCATGTCATCTTTAGATTGCTGCAAGGTGAACATTTACAGTGTCATGAACACTGAAGAAATTATGCTGATCAGGAACTGAGGATACAGAAAAGAAACAGGAGCTTCCAAGGACAAAAAAGTTGCCTGTAACTTCCCGTATTACATGAATGCATCCTTGTCTTTCTTAAACAGTTCAGTCAAAATCTCCCTGAAAGTACACAGGATGTTAAATGAGAAGGTATCGCCAAACATCCCATTACCAGTCATGGCAGTAGGGCCTAACTCTGTTCCTAGCACTTCTGTTACAAAACCTGAAACACGTATGAAAAAAAATTCCTCAGCTAAAAGATCATACTCAAAACAGGTAAGAGAAAGAATTGAAAAAGAAATATTGCTGTCACCCCTTCATCATGAATGGAAAACCAGGACACTGAGACATGAATCAATTTGTTCAGTATCACACTGAAAGTCTACAGTAAGCCACATGAGATATTAACTTTAGAGCACTCAATCCAGTTCCCATTAAACTATAACTCATATAATGGATAATATTCTTACAAATTAGCAATATATATGACAGGGTGTCAACACAGATAGAAATGCCTGATATTCTTTTCTGAAATGGTATCATTGATGTGTTTAAATGAGAGCCCCAGATCCCTTTCAACAAGAAAAAAAGTTAGGAACGCTTCTTGTCTGAAATGGGGAGTACACAGCACAGAAACAGAAGTTAGTCAAAATGCTCAGATGATGAGATACAGTAAGGATTAAAACAAGCAATGAGGGATCAAGGTGCATGAAGTTGATATTGTACTTCGATCTCTGCAGAACAAAGAGAAGGAAGAAGGAATTTACAGAAAATCAGCAGGCATAATACTCTAACCATGACCATAAAATTCTGTATTTTGTGACTTTACTGGTTTATTTCACAAATATCTTATCATGAGAGCTTGAAAGATAACATAGCACATGTTATAGCTGGCTGTAATAAAAACAGAAAACAGCCTTTTTCAGCATTGTACTTCAACTATTTAAAATTAAAATCTTTGGACACAAAGTTTACTGGTTTAAGTGCCTTGAAGTGATGACACTTGTAAGATCTTCTAGAATAAAAGGAAGCTTGAATAATTAGAGATGTTACACATCGTGGGAAGGGACAGGAAAATCCAACATGAAAGGCTATGTAAGTGCATATTTATATGCATGCACAGAATGATTTTTTTCTGTGATAATCTAATCCTAGATAGGCTGATTTCAGCACAGCTACCAGGAACTATCAAACATTTTGATTCAAGATCTGCTTTACTTCACAGGTGCAATGCCATTGGGATTTACATCCACCTGCTGGGACAAAATGTTTGTCTTTGAAAACTTGTGCTTTTGTACTGTGCTCTGTATCACGCTCCAACAGGATGAACAGATGCCTAAAAGGAAGGGCGTAATGGACTTGAGTAACCTCTGAGACTAAAACTATTATTTTATCTCTAGTACTGAAGGCCAGATTGCCATGTCTTGTAACTGATTACTTTTCATAGTTATACAATTATAAGCTAAAGAAATCTGATAAAGGTTGAAGCATTCGTTTCCTGTGCTGAAAAAGATTTTTTAAGAGCAAAGAATAAAATGGCATTTTCATATCCTGCAAAGCAAATATAATCTATTATGGCAGAGAAGTCCTCTTTTTAATGTGATGACACATTGATTTCTGGAGGTAACTACAACGCAGCTTTATTCTGTATAGTAACTTCCATACAAATCATGTCTTGGTTTGAGTCTTCTTTTGTTTAAACAGTGCAGTAATTCAATAATACAGTATCAAAGTTCATGTAAAATAAAAGCAGACAAGGAGACAAACTAAGGATGTATAGCTATTTACTTCTATATCATGACTGTTCAATAAGGACTTAAGAGTGCTGGAAATTTTATTCTGTTGAAAAGAGTAAAGCTAAATATCATACTGGACTAAAAGCAGTCAGACACCAGGTAGGAAGATCATAATTAAAACTTCAAGGACCTTGGTGACAAGGTATTTACTCAGGTATTATAATACGGTTTAACACATATGAATAAAACATCACTAAAATCAGTCTAGGTTAAATATCCCGAATAAAATAAAATCCTGAAGCCTGGAAAACATCCTTGCTTTACGAAAACCTAATTCAAAGCCAAGGAAGGTACCATATCTCACAGTGCTAATGAAAAATCTGCCTCCTGCTTCTATCAACAACATGAAGTGCAGCTGAAACCAGATGGGAGGAAGGAAAATCTCCAGGAATGATTTGTGAAAGATAACACACAGAGTATTTCAGAGAATTAAACTCCTTTGTGTGAAATACTCTGAAATTTGCCAAAGGTAACTCCACTGAGTAAGAGCTCACTGGTGGGAAGGCAGTTTCTGTGTAACATTTTCCTAACTTCTAATATGAAACTTAGGGAAATCAATGCAGTTTCACAAAATGTCAGATTTTCTAAAAATTTGACTAACATTGCACATTCTGGCATAGAAAAAGTGGTTTCATTAGAAAAACAAGACAAAATCTCACAAGCTCATCTACCTTTAACCAGGAAACCAGAAACTCGAGAAACATGAACTGAACAAAAGGACAAACTAGCAGTGTGTTTTAACATACTAGACTTTAAAACATGTCACAGCTCTGTTGATCATGATTACACTGAGCACGACCTTTCATTTTTTTATGGGTGTTGTTTATTTTCTGTTTCTCCATATTTGCCTTATTTATCCATTTTCATGTAGGCACTACTGCAACTATGCAGTTGCATGTGCTTAAATTTAAGCACATAAGAAATTCCATCTCTTCTAATCAGACTAGTCACATTTTACATGCTTTGCTGGATTAGTATCTAGATTCGTACATTTCACATTAATCATAAAAAGGAGTGATTATAACAAACAACATAATCAATGGGGGAAGCAGTTCAATCCACTTTTCAAAATATTAACGAGAAATCAAAGGCTTTTATTATTATAACACTTAATGCACTGCTGAGTGTCTAAATGAGCACTCTCATAGCTGCTCATGTCTGCAATGGACATATTCCAATGGATTATTTTTGTGCTCACTTTTTATCAGTGTTGCCCTTCAACCTCTCCAGACGTGGTTTGATCCTGAAAACTGTCCAGGATGAAATAAATGTGTACAAAAGAAGGCAGGAGAGCTTTAAATTACATACTATATTTAAGTAATGTTTAATTATTGCTTTCATATGGTCACTATTGAAACCTGAGATGCACAAAGCAACTGTTCAATCAATAGCTACCAAAACAACATCCATCCCATCTGCAATCAGGTTACACAGAAGATAAAAGGAAAAAAACCAACATGCTATCTGCTCTATAATAGCAGCATAATTTGAACTGTCAGGAACTGGTTATAAGTTTTCTTAAATTCATCAGTCTGCACCCTGACAAGGAATGGTCCAATAATTTTCAAACCATTTTTACTACAGAATAATCTAATCTTACCATAAATACTTAATTTTGACTAAATTCTACCACAAGGTTATTTTCCTGTCTACCTGTTTAGATACTTGGGCAGTATATTTTTTTCCTATTATTAAAACTAACTTTATTCTCTGTTCAAATGATTATGGACAGGTACTGGATCATGAGGCAGAGCCAACAGCTTGGAATCCGCTTCCTGGACAGTTTGAGGTGCCTTCCTCACACTCTTGGGGGACTGGCTGAGCTAATGGTGCATCACAGGAAAATAGCAAGTGTTTCATTTGACATCAAGCAGGAATTTGGGAAACAGGTGAGGTAGACATCTCACCAATCTGCGAACAATTTCTATCATAACTAAGCATTGCTCTCTGTAGTGATCTCTGAGTTAATTTAACTTAGTGTCTTTAGTTGTGTTGATTGAATATTTAAGATATGCTTTAGAGTAACTAATCTTTGTAGGGATATAGAACGGATATAGAACATGTCTGGGGCAGTGATGGCCATGAAAAACCCCAGTAATGCAGACTCTTCTGTGACAGCTCCAGTGTTATTTCACATGCAAGCTCAAATTTGCAGAATAATGGTGTAAAATACAAACATTTCATAGAAGATGTACATAGTTCCTGCTCTCAAAAATCTCACCCCTCTTCTAGGCAGTAAAGTTTGCCATGCTGGAAACTGAGAACTGGATATAACAGTAAGTAATTTTGTTGACTCCTTCCAAATGCTACAATGATTTTTCCTAGGTCTCTCAGATTTTTATCAAGGTCTTAAAAGAAAGATAGGAGGGCTGTAATATAAAATGAGAAGCAGCAGTATTTTCAAGTTTTGTCAAGTTGCCAGAAGAGCTGTCTCTCAGCAGGACGAATCTCAGATTTTGTGTTGCAAAGAAACTCCTTTGGGAGACATCACCTTGCTGGGGCTTTGTGACAGGCATGCCCACTGGCAGATAAGCAACAGTAGGTGGGTGGCTCATCATCTGATGATATGAGCATGTGAAAAAGAAGTATTTTCTTGATACATGAAGTATCTTCAAGAAAGCTGACCTTTGGAAAATGATACTATTCACCGAGCAGTACACCCTTCCCTGGAAAACCCCAGGGAAAGTTTGTGCTTTGCTCCAACAGGAGTAAGAACTTCACCCACATTTACTTGGTCAGCAAAGAGGTGGATAGATGACTTGGTGATTTCCTCATTCCTTCCTATCCCACCACTATGGCAACTTGTGCTTTCTCAGGAGAACCCACGAATCAAACACGTGTGACAGGGCTGCTGAGCTGTTGTGTCCACAGCACAGGCACATGGAGCAAGGAGGCAGTCACTGGGCTGCAGGTGCCCCTCCTGGTGCTGTGGCAAATGGGGGGCCAAGGAACCTCAAGTCTTAAAATTTGTGGTGTCAGTGCAAAATGTGGGAAAGTAAAATTGCCTTTAGAAAGACTGTTTTAGTTAAAAACAAAAATTAAAATGATTTCAAGTTATTTAGATCAGCAAAAAGAGTATTTTGATAATTTAAGTAATCTTGTTTTTCATGTGTATTTTTTTGTGTTGCTGGTTTTTGTTGTTTGTTTTTTTTACTGTAGCTAGGTTAACTCTTACTAAAATAACCATCTAAACATACTGATTTTGAATTAAATAGAACCGTTATACTTTTTGCTGAGAGTATATATCAATATTTTTTTTAATCAATGACACCGTTTCATACATATTCAGATCTTCATTTCTTATATCTAAGAGAATTATAGATATTGTGTATCTTATTTTCAAGGTGATAATTTTTAGTTATCTTCAATTCTCACCCTTTGAATCTATGTACAGTCATTACTTGTAAACAATACTTGAAGACTTAATCAAACTTCCATTTCCTTTGCAGTTGCCTATGCAATGAAGTTTGTCTTCTGCTTCATACAGGCAACAGTTTTCTTTGGTATATCCAGAAGTATTCCTTCATTGGCCACATGAACAAAGTGAGTGTAAAAAAGCCCCTCCATGTACTCCCCTGACTCTGCTGAGCAGAGCCGCCTTTATGCTCTCCCACCATGCATGTTGCTGCTGTGCTTCTCCACCCAAACTGTCTTTGAAGCCATCCCACTTGCCACCTCTCCAGCTACTCTTCACTAAATATTCAAATGCTGCTTTTCTTCTGTCTCAACAGGAGCTGGATGGCCTGATCTAGAAAATCTGGAAGCTGGGAGACTTTTCCTTCTCTCTGCTACAACTGAGCAGAAGCAGAGCTCTTGACAGGAGGAAGGGACCATGTGAGATTTTACTGTACTGATATGCCTTCAGTAACATGGTGGTCAGATGGTAAAGGAGTAGAAGAAACCAAGGTGGACCAGTAACAGACAGTATGATGTTATGAAAGACACAGCTGCTAACCTTGGCTCCACAGACAGGGAGACCTGTCCAGATGTGTGTGCTGGACCTACTGCACTACGCTGATAAAAGTAATAAAGCAGCAACCAAATAGCATAAGCTCTACCAGATCAAATCTAGGTATTGCTGTGTGGAAAGTACTCTTTGTACCTCCTTTACACAACTGATTCTAATGAGAGGAAAAGGACTCAGAGAAGCTTCTTCATTTGCTGATAAAAATAAAACTGCAAAAATACTGTTTAAGACAAATTAGGATTTCTGTTAATAGACTCAATGAAAAAAATCTAGTTTGGGTTTTTAAAGCAACAGTTTTAAGAAACATCTTATTGACTCTGTATTTGACAAGACTTCATGTTCATGTAAAAACCAAAAGTGTGCTTATACTCTAAAAGCCCAAAGAGGTGTAAAATCAGATTCTCCTTTACCTCCTTAAATTCACAGTAAACATAACTTAATTCATATTCTGTACCTGCAGAGAATACTACAATCACATTTTTTTCTTAATCAGACTGAGAATATATTCATGGTAGTATGGGGGGGGTGGGGTGAAAGGAAAAAATAGAACTTCAGAAAACAACTGCAAAAGACATGAACAGATTAATAAGAAATTAGTCACAACAACAACAAAGGTTATCACATGAAAAATCTCTAGTTTTCTGGCATTTCTTTTCACATTTCAACATCATAAGAGTAAACCCATGGGTTGCTCTTGAAGAAGCACTGACTACAAAGCACTGTGAAAAAAATGAAATACAAAATCCAGCTGGCATTCCATTATATTAAAGGTAACACTGGACTAAGGAAAACCAATGTACGCACAACACTCTCATAAAGACAAATCTCAACTGACCCAAACTACTCTTAAACTAATTTTATTACAAATGATATTAAGATTTCAGTAAAGCAAAGCAGACTTCAAACCACTTGCTCCTTCAGGTGCAAACCAACTTTCAGAACCCCTCCTCCCAACCACTGCAAACCAGTAAAAATGAGACGCACGGCAAGTTGGTACAAGTAGCATTACACTTCAGACCTGTTGTACTAGCAACTAGATGTTGCATTTGCCTGCAAAACCTGTGTTCTATAAGAACAGTCCCCAGAATCAGACACAAGCTTTGGCCACCTTATCGGCAGGCGAGCATTCTCCGAGGCAGAATTGGTGTCTATCTGGAAAAGAAAGAACTGCTGCCATTATATACATAATGGGCTGCCTCAGTCATTGGTTTCCAGCCTTTGCACCCCAGACACCAATGGACTATGGTTTACTGAGGAAAGAACCTAAGGAAAGCAAACACCACCAGAAGTAGGCTGAAATTTGCTGTTCGACATTAAAGTGACCAATTAACTTTAAAACATTTTGAGGGATCTCAGCAGGATGAAGAAGCTTCAAAACTTGAGTCTATACCAGTTATCTAAATCAATGTTCTCTAGAATTGGTTTGACATTTTCCTACCTCCACAAGGGCAATCAGCTGGGGGGTGAGAGGAAGAGCATAGAATGATGTCAGTAAATACACAAGAAAAGGGGCAGCTGCAGTTTAGTGTTTTTGTTTTCACCTAAGAGCTACAAAAATAACATCCAATTGGAATGATGAAAGATTTTTCTTACAAGCAATAATACAAAGACCCTTTTTTTGAAAGCTTTGAGATCCAAAGAAAAACATTTAATTACAGTGTAACTCAGCTAGAAATGAGCTTGGCCTGCTAGAAATTAGCAAAAATCAAGTTGTACTTGATACAATGATCTTGATTCCAACAAGATGCTGGAAAAGCAAGACATTTTTGAAAGAAGTTACAAATAGGAGGAATTGCAAAGCAGAAACATGTTAACAGAAAATTCAGCTAATAAGTGCATTTCAGTGATTTCTGGCATGCTAATTCACAGAATTAGGCACTTATTTCTAATAAACAATCATTAAGAACTCAGCCAGACATAAGGGTAAAATTAAACACAGGATAAAACTGCTTCATTGTGGGACAAAAAAATCCTGCAAAGTGGTATTGTACAACTGCATCATACTGCTGATAAATATATATTAATGTTTACATCATGAAACTAAACTATAGATTGTTTTTTCCTCTCCTCTACTTAATTCTTAAAGAATTTAAATTAGGGCCATTTAAGTGCCACAGCTGTATGGTCCTACACATTAAATTTACGAAGACTCTGATGTCTTAGTAAACAGTATCTGTGATGTATTTTACATTAAGCCAACACAAACTACTTATAACATGTGCTCATGTCTTCAATACTCTCAAAGTATTGAATATGTTGTTGTTAAATACTAGTATGTGTATAAAAAAAATTTTCATATTGTATGATATATTCACTATCACAATACATTCAGTGTTATTGAACATGAAGACAATGATTTCATTAAGAAATCTTTCAGATGAGTGTAGCAAAATACTACCCACTTTGAGCAAATTTGTGATTGAAGTAAAAGGACTGTTTTATATATTAAGCTTCATCATAGAAATGACCAAACACTATGCCAAAAAAATTTTAAAGTATTCATAGTATTTCTCATCGGACTGATGTTAATAGCTGGAAATGGAAGATTACAGCTACTTTCCTATTTCTGAACTGTTGCAATTGGTAGGATATGCAGACAGACATCAAAACTGACACAGAAATGGGACTGCACAGACAAGTGCTGCAACAACTCTGAAGGAATGGCGAGACACCAGCAGCTCTGCCAAGAGGCAGGAGATGGCTGCCAGGGGAAGGGGAGGGTTGGAGAGATAGGATTTGCAGGGGATTGTTGCTGAGAGCTGCCCATCTTCTCTGCAGTAGAACTTGATTACTTGTCAGCACGCTGACTTCCTACGCAGCTGATAATAAAACAACATGAGAAGTCTAAAAAGGATGCGAGCACCTATCTGCTGAAACATACTACATGCCACAAATATCAAAAACGTATGAAAATATTTACTAAGTTCCTAGTCAGAAAACAAGTTTTATCAATATTTTAGTGGATTAGAAAACTCCCATAATTGTGCCTGGAGAAGATCAGATAAATACTCTAAATACACTCAAGTCCATGAACATTACTCTACATAGGAAACTGATCTCATTGAGGGTCTATGTAAATATAGGGGAATAATATACAAAAGATGATAGGATCAAAATCGTCCTACTAAAAGCTGTGACGAATCTACAAAGCACCTCAAATACTAACCCCAGCACTAGAGCTGATGATTTTAGGTAAAAGCTATTTACTCAGTTCTTTCCAGAGATGTACTTCGCTGGTCCTCTTCCAGATATGATACATTACACGGTAAATAAAAACAAACCAAAACAAACAAACAGTACTCAACATAACAAAACTGACTAAACAGTAGTTAAATAGAGCATTCCTACGTGTGAAAAAAGAGAAATATTCTAAAGATAATGAAAAGCAGATTCCTTTAGATAAAATTCTTAACTCAGCCCTCCTGACTACATTTCTGTGATAAGTAAAATAAAAAGTGTTTCAGGATCAAGCAGAGCAGAAGCACTCTGACAAAAAGGAGCTCAGGACTTGTAAATGGAAACAAAGTTTTAAAATTTAACTAAGTCCTTGTACTGATTTGTAATGGACCAGATAAAATATAAACTGGGAGTCTGTAGGCAATGCTAGCTGGTGGGAGTGGGGAGGGAGAGTGGCAGCCATCAGCAAAGCCTCTGTACTAACAAAAGTTAGTGTCAGAAGTGTTTTTGTTATGGTCAGTCAAAAAAGCAGAGAAATACCTAACTTTCATAGTTCTTTCTCATAAAATACCATGGTGATAACCAACTGAGATTCAGCAACAGTTTTTAAAGTAGGCTAATCTGTGAAAATGGAGACTGTGGAATCCCTATTAATTATGGCAGATGTTTAAAGGCCAGGTGTGTAGGCACTTGGACATGACCCTGAGTCTGGCATACAACAAGGGGGGGAAAAAATCCCCCTCCAGGTAGCACATACACACAGAAATCGAAAGGAAAAGAGTGCACTGAAGCACAACGGTGAATTACTTTGAGAACCGTACTCAAGTCAATCGTACTCAAGTCCTGAAAAGGACATAAGAGGGCAGCTATCTTGTTTCCAGACACCAACATCTTGGACTGTGAAGAAACAGCCACGACTAAGTATGTTGTGCGCTCCCTCTGCTGGTTTCACAGCAGCAAGCACCCACATCTCGGGAAATTAAGAAAGCAGAAGGAAAACCCGGGGAAGAAAAAAAACCCAAAACCATCTTAACTACAAGCAGTATTTAAAGAAAAAAAAAAAAAAAGAAAAAAAAAAGAAAAGAAAAAAATCAAAATTACTTTCAAAAATTAGAAGAGAAATATTTGCAAAACCTTCTTATTTCGAAATTACTAAAAGAAAATCAGTTACTTGTGTCGCCTCTTGCCCACAGGTATTTGTTATGGGTTGCAAATTACCAGCCCTATGTTTCTACTGTAGCTTCTTCATAGTTGCTTCAGTCTCTCTGTGTTTTCCAAAAAGACTTTAAAATAAGCATTTAGTTAGATTTCACTGTTCTGTTCTTTTTCAAGAGAACTAGTCAAATAGACTAATCTTAAAGACCTTAGCAAAGAAACTGAAGTCAGTGGTTCTTCTTAAGTAAGCCAGATATTTTCCTACCAGCTATTTCAGCTGTTTTTCATTACAGTTTCTATCAAACTAAGACAGACACTCCACTCTCATAAACATAGGATTCAGCATTTGTTTTCAGAATGACTTTTTCTCCCTTTAACACAGTTTTTACAAACATCATGACCTGCAATGATCATCTGTCCCTAGTTTACAAGGTTCCTCTTGACTGTTCACAGAGTTCAGGTGAACCTCCATGCTCTGTAAAGCTGACACAGCCCCAACTCTTCCACCTTTGAAAATATCAAAACCTAAAGCAAAACAAAATGCCAAAGTAGAACAGTGTTAACCCTCAGCAGCAGCCAGTCAGTTAGGCACCAATTCTACCCTGTAATTGAGTGAAACACACGTAAACCCCAGGAACTTAATATCTACTCATAAAACCTTCAATTTCATAACTCTTTCTTAAAACCACAGTTTTTTAAAACCCTTCGGTCATTGATGACACTTCTGAAAACATTGCTTAATCAGAAATAAAACACTATAGAAAGGAATATCACATCTTGAGTTCATCTCTAACAAAATCAGCAAGTGCTTAGAAAATGTTGTAGAATAAGCAACATTTTGCTTCTTTGTGAGAGGAGCTTCTATACCTTTTCATTTTCACAAAACCAAGATCTCTAGAAAGAAAAATTCCATGATCCTCTATGACGTGATAGCTTCTTACTGGCCTATGGATTTGATTACAAAATTGTTCATCAGTTTAGAGTGCAGAATAAAATAAAACAAAATGTTAACCTATGGGTAAGATGATTGAGCTTTAAAGATCTCTCCTGTTTCTGCACACAACTCACTCCTCAGTCCTGCTAGAACAGATTTCCCAGTTCACATTCTGCTCTTGCTTGGCTGCTCATTTGTGTATCCTCCTCTCACTCCGTTATGTTGTTATACACTCAGATGGAAATAAATACAGAAAATACCATTTTTCAGTGAAGAAAGTTAATAAACTACTAATAATTTTGTTCAAGGAGCACACTGTACATGGAACCTATGTACAAAGACACAGGATACAAACAACAAAGGATAAAAGGTAAAAGAATAAAAATAAACTAATTCAAATTTCTTACACTGCAGTCTGTACAGCCAGAACCTAATGTGGTTTTTTACAGAAATACTGTGAACCACAGAAGATTTAACCACTGCCTGAAAACAAATTTAGTGGCACTGGTATAGAGTATAGAATCCTCACCATATCAATTACTTCTGTGAGGAGGGGATATGCAACCCCTCTCACCACTATAGTATCTAACTAGCTCTAGTTTATGCAGGTGCAATTGAAGAGTGAAAGAGCAATAGCATTTTGTTTTCAAAGAAGAGACAGAAAAAGGTGCATATGGAAGGGAGCGTTTGTCTTCCGTCACAGACAAGACCTACCAATACTTGGTATCTGTGTACTTCACAGGTAATAACACGGATCAGAGCTTTGCTTGGTACTTCAAGTGTTTGGAACAGGTGTCAGGACTGGCCACACTTCAAAAAAGGGACAGTCCACTGCTGGCCTTGTGATTCAAATAAGGACCCTGAGCCCCAGTACGATAAGTTGAGGAGCAACTCATTGGCTGCCATTCTCATCTTCCTATACCCAGGGACTTGCTGTAAAGAGGGATTAAAAAACTGAATAAGGTATTTTGGCAAGGTAGGCTCACTCTTTTTGTGTGCTCCTCTCACTGCACATACCCTAAGGAGCTGCTCTTCACAGAAGCTGCAAATATCTTTGGAGGACACAATGGACTTTCCCTCTTAAGAACGTGAGAAAGCAGGCTGCAGTGGCTGGCTGGACCTCATTGCTTTATGCAGGTAGAAAAAGCATAAAGGAAGAGCAAGGGTATATGGAAACTGTTCCTTCAAACCCCACCAAAACTTCACTTTCAGATTGAAGACACTGGAAATCATGTGATAATAATCATGCTATAATAATAGGCTTCAAAATGCTCACTGCAAAGAGATTTTGCCAAAGAAATGAGAGTGAAAATAGAAACTGGGGAAGTCTTGTATCACTCTGGTAGAGACTTTTGTGCTGAAAGAAAACACACCAAATTTCCTATTTCAGACTCTTTAGAAATGGAGAACAATGGCATCAGAAGGATTCAAAAGGCTACTGGAGAAGACCTAAGAACATCTTGGTTAGTAACAGTGATGACGATGGTATGTAGCACTTTTGTACCCGCCAGCAATGATTACCTCAAAAAACATATCAGGTAATTTTAAATACCGCTCCTATTTCTAAATATTAACCATGTGACAAAGTTCAGTATAAAAAGACTATTCTACTGTTAGCTGTAGCAATGCTGTTATTATTGGTTCAGGCAGAAAAGAAAACCTTTATCCCCAGGTAAGTGGGAGCCTTGTGCCTATGTGGCTCAAGACTAGCCCACCCTTGAAGTATCTGCCTGTGCACCCCTAAGGCACAGCAGTTTGCCTGGACTTGTTTTCACTCCCTGTGTTACCTCACAGCCTGAGATGAAAAGTTGTGGTAGGTGGGTTTTTCCAGAGAAGACACAGAGTAATTAAGCCTTTGCCTGTCGCAGTCCACCAGAGCACCATTTTCTATAGTATAAGGCTGGGAACTTTCTACTCTCACATAACAAAACCAATCACCAACAAGACTGAACATTTCACACATATGCAAAAATATTTTACTTTAAAAACAACTAGCTTCTAAACACCAAATGGTGTAAAAATCTAGTGTAAGCAACCAAATGTTTCCATAGTAAGAAATTTAGGTTAACAATATTTAGATTTTTAAATATTCATCTGATTTTCAAAGATGATGTGCACTTGAATCTATACGTGAAGACACACATCTGAGTCCTTTGACAGAGCAAGAGTGGAAGATAAAACAAAGATGTGTTAACTGCAGGAACACCGTGAGTGTAACATGTACAGCAAGAGGAAGAGTTCATACTGTACTTTATGTTTCCCTTCATATGGTGTAGACTGTAAAAACTGTGGATAAGCTTTCCAGAAACTTCTATAAAAAGCATATGCATACATCAATAGTTCAATAATAATAAATTCTAATATATTATGCATCTTGCAGTATGTACCTCAAGTCAATGCTAGACAACTACTGTAATACAAGATGTACAATTTCAAAGCTATATTCCAAGATGCTTAATAGGTCCCAGCTTGAAAAAAAAAAATGAAACGAAAGACAGTGAATTTTCTTGCGAAGGACCTCTAAGAAAATAAAATATTCAAATAGATGGCTTTCAAAAAAAGCCAATTAGATGGTAAAACAAAATACAATTTAAAACCTTTCCAGTTGTCCAGAAGGCTTTCCTTGGGTCTCATTTTTGTACCCATAAAATGCTAAAAATGTTTAGAAATTTGCTTTCGCATATTTGTTCCTTTTAGATTCATATTTGCGTACTTTTATGTACCAAGATAAAAGACTTTTAGAATGAATAAATTCTCAAAGTTGGGAAAAGTGAAAATCTTCATAATTTTCAGACAATTTGTTGATTAAACTTCTGCACTGTGAATAAGAAAGACTAAAATATCTGGTGAAAAGTAAGAAGTGAAGACAGGATATCCAAGACCATAGCATTCACTACAGTGTGTGTTTCATGGGACAGCTCCTGAGTTCGCTCTAGCTTGTGTGTAACTTTTCAAGTTGTGTATCAGAGACAGCACAAATTGCTAGGTGGTGTGAAAAATGCCACTTCAGTAATGTTCTTGAACATGCTGGAACCAGACTATCATGACAAAAATATGTAATTTTGGATACAAATTTTATTTCTTTTTTTACATATCATCCATTCTTATTTTCTATTCTAGTTAATACAGAAATGTAAGAACGTTTTGTTGGAGAAGGAAATTTATCGAGGAGAGTTAGGCAGAACATTCTAAAATGAAATAAGAAAACTTTATTAACCTAGTGCATTCATTTTTCTTTAAATGACTTGGAAGGAAAAAAAAAAAGTTCTATTTAAATAAAACACAACCTTTCAAAAAAGCAGTAAGCAAATGGGGAAACAAACCTAAAGGACGTAATGGTTTCTAAACAAAGAACAGTGACCATGTTTTACAGGGCTGCTCTATCAGCTGCAGTGCAAAGATCTACTCAGAAAGTATGATCATTTGGGAGAGCCAGAAGATAAGACTAACTTTAATTTGCTTGCTTGCTTTCACTCCATGAATTTCCTAGCATGGGACTACACAAGTATAGAGCTTGTAATTTTTTTGAGACATTTTGCACAATCTATTCTACCATAATCTCAGAATCCTGAAACAATCTTTATTAGGGCTGCCTCCTCGTAACTACTTACACAGGGAAACAGGGTTTGAAAGAAAAATTATCCCCTAGAAGGCTTTGGGCTTAAAAGCAATATAAAAAAACCTATGAAACTAGAAACAGATAATCTTCTACCACTTGCTTTTCTAAAGGCTGCTGAAGATGAAACTGAGACACACAAGAAAAAGTGTTTGAAATTCTGGATCCAGTGAAGCCAATAGCAGGTCCCACTGGTAAACAAGTGAGGCTGTACATCACATACTGGTTTAGTACTAAGACTGAAGCAGCATTATTTTCAAGTCCCTAAAAATAACATGAAAGGTAATAATTTTATTCAAGAATTTTCTACAGATAGCAGAAAGCAAATGATAGTGTAGCTAGGACTTTCCAAAGCAGGATACTATTGTGAAATGCACCCTTTTAACTAGAGATACTTAAAAGTAATCAGTAATTATCTCTGTACTAAGTAGACATTCCTCAACAGCAATATTTCAGATTGGTGGTTCCACCAATTCACTAATCTTCTCTTTTGAATTCTCTGATGTTTTTGCACCAAATAACATCACTCTCAACTTCTCACTATCTGTTGCTGACTGTATTACAGTGATGTAATACATTAGATGTAGTACATATTAGATAAAATACATATGCATTAATCAGAATATCCTCTAATTGGCATTCACAACGGAACCCTGAACAAGGTCAGTATTTGGACTGGGAGGTAACACAAATGAGGAACAACAACAACAACAAAAATCTTGGATTTTATGCTGACACTTCAGTTCAGCACATTCCTTACGAGTGAGACAGTTCTTTATCATGGTTTTAACTGGGTTCTGCAGTATCTACTACTAAAAAATACTCAAAAAGATATATATTAACATTTGTATCAAGTTGTTTCTCCAAGAACCTTGTAATCTTACAAATATTTGCACCTTCCTGGTTTGGTGTTTTTTGTTTTGTTTTGTTTTGTGTTTGTTTTGAGTTTGGTTTTGTTTGGTTTGGGGGCTTTTTTGTTAATTTTTAATTAAGGTAGGAGAAACATTAAGAAAAACGCTCAGGACTACTTACAATCTTTGGATTCTTGCTTGTTAATTAGTGAATATTTGATCAGAACATGTGCACTAGCTTTTAGCAAATCTTAAAAAAAAAAAAAAAAAAAAAAGGCTTATTCATTCTTTATAACTGAGGTTTTACCTGATTTCAAATCAGGCTAACAAGCTGTTACCTCTGAAACAACATTATCTATCCACCAGTTTATACAGAGATCCAATCTGCCCAGCATTTTTGGCGTCTGCTAGAATTTGCCATTTCATGATGCTTTCCTTTTTTCCGTAGTGGTTCTGATGACATGATGAGGATTGCAGGTGTAAAGTATGTGTAAAGTATACACAGAGACTGTAGATAGTATGCACACAAAACTGAAAGACTACATTTCAGTATTTTGTGTAAATAACATTTATCCTAATCACTTCAAGGTTGTACATTCTAAGAAAAATAATGGGTGCCTCACTCATTTAATCACTTCATAGGACTAGAGCTCATCAAGTCTGTATTTTTAATATGGTGGGTTTTTTTAATCAACACGAAATTTGAGAGTATGCCATTATTTCACTTTTAATAAAGAACAAAATTCCAAATTGATCAGCAAGCACTTCAATTTGTTTTCAGTATTTTACTTCAATCACAGATACCTTGAACAGTAATGCTCTCAATAGTGAATTACCTATACTGGAAGTTGTACTGTACAAGAAATCCATGAGCTTCCAGAGAAAGACTTAAGATTGTCCTAGATTTAAATAACTTATTTATGCAACTGAATTACATAATTCAATGGCATTTCTAATTTGTGGTAAACAGACTTCTGTGATGGCACCACTTGACAAAATAATGTATTGCAAGCATATGATGAAAAACTCACTGGGCAGACTGGCATAGCTTTCAATAAACATTTTAAAAATTGAGTGTCCATTTAGTATTTATGTATTTACACTACAGATACCAGAAAGATTTTCTTGTAGAAAATCACTGAACCTAATTCTACAGACAAAAATGTATTGATTTTGTCCACATTTTTGTCTAAAGTTTGAAATACATGCTCCTTTTTAGAGGGAAAAACATAAGGCACAGCATAAATCTAAAGTAATTTTTTCCCTTGATCAGCTAAAGTGACAATGATGGAGCTTCTTTTGACTGGATGAAGGTGGATTGATTTTTACAAGGGACTTTAAACACTAAGATTATTTCTACTTAATTGCTGTTGTTATCAAGAAAAAGCTACATTTCTTATTTTCCTAGGTTTAACTATAATATGATGTGTCCTTAACTATAATATGATGTCTCTTTAGCGTGGAAGTGACATTTAGATCCAAAGTCCTTCCATCTACAGCCTACATGAATCCAACCCATCTACATCTCAGTTAACAATTCTTTTTGCTTTCAGTACTCTTAACCTAGTAAGGATTTTTTGCACTGGCTTGCACACAATTATAATATTCCAGAGTAATTATAATGCTCTACTGTACAAATCAATATGACTGAGGAGTTTACCCTAGTTTTAGAAACATACTAAGTCATCTATCTTAAAGAATCTCACAGGTTTTCTGCATAACACATATCCGTTATAACACAGATATGCATACAGAAAATCATTCAAGAGGAAAATTGCAGCACTAAAGCATTAAATCAGGAGGGAAAAAATGTTCAACTAACCTATCTACAGGTTAAAAAACTCTGTGACCAGATTTTCGATTTTAAAGCACAAAATAGTCCCTTGTCTGAGGCATTAGTATGATTTCATCTGATAGGAAGAAGAGAAAAAATAAAATTATCATAGTAAGTTAACTTTAAAAGAAAAATGACAAAGTACAGAATAAGATTGGCAAACCAGTGACACCACTAATATCGCTGTTACTATACAAGTGCTGAAATGTGCATTTTAAACTTTTAAAAGAGAAAATATATTAATCTTCAACTGCACAACACATCTTAACACTCTCTTGATTTTTAAGAGAGCACAGACCATTAATCATTCTCCCCCTCTAATCTTTGGTAGCCCAGCATCTAAAAGATTAACTAATGAGCATGATATTCGATGAGACTATTCTTTTCCATCAGGTTCATGCAAGACAGAAAGGAATACAAGAATTACAGCAAATACAATTTTACGGCTTACGAAGTTCAACAAAACCCCTATTAACAGACTTTCATACCATCCCATCATTGACAAGAATCACTTTACAGATCTTATGCAACTTTGCTAGAATCTATTACTCTTAAAGAGATGTGATGAATTTTCTTTTTAGTAGCTATACTTGACTTTTCTTGACTATATCATGTACGTACATTAATAAAATTCAAAACGTTTGAGTATCCAAACAACTTGTGGAGACTATGGGGAGTGAAAAAACGTCAGCAGGATGACCTTGCAGGAGAAGCAAAAGACCAGTTACAATTAAGAAAGTCTTGCAACATAATATTCTCTTTGCCACTGCAAAGCTTTTGCTGATGTGAATGAATACAGTAAAGCAATATGGCGGAAAAATCTTTTCCCATTCTTATTCAAACAGCTTCAAATTAAAAAAAACCCTGAACTTTTAAATTAATCTCTCATCTACACCAATATATGTCTTCACAGTACACGCTTACTTGTGGAAGTTCAGCTCTTGAAGGGAAAATGTGACTAATGTAAAATTCAAAGAATCAGCAAAAGTGTCAACAGGGAAAGAAAGATCTTTTCATTACCTGAAGTAACAGTAACAAAAAAAAAATTGTCCTTGTTACTCTTTTTGACTCCTGATACTCTGAATAGGTTTTAAAATTTTATCTGTTCAGCTCCCACTAACAAGGGACAAAAAAGTCACCCTTATTATGTTTTTTTAAAAATATATTACTGCAAATAGAAAGAATCAAATTTGGGATCCATTTTTACCAGTTTTAAATCAAGTGACCCAAAGATTTGAGTTAGGGGTACATGAATCAAGAAAATGAGTACTGTAAATATTTAGCAGCATAATGTATCCTTGCACATGGTCAAAACTGCTGACGCTATTTTAAGAGAATCCTGCAGTAAATTGGCTTATTTTATAAATACCTTCTATAGAAAGTTTATTTCATCATTTTCCAACTGTGCTTAAGTAATACATGTGCCTGCTGCACTACAGGCTTGATTACAGTATTTCTGTCTTGCCTTATTCAGGGTGCATTAATTTCATAAATCCACTTAAATCGCTGAAATGGCTTGAAGAATGGTACAGTACTCTGCTAAAGCAAAGGTATCTAACAGAATCTATTCCCTTGGTTTTGTACTAACAACGTGAAACACTACATATAAAAATGAAAGTGTACCAATATTTCACAGAAAAAGGCTTCAGCAAAGAGATCGTGTCCTTATAGCAAATGAAGGCTATGTGTCATCTTCGTGATCTTTATGGATGTAGCATTCCGCTCAATTACAGTGCAGTGAAAGATCAGAATCACAGGCTGCTTAAAAAGGTAATAAATACAATCAACTTACTAATCCATAAGGTTTTCAAGCAAACGTGCACGCCTAAATATATTGGGTTGCCTGTAAAGCTACCTGAAGTACTTTTTAGTATGCATGCAACTTATGTAAATAGATAGCGTCTTCAGTTGCTAGAATCAACACCTTTCATCACTAGAGAAAGATTTAAACAGGCATAAGCCAGAACTGCTGCCCAAATGCCTCGACCCCATCTTCCTTCTGTTCCAGTCACACACTTTTCCTTTGCATCAGCAAAAATTACATGTCACTAACCATGAACCACATAGAAGAACTGATCTGGATCTCAGGACAGCTCCTTTCAGTGGCTTACAATGGCTTACATCTACAGTCAGAAAGGAAAGTCTTCGCTCAAACTCTGATAGACTTCAAATTGCCTACTGGCAAGATAAAGAAACCTTACTGGTTTGGTAATATTAAAGTCCTTTCTTAGTTTCTGAATATGGCTGTTTTCGTAATGTTGTCTGCATGCTACATTAGTAAAATTAGAAATGGAACAATTCTAGCTGTAAGCATGATGCAGCTGAAGACTATACAGCAAACTTTTATTCTATAAAAAGATAAAAGAGCTATTAGAAACTGATGGTATAACACATATGTATAGTGCCAATTTATTAATGCTTGAAAGATATTAACAAAGATGAAAAATCATTAAATAATACAGTGTTTTATACCACTAACAAACAAACTGTTTAACATCTCTCACCTGTTAATTTATCTAAACCATCATATTTAGCACACTGCCAGTCCCACTTTAGGAAAAAAAAAAAACCAAAACCAAAACCAGAATCACCTAGGTTGGAAAAGACCTTCAAGATCATCTAGTCCAATCATGAACCTAACAATGAGAAGATCTTGACTAAACCATATCCCTCAGCACTACTTCTACGTGACAAAGACCTCCAAGAATGGGGACTCCATTTCCCTGCACAAGCCCTTCCAGTACCTGATAACCCGTCCACTAAAGAAATTCTTCCTCATATCCAGTCTAAACTTCCCTTGGGGCAACCTAAGGCCATCTCCTCTCGTCCTGTTGCTTGTTACTTGGGAGAACAGATGGACCTCCACCTCTCTACAACTTCCTTTCAGGTAGCTGTATAGAGTGATAAGGTCTCCCCTCAGTCTCCTTTTCTCCAAACTAAACAAACCCAACTCTCTCAGCTGCTTCTCCTAAGACTTGTTCTCCAGACCCTTCACCAGCTTCATTATTCTTCTTTGGATGTGCTCTAGTGGCTCAGTGTTCTTCCTGTAGTGAGGGGCCCAAGACTGAACAATAATACTTGAGATGTGGCCTCACCAGTGCTGAGTACAGGGGTAGAATCAATTCCATGGTCCTACTGGCCACACTATTCCTGACACAGGCCAGGATGCCATTGGCCTTCTTGGCCACCTGGGCACACTGCTGGCTCATGTTCAGCTGGCTGTCAATCAACATCCCCAGTTCCTTCTCTGCTGAGCAGCTTTCCAGCCACTCCTCCCCAAGCCTGTATCGCTGCCAGCAGGTGTTGTAGACAAAGTGCAGAACCCAGCATTTGGCCTTATTGAAATTCATACCATTGTCTTTAGCCAATCGATCCAGCCTGCCCAGATCCCTCTGCAGAACCTCCATATCCTTGAGCAGATGACATTTCCAGCCAGCTTGGTGTCATCTACAAACTTACTAAGGGTGTCCTCAATCCCCTCATCCAGGTCATCAATAAAGATATTAAACAGAACAGCCCCCAATACTGAGCCCTGGGGGACACCACTAATGACCAGCCGCCAACTGGATTAACTCCATTCACTGCCACTCTTTGGGCCTGGCCATACAGCCAAGTTTTTTATCCAGTGAAGCATATGTTCATCCAAGCCATGAGCAGCCAGTTTCTCTAGGAGAATGCTCTGGGAGATGGTGTCAAATGTTTTAATAAAAGTTCAGATAGACAACATCCATGGCCTTTCCCTCATCCACTAAGCAGGTAACCATGTTGTAAGAGATCAGGCTGGTCAAGCAGGACCTGCCCTTCATAAACCCATGCTGACTGGGCCTGATCACCTGATTGCCCTGCATGTACTGCATGATGGTACTCAGGATGATCTTGCTTCATCAGCTTCCCCAGCACTGAAGTCAAACTGACAGGCCTGTAGTTGCCCAGATCCTCCTTCCACTCCTTCTTATAGACAGGTGTTACACTGGCTAATTTCCAGTCTGCTGGGACCTCTCCAGTCGGCCATGACTGCTGAAAAATGATGGAAAGGGGCTTGGTGGATACCTCTGCCAGCTCTCAGAACTATCAGGTGAATTCCATCTGGTTCCACAGGCTTGTGTATATCTAAGTGGTGTAGCAGATCATGGGCCATCTCTTCCTGGATTGTGGGGGGGATCGTTCTGCTCCTGGTCTCCGTCTTCTGGCTCAGGGGACCATATTCCCAGATTGTAACTGGTTCTATTACTCAAGACTGAGTCAAAGGCAGCATTAAGCACCTCATCCTTTTCCTCATCCCTGGTTACCATGTTTCCTCCTGCATCTAAGAGTATGGAGTCTCTCCCTGATCCTTCTTTTACTGCTATTCTAGGAAGATTTCTTCTTGTCTTTTGAAGCCAAAACCAGATTAATTTCTAGCTGGGCTTTGGACATTCTAATTTTCTCCCTGTATAGCCTCACTACATCTTTGTAGTCCTCGCACGTGTCCTGCTCCTTCTGCCAAA
The DNA here is from genome assembly GCA_024336885.1 of Actenoides hombroni. Lineage (NCBI taxonomy): Eukaryota > Metazoa > Chordata > Aves > Coraciiformes > Alcedinidae > Actenoides > Actenoides hombroni. The sequence continues at coordinate 9,424,075 of WUAM01000179.1, read as the reverse complement.
GGCCATAAATTCTTTTTTTTCCCCTGAGTTGCAGCCAAAGCTCCCTGTTCAGCCAGGCCAGTCTTCTTTGCCACCAGCTTGTCTTACCACTCATGGGGACGGCCTGCTCTTGCACCTTTAGGACTTCCCTCTTGAAGACTGTCCAGACTTCCTGGACTTCTATGCCCTTCAGGACTGCCTCCCAAGAGACTCAAGTCAAGCAGTCTTGCTTGACTCAAGAAGTCACAGTCTGCCCTTCAGAAGTCAAACGTGGCAGCTCTGCCTCCCCCCTCACCCCTTACTTCTCTAAGAATGAAGTACTCAATCATTGTGTGATCGCTGTGCCCCATGCAGTCTCCAACTGTCACATCCCCCATCAGTCCTTCTCTGTTCACAAAGAGTAGGTCCAGCAGGGCTCCTGCCCTAGTAGGTTCACTTGCCAGCTGTGCAAGGAAGTTATCTTCGACACACTCTAGGAACCTCTGGGACTGTTCCCTCTCTGCTGTGTTGTACTTCCAACAGATATGTGGGAAATTGAAGTCCCCCACAAGTACAAGGGCAGGCAAAGTTGAGACTTCTCCCAGCTGCTTACAGAATGTTTCATCTGCCTCTCTGTCTCAATTGAGTGGTCTGTAACAGACTCCTACCACAGTATCAGCCTTGTTGGCCTTTGCCCTGATTCTGAGGCATAGATGTTCAACGACATCATCATTACAATTAAGTTCTAAACAGCTGTAATAGTCCCTAACATACAGGGCCACCCCACCACCTCTTTCCTTGTCTATCCCTTCTGAAGAGCTTGTAGCCCATGATTGCAGCACTCCAGTCACGTGAGACATCCCACCTCGTTTCACTGACAGCTACTATATCATAGTTTTCCTGATGCACCATGGCTTCTAGCTCCTCCTGTTTGTTGCCCATGCTACATGCATTAGTGTAGATGCACTTCAGTGACAACTTTTTGTAGGTGGAAGCCCTAATTCCTTTCTGACCATTCTCACGTGTTTCCATGGCTTCTAACCCATCAAAAGCCCTTGCATCTTTGCTGTCCCATGTTATCTCCAGCCCCTAGTTACACTGAGGCAGTAAAACAAGGATCCTCAATAGCACCCCATCCTACAAACACTGGCATGCTTCCCCCAGTCTTATCCCTAGCAGGCTCAGTTATAATCCCTTTCCCCCTTCCAATCTATTTTAAAGCTTTTTCAATGACCCCTGCTAATTCTTGCCCCAGGATCCTTTTCCCCTTCTGAGACAGGTAGATCCCATCTGTTGCCAGCAGGCCTGGTGTTGTGTACACCAACCTGTGATCAAAGAAACCAAAGCCCTTTGGATTAGCTATCAGTTCTAAAGAGGCATTTAACAAAATGTTTGAAAAGAAAAGCTACTGCCAATATGTGTTTGATTCTGAGTATTTATGTGGTCTATGACTGTAGCCTCTTCAAACTGCACATACTAAAATGAAATAAAGAAAATCCCTTAAGATCATAAAGTACCCTTTATAGCTATTTTGTGCATTTGGACTTTCACACAACCATATCCGCCTAACCAGAATACTACTAGTAGGTGGTGCAGCAGTATCAGTCAAGTTCTTTGAGCCAGAGCCTGCTCATGAAGTATTTTACCTTAAACATTGTTCATCTCAACACCCGAGACACGTTCTGGTAATAAACACATCAGCAAGGTCTATTACAAAGCAATAGTTATTTAATGCATACCTCACTACAACCTAACAACTACTACTTGCACAGCAGATAAAGAATCATTCATTCAAGTCTGCTCTTTCAAAGGGCCACCTTCATTAAGCTGACAGTTTGTTTACTATCCTGAATAAAAGTCCCCGTAATTGAGAAGCTGAACCATGACGCAGCATGAAAAAAATACCCCAGCTCCCAGAGGGAGAGGGCGACACACACATGCGTAACTTGCTTCTACATTCAAAGGCATGCTTATGCTTTACACTCACGTAACATTCTCATACTTTCATCCCTTTGGGGGAAGCAGAATGGGAATCAAAACTTGCATGTTAAAATGCTTTAATGTTAAAGATCACAATCCTAATCTGAGTTTAAAATGTTTCTTCTACCAAAGGGGCATTCATGTAACAGAGCCTACCCTTGGATCCTGTTATGCAAGAGAAAAACAACTTTGAAAACTCAGTGAAAGGATGCTTTCGGACACAGAATTTTCACAGAAGTTATGCTGAAAGAAGTTTGTGAAGTGCACTTAGTTGGAACAAATTGAAAATCTGGCATTACCCTATAGCCAAATCTTTCACCACCAAGTTAAAGCAGCAAAGTAGGTGAAACAGGAAGAGAACAGTGCTACTAATTTACCTAAGCAGACAGTTCATCTCAAATTAAGAAGAGGTTCTACTTCAATACTAAGCCATCGAAACACAAAGCCCCCCCTTATTTCTGTTAGAAAACGTGTTAGGTTTTTTAGACCAACGACTTTTTACTTTTCGTGCAACATTTCTGGACTTTGAGTCACTAAAAAACAAATAACCACAAAGTACTGGAACACTACTACTATCTATCCAGAATACCAAATATATTACAAAATAAGATAATGCAAATATTTGCTTAAGTTTTGGCTTCATGCGTATCTGCATTTTAAAAAGTAAGCTAAAATCCTACTGTATATTCTTACAGTGTATCGTGTTCCACCTTCTAGAAGTAGTAAGAACATTGTAGCAATGAGCATGAGAAGGTAAACATAAGCTTGACAGTACTGCAGTGAAATAAGTTTTGTTCTCTTACTACCTAAAGAAGGTGAAAGGCAAATTTTTACAACCTAATTCCACTTTAATTTTATTGAACTGTCTACAATATTCTGTGGGTGTGTGCACATACACAGGCACGCACAGAAAGTGTTATCTACAAACAGTTTACACAAATTATTTACATACATATGTTATTTACATGAACTAATATGACTGCATGATTTTCGATGTAAAAACCATACGCTTCTTGCACATATAACTGTTGCATCGGTCTTACAAAAGTAATATAAACCTTTTGCAACAACTAGCTAAGCACATATCATAGCTGATTCCAAGTTTTTAGAGCTTGCAGGTTTTTTAAAAAAATACAATACCTAGAACACTGTTATCAAACAAATATGCTTTATTGGCATCTAAAAACAAAATGCACCCAACATTAAAATGTACTTTTTTCATATTTTTGTTTTAAACCCACTGCAGTACGAGGAACAAATCACGAACACTTACTTTAGAGAAAACAGAGACTATAGTGTAGATTTTACAAAATCACTTTTAATCTCTGTGTTATGCTCCTTAAATAACATGGGCCATTTCTTTTTCTGCCGAATTGTAGGAACATAAAATATCACAGCTTTGTCTATACTTTTAAAATTCTGCAGCAGCCTAAAAACACGGACAAGATACACCAGCACCTGTTTTCAAGTATAACAATTTCGATAGCCAACCTAAGGGTAGTATCTAAAAAATTCCATTTTCTTCCATAGGAAGTCTTTGTTTGACAAGCTGTTATTTTATCTTTGTGAAATTAAAAGCGAGTGGGGGAAAGTTTATGCTTTAGCAGAGAAATTTAAAAAAAAAAAAAAGTTTACCTACCATGTTCAAATTAAGAACAGTGTTCTATACAAGTCAGTTGTACAGTTATTTAAGTGAAAGATGAACATGAACATCAGATTAACTTAATTCTGGCAGACAAAAGTGAACTGATACGGTCCAGTCAGCCATTTATCTATTACAGAGAGATGACAACTTTACAAAAGGTATCTTTTACCTACTGAGTGATGATTATGTCCCCTCAGTTTCTGTGTTTTCTACCACTGGTTCACTTTCTATATCAGCTTCTGTGTCACTCTTCTCTTTGTTTATCTCGACGGAAGATGTCAGTTTTTCATAAAGTTCTGGATCATCCTGCACCTGTGCAGTTGGTGGCTGACTTTCTGTCTCTGCATTTTCACCATTTACCTGGGGCATACTATCAGCTTTGCGTTGGGAAGTGGCCCCATCAAAATATTCAAAAACCCGTGGATGTGGAGGGGGGATCCAGTTGTTTGACATTCTGTCTCTTCCAAACCTGTTCCCATTAATTTCTCTGCAAAAATTAAAATCTCTGTCATCCCTATCCCTCTGTCTTTCCCAGGGTCTTCTGCGGTCATCAAAATCTCTGTGAGCATCTTGTTCAAATCCTCTATTCCAACTGGGACCACTTCTACTTTCAAACCTATAGTTTACGTGCCGAAACCTCTCCCTGTCTTCATGGAAGCCTTTCGGGCCACCATAAATTGGGAAGGCATGGTGCTCTCTTTCATCGTAATCTCCTCTCTGTCCCCAGTGCTTGTCTGAATTGAAACCGAAATGCTCTCTTCGACCAAGGTTATCTATACCTGGTCTTCCAAAATTTTCTCTCATGTCTACATGTGGTCTTGCAAAATGTTCTCTTCCATCTACTGGAGGCCTTCCTATACCCTCTCTTGGATCAACCGGTGGTCGTCCAACAGGCTCTCTGACATCCACTGGAGATGGTCTGTTAAGATTATCTCGGTTTTCCACTGGAGGAAAGCGATAATCTCGGTCTCCTTCCTGCTGAATGTTATCACCTCCAAGTGGCAGTCTTTTCTCTGGATTAGAAATGCTATCGATATTTTGTCTTCCCGGTGTTCCAAAAGGTCTTTCTGTTTGATTAAAAATATCTCCTGGAGGAAAAGGACCTCGAGGTGGTGGGTGAAGAGATGGATCAAGGATTGCTGGAGGAGGAATACTACGCTGTGGTGGCATTCCTGGCTGCATTAATGGAAACCTTGGTCCAGGCGAATGGGGCATTAGGCCTGGACGGAGATCTATGAGAGGCATTCCTGGCATCCTTTGACTACTAATATTTAAATGAGGCATGTTTTGAACCCCAGCTGGATGCTGCATTGCCATGAGTCCAGAACTACTTGAAATATTTGGTGGTGGCACTCCCATAAGTCCAGAACTACTTGAAACATTGGGTGGGGGCAATATGAGAAGGCCAGAGTTGCTTGAGACACTCGGTGGCTGTACTCCTGCCAGAACTCCTGAGCTGCTTGAGACATTGGGTGGCTGCAATCCTGTCAGAAGGCCAGGGCTACTTGATACGCTGGGTGGATGCACGCCAGCTAGAAGCCCTGAGCTACTTGAGACATTTGGTGGTTGCACTCCAGCCATAAGTCCAGAGCTATTTGAGACGCTGGTTGGCTGAACTCCGCCAACAAGAGAAGAGCTACTGGAGACAGTAGGTAGCTGCACTCCTCCTGCAAGACCAGAATTGCTTGAAACAGCTGGTGGTTGCACTCCTCCTACAAGTCCAGAGCTGCTTGAAACACTGGATGGCTGTACTCCCCCTGCAAGTCCAGAGCTACTTGAGACATTGGGTGGTTGCCCTTCTCCAGTAAGCCCAGAACTGCTTGAGACGCTGGGTGGCTGCACTCCTCCAACAAGTCCAGAGCTACTTGAGACATCACTTTGCACTAAAATGCAGCAACGAGAAGAACAGTTAACAGAGAATGCCAGTGTAACAGACAGCATTCAAAACAAAATGCAGCTTAATCCTATCCAGTTAATGTGTTCAGTGATGACACTGCTGACAAGGTCTGTCTCAGTTTCTGTAATGAATGTACATCACTTTAGTCACATTGGTAATAAACAGACATTATGCCAGAGAAAAGAACACCTCTACATAGTAAAGAACATACAATAGCTTTGAATTGTTGAACCTCACAGCCATCACCCAATTTATGCAAGGGAAGTATTAAAATCTTTGATAGAATTCTGTAAATGTTATATTATCCTATCCTCTCCTGCTCCTTTACATTGCCACTTGTGTAATAAGAATGTACTTTTAAGAAGTTTTCTAAAGGGCTCCCAGTCTCAGCCTAACTTCTCAAGACTGAAGAAAACATGCCTGAACATAAGCTGTTAGAAATCAATGATCAGATGATGACAAAGATAGTTCCCATCACTCCTCCAACTGAAATTTAAAATGATACCCAACCTAAAACTACCTACTCTGTATATTAGTGCAATGGTCTACGATCTGGAAAAAAAAACAACCCTCACAAGTATGTTTCCTACATGTGATCATATCAGACAATAAAGGTATCTCTTACCAGATCTGTTGTTTTCACTGGAGGAAATCTGAAGGTCTGTAAGATGCGATCCCTTTTCTTCTGACTCTGGTTTGTTGATTGGCAGAGGATTAAAAACGCTTGCAGCAGATAATGTTGGAGTAACTAGATTGCTAGTAATTGTGCCGACTGGTAGAACAAGGCTAGTAAAAGGAACATCCTTCATCGTCTCTTGTGCAATGGGTAATGGAGGCTGTACTAAAGCTGCAGAGAAATAACAGAAGCTTATCAAAGTAATCGTACACTCAAGCCTTCAAGATTAGTTTGGCAGAGGTCAGGCTGATAAAATAAATTAAATTAATTACTTTAAGTGGTACATTTTTTGATAATTTCTTATCCTCAATCAGTACTACAGCATTTAGTATTTCTGTTGAGACTGTGAACTGCAGGCAACCTAAGCCTTCAGGACTCTTTAACAGATATTTTTAAACTTTAAATAAATACAGATAAAGGCTAAACAAAAATAAACTATTCAGTGACTAACACCAAATACCTCAAGTAACAGATACACCTATTGCAGCCAGGTTCAAATACTGCACCATGCATACAAATAATAAACAATTAATTTGCCCTATCCCCATCTCCGCCAGTAACTTCACAGTAAGCTTGTCGTAACACACAAACAGTAACTAGAACAATCAAACTTACGTGTTGGAACAACTGGTGGGACAACAGGTGGTGGGACAACAGGTGGTGGAACCACAGGTGGAACTGGGGGAGGCATATATCCTACATGGAAAAAATAACTATTATAGGGCAAGCAAATAAAGTATTGCAGTAAAAGCTTGCCTACATTATTCATCCCAAAAAGCTGCACCACTTAAGACTAGCAAACAACAAATGCATGGGAAGAAGCAACTGTGGTTAATGTTTTAAAAAACCCACCATATTTACCGTATCTGATTGCATGTGCATCTTTAAAAGTGATTTCTACCAGCAATATCCAAAGAAGAAAACTGTAAGAGTTTCAAAATTTTCCAAAGAAAGGAGATTCATTTCAAAGAACTTAAAATTTTCTTTTTTTATCAAATTAAAAAAAATTAGTTCTGCTGTTAATTCCAATTCTCAACAGAATACACAGGTAAAAATAGTAAGTCAAACATAAGAAATTTCATATTAGATTAAAGATTCAAAGGTCAACTGGCTCAAACAGCAACAAGTAGCTGATGGAAAACTATACAAAACATGATGTACATAGAAGCAGACAAACTAAATCCACTCATTACATACTCAGCTTCCATTTTTGCTAACTTACCTGGAGGTGGCTGTGAAGGGTTGAAACTTGCTCGCAAGAAGGGTGGAGGAGGAATTGCACTATAACCAGGAGGAGGGACAGACATTGTGACAGGAAATGCAGGTGGAACCAAGCTAACAGCAGGCACAGCTGGAGCTACTGGAATCTTTTTTCATGGAAAGAAAAAAAAAAAGCAACTTCAATACTTCACAGTATTCAATGACATTAAAAGTGAAGTAAACTGACTCAACTGCAATACATATTAATCAGAAAAAGCACCAAAGCCTTTATATATATTCTGAGCATCCTGAAGAATTAGGTTGCATTCTGAAATGGTACCTACACTACTGGTAAGCAAGGACACTGAAAGAATCCTATGCTATCTTTTATTCTAAAAAGAACAGAAAAACACAGTTAAACACTATAGTTATCGAAGAATTAAACGTTTATCTATGAGAGAGAGGTGAATGCAGAAAGGGAGACAGAGGAAAGGAAGGAAAATGTAGATAGTGTGGCAGTTTGAGAGCACTTAGAAGACAGTGATTATGCTCTTAGAAAAATCTATGTATTTTAGAACAGTACTGGAAATTTGAGTGTATGTAATTGTAAGGTGAATAATCCTGATGAAAATCTGAAAATTATTTAGTATTTCTCAAACTTCTGTTTGTGCTATGTGTTTTGATACAGTAATTAGCAGCAGAATAAAATCAATGTGTGTATATATATATAAGTATATACCGATCACAGTGTATACTAGGAGGTAGTTGAAATAAAAAGACTGAAGACAATTTTTGAGAAAAGAGCTCAAAATTCAATGCAAGTAAACACAAATATGTTAACTTTGACAATAATTTTATGTCAGCTCAAGTACTGGTAATGTCTACATACCTTAGGAAAGAAAAAAGTAATAATATGAATGCAAAAGATATTGTATTGAGCAATTGCTTCTCATTTTAAAATTTGCTATGATCATTATAAAAAGGATTTAAGGAATCTGACAAAAACCATTTATATTTATACTTGATAAACATCTGTGGTGTAGAATACTCAAGAAAAATTATACTGTAATCTTCTAGCCTTTCACAATACCTTGCAACTGACTGGATGTTAGCAAAAATTCTGTTTCAGCAGCAGGTAAAAAAAATACAGCAGAGAATCAAAGACTCTCATGAATTATCACAGAGTGCAAGAGCACACTACTTGAATAATAAGGTCTTTTAAAGAGGAGACTGTCAGTATGAAATCTCACCCAAAATTACTGAGAAAATAAACTTATAATGAAAGCTGATATGGGGAAAAGCACATAGGTAGAGGAAAAACACGAGTGACAAAAATATTATTGTATTGCTTACCTTACAGAAAGATGCTTTGCTCTATTAGCAAATTACTTTCTGTAAGATCATTTTAATTTCTACTTGAAAAATGGTATGCAAGTTTGGTGGTGGGCTGGGGTTTTTTTTGTTTTGTTTGTTGGGGTGTTTTTTCCTTATTTTGATTTTTGTGGCTTTTTTCTGTGGGTTTTGTTTTGTTTTGTTCCTTTAGTTGTTTGCTGGGCTTTTTTTAATTGCTCTGTCTTCAATATCTAAGCTTTCATTTGAGATTGTACACAACTCTGGGATATGCTGTGCGCGAAACTACAGATTTTGCTCAACCACGGCAATTGATTCTAATCTAAAATATTTCAGAGATAAACACACATGGATGCAGGACTGGAGTTATTTTAAGTACTTCAACTCAGCATTAAAGTTTATCTGTACTGAATAAAAAGTTTGCCCTCCAGTTCTGTGAGGGTTTTGCAAAGAGACCAATACAAACCTGCAGCATAGTGACTGGTTGCGTGTAAGCTTCTGTCTGTGTTGTAATAACTGTAGTCTTATCAACTGCAGCACTCTGAGTAGTTTGAGTATTTTCCTTAGCAGCTTCTGAGCTTCTGGCCGTTTCCCATTCTTAAAAAAAAAAAAGTTACATTTTTAATATGAAAAGATAATATGTTATTTTTGTCTAAACACTAAAAAGCCCTCTTCCTTCCCAAACAATAATTTTTAATCTGCTATCTATATGGATTCATTACAAATAACCACCAAACTTATTATGAAAAGATGAAAGTGTGATTATTTATTATTATAG
>WUAM01000179.1:9392636-9414469 GCA_024336885.1 Actenoides hombroni | reverse complement strand
AAAATAGTAAAGAATTTAAAACAGCTTTAATCACTGCAATACCCTGTTTAATTATGTCTGTATACAAACTGTTTTTTTCAAACTTGCTGAGCTTTTTCACCATACTGTCAATAATTTGTAATACAGAGTATGCTCCAGTTTTCTAAAAAGGGCTGTACAATGACAGAGAATCCTGATGTTAAACCCCCGTTTCTTCCTTCTGTCACTTCCTCAAAGAGTTTTGCATTTCAAGTATAAATAACACAGTGAATATATTTCAGTAATGTTCCATGTTTTAATTTTTCTGTCATTTATGCTAAATTTTTATTCCAAGCAAGACTGTGTTTTGCCCTGAAATATTACCCTTACGATTATAAAATCAGTCTTAGTTTACGCTTTACTTCAGTATAATCCAGTCATTCGGTGCTAGATCCGTTTCAATAAAACATGGTAATCCTGAATCTTTTAGGAATCTAACAAACCTCTCACCTAACTGGGCTTCAGAGTAAGGTCTAACATTACTTGCTTTCCTGTCTCTTCGACTTTATGGAGGAAATACCTTAAGGTTCACCTAAACTGTACCTTTTTGGACCAGTTCCAACTCCAATTTAAGTCCTACATCTGAATATAAATCACAAATAGATTGTAATTTCTACCCAAATTAATATTGTACATACTAGGAAATGAGTACACAGCAAATTCATAACTGTTTTTAAAAATTCTAACCTTTATTACCTTGCTTAAATTAATTCCCCTTTCTCACTAAATCCTCGTCATGAAAATCAACTATTTACTCATCTACAATCTAGATTTCATGATAATGCCATTTATATTGTAAACAAGCAGCTAGTAAAATTTATGCAAATTGAAAAAGAATATGTATTACTTATGTCAATAAATAAACAGATAAAATAATAAAAAAATAGAATTTTCAATTATCAAAATAAACACATTTTCTAACTATAAGAATCACTGTTAATGTCCATACCTGTATTTACTGTTTCCTGGTCAATCATGCCACCTTCAGCAAAGCCTTCCAAATCATCCAATTTTACTTTCTCCCAAGGAATATATGAAACTCCCAGATCCACATCCCAGAACTGTTTGTATTCTGTCTTCACACCTTTATTCAAAGCCCAGGCAATCTGAAAATAAAACCCAATCAGATAATCTGGTTAAACCATATAACCTGTGGAGAGAATATTTCAGATAATTTCCTTTGTGTTTCTGTCACTGCAGATCAATCTTCAGTGTCTATTTATTAAAGTTTAAACAAGTTTTTAGTTTTAAATGAACCTGCAGGAAGTCTACTTGGCCTCTGCAACAGGTATGTTGAAGATTAATTACATCAAAGAGTTTTAAGTTAGTTCTACGTAATTCTAACATACAAATGGGAAATTTAAAAACACAGTATTTCAAGAACTCATCTTAAAGAATTAAAGGAAAAACTTTACAGCATTTAATCATACTTAATATTAGATTTGATTGTATTCTTACAGACTTGAGTAATTCACATGGTCAGGTACAGAACTTAGGCTGTTTACAGTCTTGTATTCTTATCATTAGCACGTACATAAAATCTTCTCCAAGTATCTCCTAAGTATCAAGTCATAATTTCATTTTACTATCTTTCATATTGCCTATTAAAAGCTGCATTTTACACAGAGGGAAAAGAAAGCAATTTAGATCTTATTTCTTCATTATTCTTCTCCGTATTGTACATTTGAATGAACAGCTGCTAAATGACAAATCATCATATTAAATCTGTGCTGTATTCAAAATGGACAGCATCCTTACATTAAAATCAACTTACCTTAATGATTTTAGATCCAATTTTATACGACCCAGAGCTAAGTTTCTGAAGAGCACGATACGCATCTTGTCTATGAACCATACAGACATAAGCACAACCTCTTGGGGGAATCATCTATGGAAAAAAATCAATGGTCTTAAAGTAGCAAAGCCAGTATTTCAGATTATATAACTAGACTAAGTGAATACTAATACTAAAAAAGTAAAGGCTTACACTGTAAACAATGTTTACCTTAATCAGCAATATTAAGTTTTGCTGATGATCAAAATTGTTAAGAATGCTTCAGGTATAACATTTTCAAGAAGCAGCAGCAAGCTGAAGAATGGGTGCTAAAAATGACATGAAAGATTTGAACAACATGGAGCAGACAAGAAGTGGGAGCTATACTATGACAACTTCAGAAAAGCAGAGGTTGCTACCTCTTATTAAGGTTTAAATTCACTGCCAGCTGAACAACAACCTTTCAGAGAGGCACAAACTCGTGATTAATAGTATCTTGTATTTTTGAAGGGCAGAGTCCTCATTCCTGAAGTGTGATTTCCACTAGCTGTAATGTTTCATTTAGCAAAGAAAAGTATGATGTGGCATGTAATCTTTGAAAGTCTGCAAACTGAAAGTTTGCAAATCATGTATGACAACTAGTTTTAGTCAAAAATATTGGTTTTCTTTTATGCTGTTTAGGAGCACACAATAACAGAACAAAAATATTCCACGGGTTTTAATGCTTTTAGTTCTTATAAAAATATGTTTAAGATATACATCAATGATATCCTAGGTCCTTAAAGCCTTTTGGAATGCGTAGGATGAACTATTTGGGGTTGCACTTGATCTCCAGAGGTCCATTCCAACCTCTCACATTCCATGACTCTATTTACAATATGGTTTGCCTCTGAAATATAACAGGCACCTGGACATTATGGTTGTTACATTACTTTCCTTTGAACTTTCTTGATTACTAGTCCTTGCAATTCAAAATGAGGCTTAAATGTCAGGCTATGAGGTTTTGTTTGACTTGTGAAGCTTTTCAAAATATTCTGTAATGGCACAAAAAACTATTCCTTATTAGTAATATATTTGAATATATATAACATGTTAGAAAAAATAGTAAAAATATTAACTGAAATGAATAAAAGTGCATTAGAAGTACCTTAAAACTACTGGAACAAAGGAGAAAATTCCAAATTTCTCTCTTATAGATATGAGAGAATTATGATGAATTATGGGAAGCACGGAAGTATGTCTCTAAACATCTTAATCTAAATTAATCTAAATAATGAGAAATGTATCTCTTAATTATAAGCATCTTTTTAACTGTCACTTTTTAGAATAAACACTTGTTTACAGTATAATTTTCTTCTAAATATTTCATGCACATTGATTCCACTTAAGGAACTCTTTGTATGGAACATAACTCAATGTGGATAGACATCAGTTTGTGTCCATTGGTCCAAGGAAAAATGATACTTGCCCAATGCCACAACACAAAAAGAGAAGATTCTAGTGCTTCAAAAGTCAGTACATGGAAATCAACAAGCAAATACCTTAGCCACTGGTTTAAAACAGTGATAAAACCCAGTCTTCCAAATACAAGTTTAAGCTGCTTAAAAGGAATTCACAGGTGTAAGCATGTTGAAGTTGCTAGTTGGTAGTCCCTGAAAATGCATAACACGCTTACTTACATTAATTGATTCTATTTGTCCAAATTCTTCAAACAAGTTAGTTAAATCTTGCTGCGTAGCCTTCTTGTCTACTTGACCTACCCAAAGAGTAGTACTGCAAACTGTTAAGAGACACATTCACGTCAATCAAAATACTAGAATGTTAGCTTATAAAACACACTATAGCATGGATATAAAAGGCTTTACAATTACACAGAACTAACTGATCAAAATGCAAGAATAGGAAATCTATTATTTACTCTACAGAGATTAAGTACATTAACAAAACAGATGTTCAACAGATATTCACTAGAAGCATTCATTCATTCTCTTGTTTAATTTTGATTTAAACAAAACAGTTGCTTTAAAAGAAAATGAAAAAGTAAAATTCTGTAGATTACTAGCTAAGGTAAAATGCAGTAGAAATTACTTAGGAAAAATAAGTAAATCATTTCTATTCCGTGTTCCATAAAAAACATGCCTCTAGGATTTAAAGTCAGCTTTAATGACTAAAGACCAAGATCTATCTGGCTAGAAGCCTATTATAGAAGGAATTTAACTAAAGAATTATGCACTGCATTTTCACCTGAAAGGAATATAAACAGTACTTTTACATTACCTTGGGGAACATCCCAGAAAGACAAACCTGGCTGAGGCCCACCATCAAGCTGACGAGGTCCATGATACTTCTGACTCTTGTCAATTACACCACAAGCCCAGACCCCCACAATTTGTCCCCATGTCCCTCGCCAAATATAAACACTCAGTGACACGGCAGCTAAAACTTCCTTCTCCCCTAAGTACACAGTTGCAGTTCTTGTGTCTCACAAATATTACTCCATCTATGTGTGCAAGTCTTGACAGAGCAGTTATTTCCACTTAACACAAACACAGGGTGATCTAAATCAGCAAGAGATTAGACCAACACCGGTTTTCCTCAAATATCCTCAAATACCTAACCACCCTCAGTAATCCACCCAGGATTTTAAAGTATCTAGGGCAGAACAAAACCAGAGAACCAGGATCTCTTGGGCGTGTCCTATCCTGAACCAAGGAAACATTCTTTCTTCATCGTCACCCTCATATATCACACATCCTTACTGTACCAATCTCAGTACACCAAACTGGAAAACAGTGTTGTGTGTTCCTCTGTTAGCTGACATTTTCAACTGACAGCAGTACTCAGCAGTACTTAGAAGCAGTAGCCTTAAGATTTCCCTTAAGACAAAACATTTTCCTCATGTACTTGTAGATGGACCTTTTGTTTCTCATGGTCTTAAGCTCTATGAAACAACTCTTCAGATGTCAGCAAGTGGTAACAGTGGCTATCACTGAAAAAATTTCATTAAGTAACATGCTTGTCAGCTGAATTACCTAATTATACATTTACTCCCTAAAGCTTCCACACTTCACTTAACCTTCTTAATATCAACTTTCCATGAGCTGGGTCACTTCACAGGACCTCAATTGCTGCTGCTGTTCATCAGGATACTTAAGATCCCTGCATCCCAGCTTCCATCCATTCCAATTATAGTTCCCTGCTTTGTGGACTGCTGGAAGAAATCTAAACCATGAAACTGGTTTGTCTCTTTTCATGTGAAAATCCAGAGAAGAAAAAATATACATCTAAACTGTAGTACAGTTCTGAGTTTAAAGTCATGCTGGAATGATGTAAAATATTAATGTGAAAATAACACTGCTTTCTTTGCAAAAATAAACTTTGAACTGCTTAACTTGTGAGATAAACGATATCGTTTAAAAATACAAAATAAATGCAAAACTACATCAGAAACTGTGTAATAAAATTAAATTCAGCAACACAAGTTCATTACAAAAATAAAGTACAACTATACATCCAGAAAATCCAGAGTCCTGCAGCAATGGGCTATACTCATACAGCAGCAGATGACTACACACAATTTCACTGTTCCTAGCACTCATCTCAAAATACATTCCCTTTGATTTAAGTAACTGTGTGGACACAGTTCTTCTCCCTGCTACCTTCCTTCTTTTTAGTATGTAAATTCTCTGCAGAAACAACAACAGTGCACAGCAGCATTCTGCAGAAGCTGTTTTGGATAGTTTCTTAAGATAAAACCATCATGGTCTGTCTTATGAGAGCAAATGACTTGTTTCACATTTCTATGTGCTTTGGCTCTGTGTTCCTGTGAAAAGATACTTTAAAAGCACTCTAAAAGCTTAACCAAACCGGCCTCTATTTCAGTTATTCAGCAACGTGTCCAAAGTGTGTACCACGTACTTAAATGCCTTGTCAGCATACCAATTTTCAGATCAAGCACTGATCATCTTCCAACCCCCCATAGAAGACAGCATTAAAGAGAAAGGAGACTGTAACTTAGGGACAGCCCTTGCTACTCTCTGTTCAGAATTAAAATTGTGGATGCAATAGTAACATAATTAGTAGAACAGTATGATACCTGCCTTCCTCTAAGATGAAATCATGTACCTGTCAAAGTTGTAAGACATAAAAAAATGGAACTTAAAAAAACAGATGGTTACTGTGTTTTGTAGCAGTACTCAAGCTACAAGCAGCTCTTTTTCCCTGTTATACTACATTATTGAAACAGTAAGCAGCTGCCACTCACCACTTAGTGTTTTTGATCGTATAGGAGGCAATCCCTTTTTCTGACGTTCTTTTTCCCTCTCCCTCGCCCTCCTTTCGCTGGAATAGGACCGAGACGACTTTCTCTTCCTTTCTCTTGATCTGGAGCGTGAACGCTTTCTGTGTTTACGCTTACGAGAACCAGACCGTGATCTAGACCTTCGTTTTCTTGGTGACCTACAAAATATTTAATTTCAATATGCCAAGTTTAAAAAAAAACAACCAACCAAACACAAAAAGCAACAAACCCTAACCAAACAAACCCAAAACAAAACAAAAAAAACCCCAACCAAACCAAACAAAACCTAAACTAATTTAGTTGGTTTTTAACTCCAAGCTTTAAGCATGATACATACATTTCTATTATATTCACTCGCACTGCTTCAGGAAATAAAGTAACGCCATTAGTATGAGGAACAGTACATACACCTTGACCTTAAAAAAAACCCCAACAAAACACATTCAAGAGCTCCGTAAGCGTAACTATTTTTCAGGTTTAGAAAATCTGACCAGCTGCTGATATTAGTTATTGTTGGTACCTGAAGAGATTTTAAGAAAATGTAAAGTAGATCACAGATAGGCAAAACGAACTCTCATACAGAAGCCTACATCTAGCACAACAATATTAAGTGGACGCCTTTTCTTTCATTGTAAAAAATTGCTCATTACTATTTGGAAAACAGAGAATTGAGAATAATAATCACAAATTGCAATTTTGTTTCAGAAAACCTTCATTTACTTAATACAAATTAATTACGAAACCTTGAACGAGATCTTGAACGAGTTCTTGATCTTGAACGAACAGCTGATTTCTTTTCTTCTTGTTCAAAAATCTCTTCTTCAACAACATCCTGTGCTTCATCTATATCCATGTCCTGAAGTAAGACACGTTTCAACATTCATAAATATACTCACAATATATACAAGTAAATACTATACTATAATACTGTATTAAAGCATACATCCATATTACTCATTTTTAAATCATCCTTGTACGTGTTTTCCTTTCAACTTTTGTAATCAAATCTAAAGTAGGTTTTACCTGTTGTTGAATATCCATAGAATCATCTACATTTGTTTCCACTTCTAAAAATTGCTGCTGACTACTCCCTTGTGATGGTGAGGCAGAGTGCTCTGAACCAAAATTTCCTTCTTGATTTTCCTCAGGGCTTGCCTAAATAACCAATAATAATACATCATTGAAAGCCTTATAAATCAAAATGTTTACTGTATTAAAATGTAAAACTACATGAAACAATTGTTCAAATATTGCTGAAAAACTATTTATCAAGTTTCTCTTATTTTTCCACTTCCCATTAATGTAAAGGCTGAACCAGATGTCACTCCATTTCATTCCTTTTTTTGTATCATCCTTAAATACAAAAGTTGGAAATAATTAATATTCCTGACTATAAAAAACCAAAACCCTACTACCTACCAAAGAACACTATTTGCTGCTTAGTTTGGCTGGCTTGGAAACAAAAGCTCATAAGACAAATAATAGGGATGGCAGACATATGTACAATTGAAAGTCAAATGTTGCCATTATATAATAACAAAATACAATTTATTAATACATGTGAGCGGGTGACCAATGACCCAGTGGAAATACTTGAGATACAAACTGAACAAGTTAAAAAATTTATTTAACTCCAAACTTTCTTACTGTGTGTGATTTAAGACAATTACTATAAGATAAGGGAGGGTTTTGTGTCATTTATGTCAGCATGACAATTGCAAGACAAAACAAGCAGTTCTGAAAAAAACACCAAAAAGAAAAAAAAAAATTAGTATATGGAATGTACTGTTGATTATAATGGTCTGTGCAATGGATTGAAAGTACAGACCTGGAATAAATATCTGTAAGATATGAAAGAAATTTAAGAAATACAGGAAATGCAATTAAGATATTCAGAAATGCTATCAGGACAATTTTGAAAAGTAATTTTAAACCTATAATCCAATATTGGAAGTAAACATTTCAGTGATTCTCATTACATTCTCACTTTGATTAAACATATGTTAGCTATTCTTTCTGTCTGGAGAACTACAGAAAGTTCGCAAAATGATGTATAGTTCCAAAGTTTTTTTGTTTTATCTTCATATTTTTAAACAGCTTATAATGACAGTTTACAGGAAAATAAAAAATTCTACTAGAAGTCAGCTAACTGCATTTTTCTTCTAACATTATCTGGCTTGTCTCATTTTCCTTTTAATTATTCTTCAAAGATCTGGGTTTTTTAATATCAATTTCTAGATTTCTTGTTGCTCCCATCTCTGTCTATCCTCTCCTCCTCTCCCTCTGCTCAACAGGTGCTTCACAACTTTGATTTTTATTTTTTTTTTTACCTTTCCTTCTCTTCCCTTACTGTTTCTCACAGATGCTTAAACAGGGAATAAAAGAAAATCTTCCTCATAACACACTGCAGTCATTAGAGTAGATCCAGCACAAGTTTGTATATTTTAGTTGCTATCAAGATGAAAATAAAGCTTTCTCTCCGTACTGAACAGACAAGAAGCTGAGCAGACCCAAAGGGAACTTGAAATTGAAAAACAAATAATAAGGGGTGAGTCATATGAACATTCTACCCATAAATGTACTGTAACTTAATTTCATAGATGAAATTAATTTAAACTAATTCTACTTATATTACAATAAGGTAAGGTATTCAGCATTTTTCTTTTCTAATTAGAGTTACTTATAGATACGTCACATCAAAAGCTCCTAAAATAAATCAAAATCCCAGAATGTCTTTGGTTGGAAGAGACCTTCAAGATCATCTAGTTCCACCTTTGACCCAACACTGCAAGCTCACCACTAAACCATGTCCTTAAGGACCAAGTCCACACACCATTTAAATGCCTCCAGGGATGGCAACTCCACCACTGCCCTGGGCAGACCATTCCAATGTTTGATAACCCTTTTGGTAAAGAAACATTTCCTAATGTCCACCCTAAACCTTCCCTGGCACAGCTTGCACCCATTCCTTCTAGTCCTGTCACATGTCACCAGGGAGAAAGGGATGTCCCCCTCCTTGCTCCAACCTTCTTTCAGGTAGAGGTAGAGAGTAATAAGGTCACCCCTCAGCCTCCTCTTCTCCAGACTAAACAACCCCAGGTCCCTCAGCCACTACTCATAGGACTTGTACTCCAAGCCCTTCACCAGCCTCGTTGCTGTTTTCTGGACACGCTCCAGCATTTCTATGTCCTTCTTATAGTGAGGGGCCCAGAACTGAATGCAATATTCAAGGTGTGGCCTCACCAGTGCCAAGTACAGGGGGACAATCACCTCCCTATTCCTGCTGGTCACAGTGTTTCTAATACAAGCCAGGATGCCAGCGGCCTTCTTGGCCACCTGCGCGCACTGCTGACTAATATTTGGTCAACTATCTATCAATACTCTCAGGTCCTTTTCCAACTTCCAGCTTTCCAACCACCCATCCACCCATCCCCTAATCTGTACCTTACCATGGGTTTGTTTTGACCAAAGTGCAGGACCTGGCAACTTGGCCTTGTTGAAGCCCATACAATTAACCTTGGCCCACTGATCTAACCTGTCTAGGTCCTGCTTTAAAGCCTCCCTACCCTCTAGCAGATCAACATACCCACTCAGCTTGGTGTCATCTGCAAATTTACTGAGGGTACACTCAATCCCCTCATCCAGGTCATTAATAAAGATATTAAAAAGAATAGGCCCCAGTACTGAATCCAGTACTGAACCCTGGGGAACACCACCTGTCACTGGACACCAGGCGGATTTAGCTCCATTCATTACCACTCTTTCGGCTCAGCCATCTCTCTTATGAGGAAAGGCTGAGAGCCCTGGGCCTATTTAGCCTTTTACTGGTTTATTACCTTCAATGATGCTGGCCAGATTAAGTTCTAGCTGAGCTTTGGCCATTCTAATTTTATCCCTACATAACCTTGCAACAACCTTGTACTCTTCCTGAGTTGTCTGCCCTGTCTTCCATAGCTGGTAGACTCTCCTTTTCTTCCTGAGTCCTGTCCAAAGCTCTCTGTTCAGCCAGGCCGGTCTTCTACTGCGCCAGCTCATTTTACCATGTACAGGGAGAACTTGTTCCTGTGCCTTGAGGATTTCTCTCTTGAGGAATGTCCAGCCTTCCTGGACACCTTTGTCCTTGAGGGCTACCCCCCAAGGGACGCTATCGACCAAACTTCTAAACATGTCAAACTCTTCCTTCTGGAAGTCCAAGGAGGTAGTTCTATTGACCTCCCACCTTCCCTAAGAGCTGAAAACTCCACCATCTCATGGTCACTTTGCCCAAGACGGCCACCAACCTTCACATCTCCCACTAGTTCTCCTCTGTTCTATATTTGCTGGTGTTTTTCAATTCACTCTTCAAAGTTCTATTTCTTTGCAAAACTTTTAGTTTAAAGCCAGAAATTGCTAGATATCGACCAACATTAAAAACTAGCCTGTAGCTATGTTGTACAAGCTTTCTGAGCAAGTTGCTTTAAGTGCAAGTTACTGCACTTATAATGAGAAATGAAAATAAAACATAGTAAAATAATGCAGAATAAGAAAATAATATCCAGGAAAAAATGCTGTTTTTCTAAACAATTAAAAACTCAGTCATAAATTTAAAACTCAAATTACACTCTTGACTGACAGCTGAGCAACTTCAACTTTGCACTGTTTAAACTAAAAACCCCAGCAGATGTTTGTTGAGTTTGTGGTCCCTTAGATTCTCTCAATCTAAGGTTTCTATTTTCCTGTGAAATTAGATCCAAATACTTAACAGCAGGTCCACTTTTATTCTGTCTTGATACTGAGCAGATATAACTTCTGTGTTTTTGGGTTTTTTTAATGGGATCAGGGATTGGGTTCAGGAGGAGAAAAAAGCAACTATATATTGAAGTCTAACTTCAGAAGAAGTAAGGTAATTTACTTCAATGTAAAGTAGAGAGGACCCAATTCACACAGTTAAGATGGAATTCAGGGTTGTCTTGAGCACTGGTTCTTAATAGTTTCTCAGGAAATACTATTCTTTAGCTCAGATTCTTCACCAGAATGAGACATTTATTAGCCCAGACTTAAAGCTTGGTAGGGTAAATCCACAAAATAATTTGCAATCTCTATTCTGTCCTCTTGATGGTTCTGCAGCGCCAGCCTGTATGCTGCTCTCCCTTCACAGTCAGGAGCATAATCACTTCAGTGCTCACCTTTTTCTTTGAGACAGCAGGGGAAAAGCTTTTTTCCCTCCCATATAAAGAGCTGAACAATCAAAGCACAGTCACTCTCCTAAGAGAAACAAAATCTACAGCCCACACAATTGTTTGGGATTTTTTTTTTAATGCTTTAAGCATTTTCTTCCCCTTATTCCACTTAGCCTGCAAACTTCTTTTAGATAATCAGCTAGTAACAAAGACTTTCATTGTAACAGAAGTGTCCGTAACAAGACAATTTTTTGTCCTGGAGTTTGAATTTTTTTATCAGTGCAGAACATAATAATTATGACAGCCACAAGATGGAGTTCTTACCTTTTGAGGTTGCTGTTGCTCCAGAAGCTGTTGTCTGAGATGTTCTAAATTTTGTTGTTGTAACTGTTCAGCCAGTTGGTGAAAAAGTGAGTTGTTCACAGATTCCGGTACTAATGGCCTAAAATGAAATAAGTAAAAAAAAAAAATTAAAAAAACCCACTAACAACCAAAACACTTTTTCTTGATTTAAACAGTTTACCAACAGGTCTTCACCACTGAGCTTCAGGTATAACTAAAAATGTAAACTAATGGCGACAACGTAGATAGATCCACCTTTTGTTATCATGACTATCACATTAACACTGTGAATATAACTAACAAAGCAAAGAATGTGTTAACTCTAAGATGAAGTCAACAAAACCTCTGGCACATAGCCATTAAAATTTATACACTTCATTAATTTAGTAAATTACCCTTTCTCTTCCTACTCTTTTAGTATGCTTATGCTCTGAAAGAAACAACATTTTCCTTACTATTTAATCCTAACGTTCAACTACTGTCAGGCAAATTTTAGTATTTTCCATAAGAAACATTGCTTGATCTTACAATTGGGAAGTAGGAGTTTCCTTTTTAGGCTCTTCATTTTGTTCAGATTCTTCCCCAAAGTCAAACCTGTCCATCAGCTTCTAGGAGAAAGCAAAATAAGCATTACCAGTTACTCTTTATATGTCCCCTTATACATATATTTACTTTGCAAATTAAAAATGCTCCTCTTTCTCAACTTAAAAAAAAAAATTGGCCAATAACCCAAATGAAAATTAAATGTCATAGTGCTTCTGCTACAAATCTGAAAGCTTCAAATACCAAATTTTGTCCACAACTTTCTTGAGCTCTGGCTAGTGTTACAAGTACAACCACATGTTCTTTCCATAGAAAATAACAGTTTGGAGGCTTAAATAAAAGATTAATTTTATATAATGGTATCTTTAATTAGAAAAAATTACTATGAAGAAGGCAATTATCCAAGCTTTTGGCAATCACCAAACTGCTCTGCTCATCTCAAGAGAAGACCTACAGCTTGATTACTTTGCAAAGAATTACAGTATTTTCACACTCACATATCATTCAGACAACCTGAATTCCTTCAAATATACTACTCCTTGCAAACAACTTCTCACATACTTTGGGGGGAAGAAAACAAAAAATATTCAAAGCAAGCGGTTATCATGTAAGAGTAATAAGCCTCCAGAGGGATAAAAAGACATCTGACAGGGAAAAAGAGAAAGCTGGGTAAAATTCCTGCTTTATCTGTACAAATGTGTACTCTCTAGTTCTGCTGAACAAAAAAAAAGTTTGCTTTGTTTATTAATTTTTTAACAGCCCAGAAGCATTTCCGTAGCATTTTATTTTCTTGAAGACAAAACTGAAGAACAAGCCTGAAGAAATACAAATAGCATTACCAGCCACCAAGAGTGTCTTTTTCAGTAACTATGCACGGATAGAGCAATGCTAGCAAACTCAAGTTCATGCATCCTCACACCTTGGAAGTTTTCTAAAAAGCAGAGTTAATATTCACTACAGTTAATACAAACTGCCAGAACTACTTCTCAAACCCTGGTCTCAGAAGAATAAAAGACAAGAGGATGAGAACATAGGGCAGTCATTTTGAAGTATCAAGGCAAAAAGATTTCCAGTAACAAACAAGCCATGATGATTCAGTAGCCCATTTTCTTTCTCAGGATGTTCTATTTACTCTCAATTACTGGAGTCTAGCAAGAAGAACAAAGCATAAGCTAAGAGACTGATCAGTCAAGAATTTTTAGAGCTGTTTTCCCAATGAAATATTCTAACATATATGAAAGCAGGACTGAATATATCTCTAAGAAAACACAGCAAAAGCATAGATCATCAAGCTTACTTGAGATGGGATGCTAAAATTCAGAGTAATTTTCACCTTATATATCTAATCCAGCTGTACTGAAATATCTTGATTTTTAAGTAACTTATAATACTCTCTACAATAAAGCAATAGAAATTAAAACAAATTAATTATTAGGATACCTGGTTAACCCACCAGACACACACATGCATACAGTTTTTCACTCTGAGGGTGGTGAGACACAGGTTGCCTATGGAAGCTGTAGATGCCCCAACACAGGATGTGTTCCAAGACCAGGCTGAATGGGGTTTTGAGTACCTGGTCTACTGGAAGGTGTACCTGCACAAGGCAGTGGGGTTGGAACTAGATGATCTTTAAGGTCCCTTCCAACACAAACTATTCCATGATTCTGAGTCTACAATATGAAAGTACAGAACTTTCCATGAATGCTACACCTGTTACTTTAATTATCTAAAAGACTATGTTCAGAAAAAGCAACGGGAATGATTAAAGACATTAAAAAACCTTTTTATTCCAAAGGAAAAAAAAGTCTCCTTAAGGATCAGGATATCCTCTTTAGAAATTAAAATAAAAGGAACAGAACATTAAAATATATAGAAAATGTTGATAAAAAAAAATATCTGTCTTTACAGTAACGCAAGAATACAGTCATGTAGCAAGATTACAAAACCCACACATTTGATGATGACAGAAGAAACCTGCACAACTTCTTACAAGATACTATGGAGACTGAAGAGCTTGAAAGGACTGGAAGATCTGCCAAAATTATTAAAAATAGGGATTAAAAAATAAATAAATAAAATCAATACTTATTCATCCATCAGAAATCTTTTCTGGCACTATTTATATTTGCTATCCAAATCACAATCACTGTGTCATGGAATGAGAACTAAGCTTCACAGTTTAAAGAAAACTTTTTTAAAAAAACCCTGCACTTTTAAAAGTTTTAAAAGTCACAATGCTTACTGATTATTTATCATAAAAGCTGTCCTTTTTTTTTATGCCTGTCAACTTAGAACGTTTGCCTTTTTGACACTGTCTTCAACCATGCAAGTATTTCTGTATCCATCTCATAGCTCCATCCTCCATTCTCTGAAGTCATCACAAGTCTGTTCAGTATCCAGAACAGAAACTACTCAGTATTTCTTGTTGCTTTCAGGAACTGCTGGATTCTCTAATTTAAAAAAGCTGTTGCAGCTTTTTTGAAGATGTTCAGGATTGGTCCCTGTACCTCAGGTAAGAATACTTCATCAATTTCCACTAGATGACAGCATCTCTTCTGCCCCATTCCTCACAAACCTTAGCATTGCAGGGCAGTCCAGGTTGAAAGAGACCTCAGCTGGTTTCAGTTCAAATTTCTGCTTACAGCAATCTTAGCTGTAAGCTCAGATCAGGTTACTCAGGGCTTTATCCAGTTGAGTCTTGGAAACATCTTAAGTTTCCAACAACTGAGACTGCACAATCTTTCCAAGCAACCTATTCCAGTGGTTGACTGACTTCACGGAAAAAAGTTTTTTCCCAATACCCACTCTGAAACCTTTCATTTCAATTTCTGCTTGATTATAATCCTTCCACTATGCTGTGCTGCGAAAAGCCTGGATTCATCTTCTTTCTGATGTTCCCGTAGGTGCTGGGGGTCCACCCCAAAGCTGCCTCTTCCCCTGGCTGAACCAGTTCTCCCTCAGAGACCTAGTGCTCCAGCCCTGACCATTCTGATGGTCCTCCACTAAAACCACTCCGGTTTGTCAATGTCTTTCCTGTGTGAGGGCAGCAAAACTGGCTGCGACGCTGCGGTACTCTAGGTGCACTCTAGAATAGATGGGACAATCATTTCCATCAGTCACCTTGCCATACTCCTCGTCACACAGCCCAGGATATTGTTGGCCCTCTTTTCTGCCAGGGCACTCTGCTGCTGGCTCACGCTCTGTTGCTATAAGAATACTTGTTAACAACTTATTTTCTTATAAAGACTAGAACCCCAGAGATTATGCAACGGTATGTCTGGTACTCAAAGGCTGTTAATCTAGTGTTGCTTCTCACTATACTGTTCTGACACCTTGGTTTTTCATACTTTTATCTTTAACAGTATCGTTGCCTGCAATTGAGGCGTTTTGTGGTAAATATAAAATTATTGCAAGCTTTCTAAAATGCATACAAAAAGATAGAATTTCAGAACATCCTGGAAGACCACTAACAAAGATCTTGATCTGTTGTTAGGAAGCAAAACATCCCCCAAATTTTTCCTCTTAAAAAAATCTAGTTGGGTTTTTATTATTTTGTTTTATTTGGGCCATGCTATTTGGACTTTGTTACTAGTTACTTCAAGGCAGCTCCAGTCTGCCCCTGTAGACTGAGTGCTCGTTAGCGGTTGCAGCCTATCTTTTGCTTTAGCTTAATATAAATCGATCTACTTTATGCACTCAATATTGCTCCGCAACATAGCTCGGCAACATAAAATAATCAATAGTTTCACCTCAAGCATGCTCCTGACTCCAACTAAAAGACTGATGTAGATGCCTTCTATGAGAGTAAATATTGTATTTGTAACACTGTTTATTAAGGATGCCATGTCTAGTAAAAAAGTTATACAATTAATTATATAGTAAAATGGCAGTCTAGAGTCTAATAAAGAGAACTGTATCACTATGACCCATGGTCTTCAGGTAATGAGAAGTGGGATTCAGGTTGCAGGTGATATTGGTGCTGATAAACAATTTTTTTAAAAGCAAGGAAGATTATTCTCTCCAAAATTTATCACTACAAAAATAAGATTGGCCATTAATACATATATATTAATATGTACTCTAATGCCTAGATTCAGAAATCTTCAAACTTTGGAAAAAGGAGAAAATAGGTATGGTATTGCCAACATTATGTTAAAAAAAAAAAAAAAAAAAGAGGGAAAAAAGAGGAAATTCTATAATTACATGCTATTTCTGCAAAGCAGCCTAAATAACCTTCGAGTAAAAGCCTCAATGGACTACATTATCAGTTCATTCACAGATCTGCTACAGAACACTGAAGAAAGAATTAACAGCTGTATTATAATCTAACACTACTTGCATGATACACAACTGAGGGATCACATGCTATAAACATATCTCTTCAACAATTTACAAGAACAAATAAACAGAAAGTTTGCAAATTATTACACTGCCACGAAAATTCCTTCCACAACACTTACCTTCAAAGTCCCAGAAATCACAACCACATACATGCACTCTGCTGATAACTTTCATGATAAGATTCCTGCATACTATTATTGGTAAAAACTAAAGAGCATCAGGCTGAACCCACTCAGGGTATCTAAATATCTCATCAAAAGGCCAGTTCCTTCAATTTCCTTCAGTTAAATAGTCCAACAAGACAGACACACCTACAAATACACCTATCAGTATGTATGCTGAAATTGAAACCTGCGAAATAAAACAATACAATGTCCTATTCTTAATTACTTTTTGTACTGATATATGAAGGAAGTCGCTATTAACTGGTGCATTCATTCCCTGTAATTACACTCTTGTTAAGTGCTAACTGCCTGAAAAGAGAGATTAGCTGGGTTAGGGATAAAAAAAAAAAAAAGTTTTTTGCCTCTCTGACTTCGTTATTCTTATTATTCACTCCAACGCAATCCTACAAAGATTATCTACTCAAAAGCTGTTTCTTCCAAAAAAATAGAACAAGATTTATTTTAGTTTTTAATCTCTGAGTAGAAGTTCTTCCTTTTTTATTCTACTGTTATTATACTACTACTACTGTAATTGCCATTATAATTATATATTGTTATCTGGCATTCAACCATATTATTCTTCTTAAATTCCTGCATCCTGTATTTTTGTAGGTTTTTAGGTTTGGGGTGTTTTTGTGTGTGTGTGGTTTTTTTAGTTTTTTTTTTTAAGATCAACACATATATTGCAACACACATTAAACTTCTTTACGTAAAGGGTTTCCTTGTTTTTTACATTTTGTCATCCTTTAAAAAGTGTGACATGACTAGTTTTAACTACAGTCATAAACTTATTTCTTCACTTACTATCAATTTGTGACTAAGATTAGCAGTTTTCTTGGCATTTATGATGTAAGAAGATTACAAGATCAACCGCATTTTACTCTTCTGCAAAAACAGCATCTATAAATTTCCGCATGTTTCCCTTCCAAAAAGTAATTTCTTACTGAAATTTCTTACCTTGTAAGAAATCATTTCCTACCTCAGATTTTAAACACAATGATCATAAATACAAGACATGCTCGATTCTCACCACTTTGTTACAAGGGGTGAAAAAACCCACATAACAATGGCTTAACTTTGCTAAATTGAAGTTTTCCATCTTCATGCTTGACAACCCTTATGGGTCCCTTCCAACACAAGGTATTCTGTGAAATGTCATTTAGCCCTAAACTCATATAAAATTAATATTTTCATTTATAGTACTCTCTCTAGACATTTTTTAAAAATTTTCAAGATAGAGCACTTTATAATATATTCCTGTATTTCTAAAATTTCTGAAGACAAACTGTAAGATCCATAAGAAGACTAACATATATGTTAACAACAAATATTTCTTCAAACTCCTAGTATTCTACTTCTACCTTATTAAAAGAGACACTCTGTTCCAGTGGATTAAGCGTGTTAGCAGCAGCAGCTGCAGCTGTAAGCTGTGCTGTGAGGGCCTGTAACTGAACAACAAGACCAGCATCCAGGGCTTGAAGTAGTGAAGGCTGAGGTTTCTGCTGCTGTATCTGCAGTGTCTGTATCAACTGCTGAAGCTAAAAGACAAAAAATAACAAATGACTGAACAAGAAATGTTTTTAAAAAGCAGAAAACAAACAATTTTTTTCCCTCTCCAATTACAAAAAAAAAAAACCCCAACAAAACCAAAACACCTCAGGATTGCAGTATGATCTAACCTGTGACTATTAATTCATCTTAATTTGTTTTCATTTATGGCAAATTTTTCCCACTTACTGGCTAATTTGTTTTCTGTGGCTGATAAGACATGCAGATGCTTCTTCCTCCTAACTTGCTCTGACAGGTTGCATGATGACCAGTCACCACTCAGGATTTCCTGCTTTCTAGGGTTCCCCCTCTTCTGTTTCTCCAGTTTGATTCCTTCTGACCTGAAAAAAATCTGTTAGCCTACTCCAGCTTCCTAAGGGCCCACCTATATTAGAAAAATCTGTATGCTGCAACATTTGTGTAGAGAAAATAACTGTACTGTTGCAAGCTCCACTTGAAGCTGATGCAACATGCCTATAAGAAGAGCTTGCACTAGTGTCTCTGGATTAGTAACAACAAGGAAAAAAAAACCAGGAACTGGAAATGTAATTTGACTTCCTGCAATGGCACAGACTGTGGGCTCTGTATAAAACTATCTTAAGATAAAAACTGCAATGTTGAACCAGAAGCAGCAGCTCTGGGGCAACCAACATACAGTAACAACAAAGTATGTTACAGTAAAAACAAAGCATGGGTAATGCTAAAAGGCGGATGTTAAAAAATATTATTTAAAGATAGCGTTGGGTGTTTCAAACACTATTTAAAAATAGTTTTCAGGGGTGGCATAGTGGTCGGGGTGGTTTGCTTGTTTACACAACTCCATTCTGCAACCCAGAAGCCTAGGATTACAGTGGAATGAGTACTAAGTATTACAGAGAAAGAACTTTCAAAACCGTAGTGAATGGACCTAAGACATTTAATCAGAGTATATCAGGATATCCTAAGAGTCTCTTCCTTCAAATCTAGAGGAGGAAAATAAAGAAAAAGAGAGTACCTTCCATTATTTTTTAGAACAGATGTACAATCCAATTGCCTGGTGTTTCTTGTTTTCCTTACAACTTCCTATTTGTATATAAGTTTTTTAAAGGGCTGTCCCAATGAGGAAATACAGGTCTTTTTCATTAACCTGTTTAGTAGAGATGCTCCCATAAAACTGTACAGATTTACCTAACAAAAATAAAAAATATTATCCCTATGGAAAAAAAAACCCTCCTGAAATACGAATTAGAGGAAGCAGTCCTTTGATCTTCCATGATGTAAAGCCCCGGAGTGTTACCTTTGGGTATTTCTGGAAAAAAAAAAAGCTTTGCAAATTCAGGTAGTTCAAACTATGTTGACATATTCCCTGACTAGCTTTGTGTTCATAGTCCACCTCCTTATGGGGTTCACCACTGAACTGTTATAGGGTTCAACCCTTTCATTCTTACTAGGGCTCACTAGAAACTCTGCAGAAGCTCATTAAGTTGATCTTCTTTTCCACAATGCATCAAAAACGTACAATCCTTTTCCAAGATAGTTTGAGTTACCTTCTGGTAACGTGAAACAACTTCTCCTATTCTTTAAAAGTAGTTAATACAGCTTACTTATCCAGCAGAGCCTCTGAAAATGTTTCAATTATTTTCTACCTCCCTAGAAGGTTTTACTGATTCCTGCAACAGGCAAAACTGAAGAGCTCTTCCTTCTTAGCCCATTCACAGAAGATGGGCAAATACGGGTGGTCCACCTTGTGCACTGCTCTGAATAGGAAGGAATCAAACTGAGGAAGCAGACATGGAAGCCCTAGAGTGGGAAAATCCTGGGTGGTCACCGTTCTAGTTGTTTCCACGTTCTTGTCAGTCACACCTTTCTTCCTCTGCCCTTTCCCATGTCTAGACTCTCGATTTACCTGCATGCATTCTCACCCATCAACCACAATCTTAAAATGAAATCAAGGACATCGGAGCTGGGTATGGGGGGGAGGAAAGGTTAGGGTGGAGTGATTTGGTGAACAGGAAGAGAGGATGGAAGCAGTTCATCTACCAGTCCTAGAGATCTGCATGTACATATTTACTGCATACCAAGTTTGTCTCCACTCTTCTGTTTAAGACCATCTTTTCCCTCTCCCAAAATCCATTCTCTTCCTCATTTTATAATTTTGAGCTAAATATCCAAATGTTATTTCTTCATGATCTTCTGTCTCTAAAACTAATTCCCTTCTCATCTTCATAATCTTTTTCTTAATTTTTTTCTTACAATACTCTCTTAGATAATACTCTTTAAAAATACCTTACTAACCTTCCAATGTATTTCTCATTCTCACTTCAACATCCCTTCTGTCTTAAACAAGGATACTTAAAAGTATCCTACAAACCCATTTCACTCTGCTTTTCAAAGACCCATCAATTTCTTTCAGTGTAATCAGATGAAAATACTCCATTTGCATGACTTCGGAGCAATTACAGACAACTCTGCTTAGCTGAACACTGTAAAACAATCTAAGTAAAGTTGCTGTTATTGTCAGCATCAGTGCTTTGTAACAGCTCACTGGTGACTGCTTCTCAGTCATATGCGTGGGATTTTTGTTTAGTACCCCAGCAGGTAAAGCATCCTATTTTTCAGTCTAAATGAAAATTATAATGTCAAAGTTATGCTGGTGCCAGAGTTCTAGAATAAACTAGAGATGATGATCTACATTTTTACAGAAAGCTGAATGGGTGCAACTCAACTTATGTGGCTGAGAGGTAAAGGACAAGCATGCTGCAGATCAAGCCACGTTTTTGCAGTTGAGCACTTAAGAACTGAGGAACAGTCAGTCCTAATAACTTATTTTTGAATGCTGCAAAATAAAAACTATATTTAACTGATGGAAAGATAAAGAATGAACATACAATACCTTTCCAGAATGAGTACACTGACATTATTATAACTGTGTACAATGTTTAGCTCCAGCAGAGAAATATGCTTAAACTGGCCTTCTGTTTTATACTTATATCCATGAAATCTTAATACTGCTCTTGATTTAGTCATCTACAATGCTATACAGAAAAATATGTCTTACAGACCATCTTATCTGAAGTGACGTTCTGTGATACTTTTAAGGAAGAAGCAGGGTTGGTATACAAAAGGTAACAGGAACTTTTAGTTTACCTGGAACTTACTTGTGACAAAGAACCTCATAGTTAACAGGGACACCACACATAAAACCAAGAGATAAAGCAGTATTCCTTAAGTGTACCTTAGAGACACAAAGCATCAAACAGTGTACAGTGTAACTGTCTACAAAATATTTACCTGCTGGCCTTGAGGACTCTGTAAAATCTGTGCAACAGCAGCAAGAGTATCTGTATTAGCAATCTGAGATACCCAAGGATCAGGTAAACTCTGCACCACGTTGGCTGGGGTAACTGGAGTCACAGGTGTTCCTGAAAAAGACAAAATCCAATATGCCAAAATATTTTAACATACAGACTTAGGAATAGTGTTAAAGAATAAATAAATAAAACAAAACAACAACAACAAAAAAACAAACAAAAAGCAAATTTCCCCAAACCAAAAAAACCTGCTGTAAAAAGGAGTTACAAACCAAACATAGAATCATAGAATTGTCAGGGTTGGAAGGGACCTTAAAGATCATCTAGTTCCAACCCCCCTGCCATGGGCAG
>WUAM01000179.1:9372801-9392536 GCA_024336885.1 Actenoides hombroni | reverse complement strand
GTTGGAAGGGACCTTAAAGGTCATCTAGTTCCAACCCCCCTGCCATGGGCAGGGACACCTCCCACTAGAGCAGGTTGCTCAAAGCCCCATCCAGCCTGGTCTTAAAAACCTCCAAGGATCGGGCTTCCACTACCTCTCTGGGCAACCTGTTCCATAAACATTCCTGTATCTTTTCTATAGCAAAGATTTCTGGATCGCAAGAAATCAAATTATAGAGGTACTATAATCTTCCTAGGACATCAAAACCAGTTATTAAATACTGAGAAAGCACTGTATTAACATCATTTTAAACTATTTCTCTGACACACACATAGAACGCACAGAAATAACACAGGCTCACATCAACATTCCTGAAGTAGCAGGATTACTTTGTCCAAGCCTAGTTCACAGCTCTTTCTGATACTGACCTATGGGAACTACTAACTGACAAATGCAAAATAAATAGGTTTCTCACAGTAATTCAAATCACTTAGTCAAAACAATATATACCATATAATAACTGTTGGCAATCTACTCAAACGTCTGCTAGTCCAAAACTTACTGGACTTGTACTTCATCCCCAGGAGAAGCCTTAAGGATTCTACTAGAAATTTCAACCTGTATCAGGTGGATTCATCTGAATTGCCTGTTACAGAGACCAAGTCAGCAACCCGATAATCTGTTTCATATTGTAACCCAGACATATCTTCCAACCCTCAAAACACTCCTAGTTTTAGCTCAGAAGTAGAGATATGCTGATGAACACGTAATGATTAGATAACTGGTTTTGAAGGACAATTTGCACTGGAATTCAAAAAAGCATGGGCGTAAAGTTATGATTTCAACAACTTAAAGCAATCAAACTAACGAAAATAAAAAACATTGAGCCGAAAGATGCAATAAATCCAATCTAAGAGCTGGAACTTTCTCTTATTTACAGATGCCAACAAAAAATAAGGTGAATTTATTCAAGTCGCTGATTTTCAGCACGGGATCAGCACAAGGCAGGTGACAAAAGCAGGTCCATATGTGCCAGAAAACAATGTAAAATTTCCCGTACATCCCAATCTTAAATGAAAAAAATCTCCAAAAACCAAAATAAGTTGAAAAACTAGTTCCCTGCCATCTACCTGTGTAAACAAAAAAGATGCTTTAGAGCATAATATGATTGTGTCTGCATTTATAATAATGTTATGTTTGTTAACCTGGGGCATACTCCATGAGCAGTTTTTTGCCCATATGGTTCTCCAGCGTGATTGCTGGCTTACATACTTCATATATGAGGGAGGGAAGTATGTCACTGGCTACAGCTTATATTGTCAATATGGTTTTTTTCCCTTCAAAAATCATTGCCTGTCAGTCAGCAAAAGTAAAGGGCCACTGCCTGACATGATTCAGGAAGCTGCATTCTATGGATAGAATAAAGATACTGATTTATCACTTCTCTCAACTGTGACACCACTATTTAACAAAGACTGCATTAAGCGCTGTGTTGTGTCAGTGATCTACTGTTTTGACTTCCGAGTGCAAAACTAGTTCTTACTGCGCTGGTCCTCAATATAAATATATACAGATGGAAAGTAAACAGAACAGGTTGCTGCTTGTATTTGCCATTTCCCTGATCTGGATGCTGGCTATAATTCTTTCTAGTATTCATTTGAATTGTCTAAAGGAAAGCAGTGAAATTTTTCAGCATGTTATCTAACAGCCAGCATACCAAAGCTGACACAAGTGTTTTGATTCAAAGTACGATTTTAACCTATTTTTGTTTACCTGGTGTATTGTTGCTCATAGCAGCTGTAGTGCTGGGCAAGACAGGGGTCACAACTGGAGGAGGAATTCCTGCTGCCATATCCAAGAGAGGCTGAATAATTTCACTCTTGAATACATTATTCTTCTGCCATAAATTTAGCACTCTAACAATTTTACTCTATAACGAGAACGGAAAACACAAGATCTGAGTCATGCTTACCTTTCTTAATATTTTCAGTTATGGAATACTTAACAAGAGATGTCAATCTGTCTAGACTGAAGCACCTTCAGGTTTATAGACAGTAAGAACCATAAGAACAGTTACACCGGGTCACACAAAAGATGTCTAACCTATGAACCTGAGGCTGTCCTGTATAAGATGCCTAGGCAACAGTGAAGACATGCTATGCATACATTTCTATTATACTGTCTTAATTTGCTCCCAAATATTTTCTAAGCTTCAGCTCTACATAGAAGCAAGATTTTGCTTGATCTTGAGAAGCTGGATAGTCGTGTCTGTGACAAAAAAAAGACGCCTTGCTTATTAGGGAGAAAAAAAAAAGTTAGTTGTACTATGAAGAACAGAAAGTTATTCACAGGATGATCTGTGCTGTCACAAAGATGGCTTAATTATTTAAATTCTATAAAACATGAACATAGAGTACTTAACCACAGTGTTTAAACCAAAGAAAGAAAATGTCTGTTTGTGCAGAATTTCAAGAGGATACTTAAATTTAATAGAGAGAAGTGCTGAATTTTCATTGCATGGAACATGCAACTTAGTGTTCCTTCAAAGAGATCTTTGAAGGCTTCCCCTCAGTGTTGCAGTATGTGAGCCTTTCTTCTTTGAAAATTTCTTTTGTAAGGCAGTCCCCAACAAGTCCATCACAGGCTCTAACTTCCCTCTTCTATCCAGAACAAGAATATAAAACTATTTCTGCACCTCAGTATCTCTCTTCCTCTTGCATTTTCCATGGCTGAGCCAGATGAAGGAGATTAAGTGAGTTGGGGTATTTTTGCTTCTTTAAATGAAATGCTACTATACTTCTGTTCGATGTAAAAAAAAACAAAACAAAAACCAAATCAATAAAAAAATCTGCTGCATTTCACCATCATGCCTTTTAATCAGATTAAACATCATAATGCCAGAAAACAGGTATGTAATCTTGGTACCTTGAACAGCACAATTTTTTGCTGGGTCAGACATATGGTACCTACTTTCACAGGACAAAGACTTTCCTATAATACTGGATCCATATGCAACACAGCAGCAAGACTTCTGACTGTAAAATGTATCTTCCCTAACTGAGATTAAAATATCCTAGAAATGCACCTCATAGGAGTTTTACAGACCATCAACAGACTATGTTTTACTAATTCCTCTTGACATCAAACACCTTTAATGTGATACATTAGTTGCTATGCATTGAAATGTAACAGAAAAAGTGTCATTATTTTTTACCCTAGGATAAAGATACTAAATTTTTTTAAAGCCAAACATAAACCAAGTATTTGCATCCATCCTCATGCCAGCCCTCCTCCTTCAACAAGTCAAACTATTTCTGTGTTAACTATTCTGTGAACTATTGGGTCAAACTGTTTCAAGTTAGGCCTTATTCAGCAGTTGGTTGATTCACTATCACAGGAAAAGCAACTTTTAAGATATTTTGCTGTTCTTCTACTGCTTCTTCAGTCAAAAGCACACTAGTTTACATTGAAGTTACTGCTACTAAGAAAGACTATTTATTCTTTGGCACTACCCAAAGCCTCCTTGTTAGTTTTCTCACTGCAGAGGGGAAGAAGACAGTAAAAGATTGACTACAACTCCCTGTCCCAACAAATGTCCACTTTTCCCTATCAAAATGCTAACTCAAATCCATCCAGTCTTCCTGAAAACCCTTTCAAAATTCTAATTTTTTTAATTGGATATGTCTTCCCCTACCCTACACTCAGACATGCAAAACGAAAACATATAAATGTGTAAATCAATAATTAGATACACTCTAGGAAGCAAAAAGTGAGATCCTTTACAGATAATATCACAAATATTCTTTTAATTAGAAAAAAACCATAAGTTGATTACCTTGTCATCCCCAGGACAACGGTACAGGTTCTGGAAAGTGCTGATGATGTTATTGCTGAATCTTGGAGCAAATACATCCTTTTCTTGCCCAAACTGATGCCGGGACTGTCTTACAATGGAGTCAATGACATACAGACCTGGTACCTTGTATTCTGGTTTGCACTACAAAGAGTAATAATTTAAAATGTGCATATGTGAAAAAAAAACCAAACCAAATCAAACAAACAACATTAATGGCAGAATAAAAAATGAACAGCCCTCTCTAATTTTTAAAGTATTATCAAAATGTTTCCTATTTAATAGATCGTCCTGAAAAATGAAACTCTCAAAAACTGCTAACCTTTAATGTTCAAATTACCGCATCTATATGTATTCTGAACAAATGTAAATGGTTTAAAAGCAATTTACTACCATTAAAAACCTTTTTAGAACATAGCTATTCAAAATCTGCACAAACCACGTATCCTTTTTAAATGCGCACACCTATTTGAATAGAACAGCATAAAGCATGCCCAAATTCTTCACAGTACATTGGGACTTGCTGAAAATATAATTCAACATATTTTTGTCCTCCTTTATGATCAAAGGCAACATCTGTTTACTTTACTTTAGATTCTTGTAAGCAGAATGCAGTATATCCTGCTCCCACCAGAACAAGAACTTACTCATGTAGACATCTGTTTGGTTGAGTATGAATAAGTGATACTTATTTTAAAACTGTGGAAAATTTACATAATTTACAAACAGCCTTGTGTTTATACAGCATGTCTACTAACTACAATAGTACTCGCTTAGGTAATTTTACTTAACAATTAAAGCTCAATTTTTTTTTTCCTTTTAATTGCAAAGTAATTGAATCATACTAGTGCAATCAGTTTTAAGACAGAATGAAAAGTGGTACAAAAACATAATGAAGTCATGACCGGAACGTGCTGTGACATGAATTCATAAATATTGATTGTACACACTTATCACATAAGGTACTATGGAAAACATGGGAAAGTAACACCCACTCCCTCTCTGGCCCAGACAGTCTATAAACATACTGGGTAACACACTGAATTCATCATCTCTAATACAGTGCCAAACAAACTCTTCAGACCACTAATCTTATCATAGCCTAGACACAAACTTCCTGTTTTGAAAAGTGCTGATGTGCTAACATCTGCAACCTCGATAAAACACGTATTTAGGCTCTAAACATGGTCCACCATTTTTATGTATGGCATTTTTTATTTTTAAGAATAAATGTGCATTATTAAAATTACGAAACTAAAATGTAATTGCACGTAATACACTGTCTTCAGAGAATCACTTCAATGCATTGTAGCTACTCAAATTTTAGCTATATGATTACCAAAATTAAGTGCATTCTGCATACAGAACAGACAGGTATATGACTTTTCACAATATAGAAATTAATAAAAAGTGCAGATATTTAAAAAGAAAACTCAGCAAATATGCTAGGTGGAGTATTTAACAACATGGCACATACAGAAAACAAGAAAACATTATAATTCACCTAGTATAGATCGTAAAAAAAGGAAAAGATAATAAAATACAAATGAAAACTTAAATAAAGAACGACAGCTGAGGCAATGAGCCTGCATATCCCCAATCTGAGATGAGACAAGTTTCTACACAAAAAACGTTCACTTAATTTCTCAGTGAGTTTAAGATAAGTTGATTACTCAAAGAAATTATTCAATTCTTACTCTCACAGTGGGATTTCCTTAGATATATGGAATGTGGTCATTTGACCTCTGAAGTGATGTTTTTGCCAGAGAATAAAACAGTCAACAAAAATGGCAAAAGAGCAATGAGTTAAGTGTCGCAAAACAAAGAATGTCACAGATAATTACTTCATCTCAAGTTTCAGTGACCTCATGAGATTAATTTTGAAAAAAAGAAAATACTGGAGTAGGAAAGAATCAACAGTAAACTAATGGAGATGGCACTGATCACTCTGGACAAATCTGTGGCAGATATTAATGGAAGATTCAGTAGTTTTGAGCTTTAACTTGGAGTGATTGCTTCCAGAAAAATAATCAAATTACCTTCCAAACATACAACTTAAATCCATAAATATCAAATAGCTACAAGAAAAGCTTTCCTCTGCTTATCTCCAATTCTACTAGAGTAAGACTTCACTATCTGATGTAATGGATAATTTGCATGTTTCACTGAATCATTCATGAAATACTGAAAAAAGCACAAGCCACCAAAGGGAAACATTTAATCCAGAGCAACCATTAACAAGGTTATCAATAACAACACATTATCTGTCTTCTCTAACCAGCAATGAACAATGCAGAACTCTAACCATTTTCAAGTAGCACTGAACACGGAACACCAATGTGCAAAAAGAACTCAAACTCTTAGCAGCTTGTGGAAGGGTCACAACCAACCGGTCCAATTCCTGACAAACTACCACTCTTATTCAGGGGATAAACCTCTCATGCCTCTGAATACAGAACTGCCAATCACAGCCACAGCAACTAAAAAGCAGTATTAGAACTCAAGCAATTCAGCATTAATTTTGAGGCACGAAACTGCCAAGTGCTACTGATCAGTGATGGATAAGATGTACACCTGCTCTCATCTTCCTATGTCCACCTGTAGCATTAAACAGGGATCACAGAATACTGATCCCTTTCCTTAGGGGTAGAAAGAAGTCTGAGGTGATGCCCCAAAAGACAACTACGCGAGCAGTGATGATAAAGTGTACTAATAGCCTTTAGTGGTGCTATGAAACATGACACCTTTTCCACATAGGACTGATGTTCTAGTACCTAAATAACTAATTCACAAACTTCTTTGAGACAGTTAAGAACACCAGGATGAAGCTGAACCCCATTTACACTCTCCATCCACTGCCAAAAGGCACTGTGGCATACACTGGGAACCAAGAAATAGAAGGTAATGAGGAAGGTGACTGACACAGAGCAATCCAGACTGCTTTGTAAAATGGACAACAGAAGAAAAATAGCATCCAACACTGCAACATTAACAGACTAACTTCACTAGCTTGTTTGTCAAAATAAAAGGAAATTTGATCATAATCTATTCCTATATACAAAATGAGAAAAAATTCAGTGCCAAAATGATCAACTGAACAATCAAGTACAACACAGACAACGAGGAAAACTGGAATCCACGCATTTTCAACTGGAGATAAAATGCAGTTTTACCCAAGAATAACTAACTGTTGCAAGAGAAGAAAATACAATAAAATCCTTTGTTATTCAGAATCTTTAAATTAATACTGCATCTTTCAAAAAAGTAATGCCAGCCTAGCCATATAAATATTTTTTGGTTTATATTACTAGCCAGAATCACCAACTGAAATGCTACATCTCATGCTACACAGAAAATGAGGCTTAAAGGTCATCTTCACTTCTGCTTTAAAATCTATGGG
Source organism: Actenoides hombroni (assembly GCA_024336885.1). NCBI lineage: Eukaryota > Metazoa > Chordata > Aves > Coraciiformes > Alcedinidae > Actenoides > Actenoides hombroni. The sequence continues at coordinate 9,385,304 of WUAM01000179.1, read as the reverse complement.
AAAACTGGGCAGAATAGCGAAAGCAACTGCCACTTGCCAAACCACTGTCAATTCCTTTGCTGTTAGCTGTTCAAATGACAGCCTCTTTTAACATTAAATACATACAGCTTAGTCTTAAGACAGCATCCACAATCATTCAGATCAAAGTATATCAGAACTACAAAATAGGGACAAAGTATTTCTCTTTTGGCATCATAGGTTATGATCAGCTACTGATTACTAGCAGAAATTGAACGTGACTAAAAACCAAAATAAACTAAAATAAAAATATTAATCCCTATGTGTACCTAAACCCCAATGGTCTTCAATACTATGTAATCCAAAATGAGGACATTCTTCTCAGTGCTAACACACAATACCTGTGACTGACTTACCTTTTGAATGAATTTCTCAACACTCTGTACAACGTGCTTGTAAAACTGGAAAATAAAAGAGTATTTTAATAGCTGGAGAAAATCTGAAAAGGCATATACTTTTTTCAAGTCATGCAATATTGTTAATGTTACTAAGAATAGTACTTCTCTGTATTTCACTAATTTTGCATGTGTTCACTTTAATAACCTAAAAACATGAGTACAGGAAGACCTTATAACATCTACTGAATAATTACACTTTTAAAAAAAAAAATTCACGTACTATCAAAATGACTTCAAATCATCTCAATAAATACTTTACACAAATGTTATTGAACTTACAAGAGTGGAAGTAGAATTTACAAGTTAAACACATGATAAAACATTCTGATATCATTGGTATCATTTAATTGTTTATCTATATAACTATTTACTATCATTTTCTACCTGTTAGGTTCAATACAAGCTTTTAGCATTTGTTATACTGTAACACAGACTCCAATTTACATAGACTTCTCATGTTTCAAAAGCCAACGAATTTCACTGTTCTGTCACCAAATTGCACTCTCTCCAAATCACATGAAATAACAAAAAGGATGTAGTTACCTAAAAAAGTATCTGCATTCTCAGTAGAGGAATGCAGATATGAAGCGTATAAATTAATGACTTTTAATGGCTTTTATCCTATCCTATTTTTCACTACTCCAGCTTTCACTGAGTTTCCATTTGTTTTAATGCTTAACATTAATGGCATACTTCTTTCTTTCATAATTTTTCAGTGCTGTTTTCTGCTGTTCTATTGCTGTTTGGCAATTAGTTTTACTTTGTAGCAAGACAACTCTTTAATTAGTGTACTAATGCTAAAACTTAAGAACAATTTCTATCCAAGCAACATTAAAAAAAAAATTCAAAAAAAAATCTATGATCACCCATGAAAGAGCATGCTAGGCATTTATAAAAATGAAATAAAACTCAAGAACAATTGTATTAATACAAAGGCACACCTTTTTTTGGGGTGGTGATGTGGGGGGTGAGGGGGTGGGGAGTGGGGAAGCAGATTGTAGTTCTGTATTTGATTGTATTTCTGTTCTCAAGCAATATCAGTATTTCCTCTTTCAACTGAGGAAAACACTCCTGTCTTTCAGAGCTGATTCAAGAGTCAAGTTGGTATAATTCTCCCTCATATATGACAAACAGCAAATGGAAGTCAATCAACAAATTCAACCTCCTGTTGCACTCCTGAAAATCCCATCATTATCACATTTGATCATAACTTGGAAATAGTACACAGATCAAAGGAGATGGGAAGTTCTCCATTATTTTGACAGAGATGAGAAATGGAAAGGAAGTCAAAAGAAGTTACTCCATTTCTTACCTTTATAGCCTTGATTGCTGCCTTGGTGATCTGTGTCATTTTAGCTTTAGAAATGGGTGGCTTATAATCATTTAGCGAGTACAACTGCCAAAAAAAAAAACCCAAAAAACAAACCAAACAGGAGTTATCACAAATATATTCTGCAGTTTTAAGCAGTATAAAAATACATTATTTCTCCACAAGAAATACCACTTTCAATTTTTATCAGATTTTAAATATATATTACACCACAAAAAGCATCCTTATTTAAGAAATATAATGTAATAACCAAAATGCTTGAAAGATAACAGGTTTTTTCTGTGCAGTGGTCCCTAAATGCAGCAGACACCCGCAGGTGAAGTTACAAAGGTATAATATGCAATATACAAATATGGTAGCTCATGAGGTTTTCTTTCAAGGGCAAAAAAATTAATACACTTGACTAGCTTTATGGAAGCATAACAGATGCTTAACCAAATAGTTACTGTATTCATCATCATATGCCTGCTGAATCGAATCTTTTTATTTTCCATACAAAAAAAAAAAATCCAGCCTAGCATGACAGATCATGTAGCAATTTTGCCACTTAAACCAGCAGATCTGAAAAAAGTATCTACTTCTTTCACTGACTGCGTTAACTCAGAGAAATAATACATCAGAAGTATTAAAAATGCTTCAGCAAAAATCCAGATGGGTTGTCAATTTTGCCACAGCTTTGTAACTTCATTAGTATCCAACCACCAAATCAGCTGAAGAACGCAAGAAGCAGAGTTTTGCAACAATTTTCTCCCAGGATGCAGTAATAACTTTTCTCTTTGCAGAGGCAATCCAGCATGACAGATACTCATCGGATGTTTGTTACATAATGAGAACTGTACCTTAACTACATAGCTATAACTGATAAATGGTAATTGGAGACAACTCCTTCCTCCACACTGAGTCAGGACTCCATCATCCAAGGTTATTTACCTGCTGTGAAAACCTCTGATTATTCTCAACATATGGCTTTAAACAAAATGCTGCTCTTTTTCCCTTCAGCCCTAGGTGTTAATAGACAAGGGACTGTCCTATCATTCTATACACCCTGTGCAATGCAATATATTGAACTAGATTAATATTCATAAAGTTATTAACAGTATCTTTAACTTCCTAAGATTCATTCAACTTCCAGCAAACTGCTACCTCAGAAAACGTAATTCAGCATTTTTTACATTTATCAAAGTGCAACAGTACACAGCCTCACAGAATGGAAAGAAAGGATGAGACAATCTTAAACAAAGGTCATTCTCCCAAAGTTGCTTATAGTAATTTATTGCTCTGAAGCTAACATGTACATACTCTTCAGTCATATTTTGAATTTCCAAAACACAAGGATTTCTTCTCCCTGCAAACATGAGACGCTTTTTTTCTATCCTTTCCTGTCAAAACCAGTTTTAACTAAAACTCTGCATAGCTATTGAAAGACAAACTGAAAAAAACCCAACCAATTGGTTTGTCCACGCCTAAGTATCAGTCTTCTCAGACTGACTGAAAACAGTGAATTTATAACCAGTTCACAGCTGAACAGCCACTTTTAAAACAACTGTTACTACTTCTCACTAACACTAATTGCTGTTGCAAAATATTATGAATTACTTATGTGCTTCTTATACAGTAAAAGTAATATGCTTCTAGAATTCAAATACACAAGTGCTCTTCACCACCACAGAGGAAAGTTTGAAAAGAGGCAGAAAACCAAGAGTCTCCAATCAGTTTCTTCTCTGTTTTACATTCATAGTTCAGTGCTCAGCTTTCAGTTACTCACAGGTGACCAGATGGTGGGTCACTCATCCTGGCTACTGGCTTGGCTGGCTGATGTACAACTACAGCTAAACTGCTTCTGGAGGCACTATAGTGCCATAAGCATTTTGCTTATGTTCAGGCAGTGCCTTAGCAGAGTTGGTTTGGGCATTCCTGGTCAGCACTCTCAAAGCCCAAAATACAAGTAAAAGCAATTCACAGACACATAAGCAAATGTGAAATCAGCCTCAAGAAGCTGCCTTGTCAACCCGAAAACAGTCCCATAAGAGACAGGACTAGCAGCACCTTCACCTATGACATACACAGCTATGATGAGGCAGAACTGCTGACTCATATAAATGTGCTGGGACCACACCTAATTAGTCCATCAGCTTGGAAATGATGAGGGGGAAAAAAGGGGACATGGCTGTTCAGAGCATCAGGAAAGCTACACCACAGTGGTGGGAACCACAGAAGAGTCGCACACAACCAATTCTGAAGCATCAGCTGTGTGCAGTCAGGTGTCCTAGTACCACACACCCAGAACATGCCAAAAAACCAAACAGGATAATACGAGTTGTTGCTAGCATCCCAATGCTTTATTCCAGGTAGCAGCCAAATTTAGCATTAAGTTTAAGGACAGATAATTCAAGCTAGAAAAAGAAAAAAATGAACTGCGAAAGAAACCACAAAATTAAGAACACACTTCTGTAGACATAGGCTTTTTGGACAATGGATACACCTATTCCAGGTTTTAACAACCATTTAAGGGAAACATAAACCCCGAATGTAGTACCTGGAAGAAGGGGGTGTGGGGGGAGAATCATTCTTCTGAATTAGTTTTCCTTAATTGTCTTTAAGAACATTTAGATTTCTATAGATACATTTTGTTTTGAAAAGTACATTCACTTGAAAAACTGGTGATTTATGTCCATCAGTGTACAGCAGAAGCAGCAACATTTGTACTAGGGACAAAGTGAGAGCGCAATGTAAAATACTTAGATGCAATTTTGCAACATTTAATGCAACACTTGCTTTTTGCTTTTGAAAAAAGTAATACCTGAATACCTTAAGGACACCACACATGTTCTTTGCTCTATCTTCAGCAAATTAATAGATTATGTTTATTAATAGTCAACCAGGAACCCCTCTCCACTTAAAATGACAAAACGGTTTGGGTCAGAAGGGACCTTTAAAGATCATCTAGTTCCAATCCCCCCCTCCACGGGCAGGGACAACTTTCACTGGATTAGGTTGCTTGAAGTCCTGGCCAACCCAGCCTTGAAAACTTCCAGGAAGGGGAGCTCCACAATTTCCACATTCTATCTAATATAAACCCACACCCTTTTAGTTTAAAACTGTTATCCTTTGTCCTAGGATAAAGTAAAAAAGTCTGGTAAAAAGTCTCCCTCTATCTTTCTTATAAACTCCCTTTAATTAATTGAAATGCTTTAATAAGATCTTCCTCAAGTCTTCTTTTCTCTAGGATTAATGACCACAACTCACTCAGCCTTTCTTCATAAGAGATGCACTCCAGTCCTCTGATCATTCTGTGGCCCTCCTCTGGACCTGTTCCAACAAGTCCATGTCTATCTTGTGCTAGGGACCCCAGAACTGGATGCAGTATCCAGGTGGGGTCACACAAAAGTGGACTAGAGGGGCAGAATCACCTCCCTCAACCTGGTGGCCACACTTCTTTTTATGCAGCCCAGGATACAGTTGGCCTTCCGGGCTGCAAGTGCACATTGCTGGCTCAGATCTGATTTTCCATCTACCAACATCCCCACGTTCTCCACAGGACTGCTCTGAAGCTGTTCATCCTCCAGCCTGTACTTATGCTAGTTACTGCCCTGACCCAGGTGCAGGAAGACCCTGCACTTGGCCTTGTCAGACTTTATGCAGTTCATGTGGACCCTCTCCTCAAACCTGTCAAGGCCCATCTGAATGGCATCTCTTCCTATAAGCCTACGAGCTGCACCACTCAGTTTAGTGTTATCTGCAAACTTGTTGAGGGTGCACTCAATCCTGCTATGTCATTATTAAAGATATTAAATAGTACTGGTCCCGGTATGGAATCCTGAGGGATACCAGTTGTTACTGATCTCCATTTGGCTACAGAGCCATTAGCTGCAGGTCCTTGGATGCTGCCATCGAGCCAACTCCTTATCCCTCAAATAGTCCATCAAACCACTTGCTCTAATTCTAGGCTGGCTAGAGAAGCAAGACTTGGTTGTCTCATTATTAATGAAAGCTGGTTTTTCATCTAGCATAGATGATTTTAAAGACAGTAGGCATTTAAAGAAATCAGATATTCTTCAAATCTAGTTAAAGCAAAATAACTGCAGTTTATTCAAGATTATAAAATATGAAAATAAAGTTAAAACCAAAAATAAATATATTTTAAACCTGTGCTTAAATTCTGGCTCATCTTTTCCTGTATGCCTTTTTGTACAAATGCTTAGCCCAAACAGTTTGCAGTTTGTTACAATTACTTCCTGATCGTGCTTTTGTAAGGCATTCATGCTCACTGGCAGAAGATAACTGCTTACCCTCACATAAAAGAAGTTGTTAAACAAACTAGGAAAAAAAAAAAAGGCAACATGGATAACAGTAAAGTCAGGTAAACTATCTGAAGTAAAATAATAAGATTTCAGAAAGCAGTATTCAAAAGGGGGAGGGGAGGAACGACCATAAGCTCTAACAGGTAATGTACATGTGAAAAATGGTGCAACCAAGTTTGAGAAACAAACAGGAAAGAACAATAAAAATAAGCCATTTTCAGAACAGGAATAGCTGAACTATTAGAGTGCTCCTACAGGGCAAGACAATCAGCACATAAAGAATTATTCATAGGAGATAAAAGCCTACCAAAAAAAAAAAAAAAAAAAAAAAAGAAAAAAGACTGCTCCCCTTCTTTTTTTAAATCTACGTACTGAGGAAAAACTGTGGAGACTTCCCATACCAGAATCCTCCTCAGGTGTGTTTTTAAGAAGATAAAGAACAAGCTCACAATGTGAAAAATAATGGGACTCAAGAATGAAAGACCTACTAGCTGTCATTCATGAATTCTCATTTGAAAGTCTCAATCTTGATTTCTAAGACAGAGGCAAAGCAACATGTATTTCTGACAAGAGTTCAAGGGGAGAATTAGGGAACAATGGATCAGTTATGTTCAATGTTTGTGCCAGAAAAATGTCTATAAATTATAAAAAAATAGAAAAAAAAGAAAATTAATGGGTGCACAGATAATTCCATGCAGTTATTGTAAGGAAAAGCCACATCTCAGTCTACTGTCCTTCCATGAAAGACTCAATGAGCATACTGAGAAACCACCGGTATAGTTCACCTGGACTACCAAAATGCTTTTACCAAAGATGTCTCACAAACAGCTCCAAACAAACTAAACTCTCCTAAACAGACTCTTGCATGACAAATAACCAATTATTCCTTAAAGACAGCTGGCAAACAATTTGAATAAGCAGTCACTTTGTTCATAGTAGAGGAAAATCCCAACAGAGCCTTGTTTATGCTGGGGACTGGGCCTGTGTAATCACAAAGTTTTGGATGGGACAGACAGAGTCAGACTGTCAAAAACTGTAGAGGAACATCAGTGACACGAACAAGTAACAAAAAGGCAGTCAAATCAAGCATGAGCACACATGAAGTAGTGGACACTGGTTTTGAAGAGGACTACTGACATTCAGGAATGGGATCGGCTGATACATGAGACATTTATTTGAAAGTATCAACTCAACAGTAAACCAGAAAAATCTCAGTAGTAAATACAGCAAATTGAGTTTAGAACCACATCATTTAGGCAACTATACTAACCCATGGGCACTATCAACCTCTCAATGCTTCCCGAATTTCTGCCTTCCCCTCTTATCTCCAAAGCTGACATTAAATCATTAGGGATAACGAAAACTCTGGAGAAGCATCTAAGTGAAGAACAAAGGCGGCTAGGACTCTTCAGCCTGCAAAATGGATTACTAATGGAGTGACAGATGTCAATACAATCCGAGTAGTGCATATCAACTGGGAAGGATGGGACTAGAAGAGAGCACCAAATGAGTTGAGCAGGGAGTGAGTGAGAGCCAGGCTGGTAGATGTGGCTCCAGACTGCAGTGAGTGGTTTTCCTCAGCCTGGGAGGGCAGCTCTGATGTGTCTCAGAGGGACCTGACTCACTCCTTGAACTGTTACACTGAATTCCTACGTCTGTGCCCAGATACCATAATGAAACACACCCACTTTTCTAAATAACTGTTTAAGACACAGTTAGATGTCTGTATGCTCGTATAAAATGCAGCTCTCAGTTTAAAAGAACTTATTCAATGAAGTTTGAGCCTTATCACATCAGGCGGTAGCTGCATTTTTCCAGAATAGAAATGCAGTTCATCCAAGTAAAAAGCGAAACAATGTTCTCTTCAAGTGGCAGACCAACCCAGAAGTTTCAGAGGTTGTGAAGCACTCTAGTCACATTTACAATACAAGCTGGAAGAAAAAAGCAAAGGAGTAGACACACAAAACATTACACAAACTTCAAAAAACATGCTTCAGACCAGAGGTACCATATGATTCTTGTGAATTAGGAAGAAAATCTGCCCAATTCTGTTCACTAGCCATTTACCTGATTTTCTGCATAAACATCAGCCCATACAAAACAACTGACCAAAAAAAATTAGCATTTCTTTAAGCATCTGATCACTCCTGATAGATATCTGACCAACAACAAAACCTGTTTGCTCTAGTTATTTTCATAAGTTCACAGTTAGAAGGACTTGCAAAGTGAAAATATTTGCATAATTTCTTATGTGAAAAAACAGTAAGTACAGAAACTTGCTGCTGAAATCAGAGACACTGTTGTAGTGAGCATCACACTTTGAAGGCTCTTTTTAAAACGTAATCCCAAAAAGAATAAAAATTTCTCTTCAAACACTGCACATCTATCACCAGTTCATGATATACATACATACCAAAATCCAATTCAAAAAACCACCTCACATGTTGTTGGATCAATTTATTTTCCCATTCATTTAGTACCTGATTTTGGACCAGGAACTAAAAAGAATATGCTAATCTAAACAAAACCAATATTCATCTCCCAGCTAGCCTGTTATCTAAGGGGGAGAAACAGCCTCCTGATACTTGCCTGGAACAGAGAGCACTGCTGCAAAGAGCTGTGTATTCCCCCAAGGCTCATTCTCATAGAAAGGTTCTCCCGAGCAAAGTCACCACTACACAAAACACAACACCATAAAGAATGTTGCTTCAGTAAGACCAACTGAGTTGAATAAATCGAAAGGCTAAACCCGGACTAAAAAAAAAACCAAAACAAAAACCACAAAATACCACAAAAAAAACCCTAAAACCAACCAAAAACCAAACAAACCCAAATCAACAAACAAAAAACCCCAACCAAACAAACAAAAAAAATCTTTTACAGAATTATCCAAAGCTTTGTTTCATATTGCCCACTCTTAAACTATGGCACGTGAGAAAACTAAAGGTGAGATATTCCGTCTCTAAAGGTAGATGGCATTTATCACATGTTAAATTAACTGTCAGAAAGAAACTGCATTGTCTGATGCTAAAGAAAAAACCCCACACTATTTCCAGAACAACTCAAACGTTAAGGGGGAACAAAGAATAAACTTCTACAAAATGTGACGCAGGGCAGGGAAAGTCTAGCACAAATCAGAGGAATCAGCAGTCTGTCCTGGTAAGAGAAACCATTTCCAAGCTGTTGGATCAGTTTTTGAAAAAGCAAGTGTTAAATAACCAAGTTAGGAAGAACATTAAGTACAGGCTTCCTATATGACCTTTTGGGGACAATTTTATTTTTCTTGGTGAGAAATAGCATAACAAAAGTAAAGAGAATACTTTCAAGTTACTGTTAAAAGTGCCAGTGATTTTTCAACTCAGCATGCTTAATAAGAGTATACATTTAATTGCAAAGTCAGTGAAAATTTAATGCTCTATCTGTTTAATCTAGAAAGCTGTGGACAAGACTGAACTGCCTATCTCAAGATGACTGAACATGTTCAGCTCCAAACACACTGCAAACAATACTGGGAACTACAAAATACAAGAGAACATTAATCTTCAATCTGAATGGCACTTCAGGGACAAAACCAGTCCACAAAGATACACTTATCACCAAATCCTAATCTGTCTCAATGAAAGCTATTTCCAGGGTAATGATCTTGCAAAGTAAGAATCAGATGCCAGCCAAATGGTCATGTAAGCACGTAACATCTTATTAGACAGATAGCCCTGAAAGTCTTCAAGATGATAAAAGTAATAAATAGATTTAATGGTGGATTTTTATTCTGGTTTTAGAAGACTGTCTCTACACTCATTCTGAGTTGTAAAAATATATTTTTTACATTTTGTTACAATTTTTATCCTAACACACCTGTACAGAAATGTAACAGAGAGACACAGAAGGTGAAACTTGCACCACATCTCCAAAATTACCATAATTCCATCACACATCTCATTAGTAGGATGTGCAACTCACCTTGAAATCACATCTCAGAAAACTTCCCTATCCAGTTTGTGCTTCACTCCTCCAACTCACTGGCCTTGTGTCACATCATAATACTGAGTAGTATGGCATACTGCCATTACAAGGAGGTTAAAAAACCCCAGTGGGGTAGTTTATATTGTTAACCAGGTCTATTGCTTAACAGGAATGTATATTGGAAAATTCTCAGTGGAGGACTTGAAGCACAGGGACCCAGGTGTGCTTCTGGAATCCTGTCTCATGCCCATTCCATGGTGAGAAGAAGATCCTCTTCACCATACATATATAAAATATGCCACGTTCCTTTTCCAGTTCCTCCAGAGTCTCCTGAAATTGCATCTGCACTCCTTTTTTTACTTACACTCCACATACAAAGCCTCACCGAGTCTTGGATGTCCTTGTCAAATTTCATAGTCCTAGTCAGCCTGGCCATCTAGAGTTCCAGGAAGAGCAGAAAGTTTGATAAGAGAGACCTGGCACCTGTTTCTTCCAGTCCTCTATTCTAGCCCAAGAGGAGTATTAATATTTAGTAATTTCTCATGCAGACCTGTTCCATTCCTTTGACTGTCCTTTCTGTCCTTCTTTGTACATGTGGTTCTGCTAACATGGTCCTATGAGTTGTAAACTGGACTGCCTGTGGCATAAGATAATGGCAGCATAATCAGCCACTATCTCTTTCCTGATTTTCAAGATTCTGATTGCTATTTTGACTACAGCTGAACTTTAAACAGGCACTCTCATTTCAGTTGCAAGATCTTATTAATTACCAAATTATGCAATTTCAGTGCCCAGCATTGTGCACATAAGCCAAGGATTGCCTTTTTCATACTATCTCCCCATCCTGCATTACCATGTTTAAGTTATAGACATTGCAGGTTGCAATCTAACAGCCAGTACAGCAATATCCCTTTTGAAATCCTCCATGGCTAGTCCTTCAGTCTCAACATCCTGAATAACTTAATTTTATCAACAAACCTTATCTCATTATTCTACTCTTTTTCCACAGCATTTATGAATACACTGAAATGTGTGGATTCCCAGAACAAACCCACATAAGATTCCATGATGAAAAAAGACTATTTCTACAGATGAACTCTCACCTCCACTTTTAGCAGTCATCTATCCTTGTAAGAATGCACTCTCCATAGCAACTCAACTTCCATTCAAACTTCCGGGGATTGATGTTCTCAACTACTTTTTGGAAACCCAAGTAACATCACCCAGTTTTTCCCTGTCCATGTGCTTGTTAATTTAAAGAACTCTCTTACATACATGACATAATACTTTCTTTCATAAAAGTCACACCAATTCTTCCTCATTTTATAACATTCACCTATGTATTGTTTCAAACAAATTCAAATTCTAGTACTTCTCATCACTTCTAATTGAGATCTTTCCCGTACTTACATTTATTAAAAAAAATCCCCAAACTAAAACCACAAACAACAAAAACAAACCAACCAACCAAAAACCACGCAAAAAATAAACAGCCGTAAGATCACTTCTTTAGTATCATATCCTAAAACAAGCATATCTTCCATACCACGCTCTGCATTGCAGTCAACCACTATTAAATGGAAATAGATGAGAAATTGTCCTCAGGGATTTTGTTGGGACAATGGAAAAAGTGTCATCTCATGCATCTCCTTCGAAGTAACAGGTTCCAAATGCAACAAGTTACACAGATTTACTACAGAAATGTACATTTAAGTATCATATCAAAAAAAGGATGAGGCTGACAAATAAAGCCAATTACAGAGGCAAATACAAAATTTTGACTATCTGATACAATGTCATGATTTGTATAGCAAAAAGCAACGGTGTCAAGAGATAAAAAAACAGGTAAAAGGCAGTATTTCAGCATCCATAAGAGTTCGGCTTAAAAGCATTATTTATACTCCCTTTCCCCAACATAATTTTCAATAAATTAAGTCCTGTTTCCAAACTTTGGGGAAAAAAACCCATGGGCAATTAGTTAAATAAATTACACATTGGGTATAGAGGAAAGCCAAAAAGTTAAGTTGATGTCATAGATAAGGCACTGAATTTCTGCTCTGTATTTTTTTCTTTAATTCTGTTAAGAAAAGTGGTCTTCAAGAGAAGGACTACTGAAAGTCTGGGAATTTAACAGCATATTTCAAATTTTGACTGTTCACTAATGCAAACAGTATCTTCATCATTACAACCGTAATTCCAAAAGTGCTTTAGAAGTTCATTCCATTGTAAAGAGCAAGTATACTAGGCAGTATACTAGAAAATGCTACGCTATGGTCTAGTTTCTCACCTGAAGACCAGGCAGCACACACTTGAACTACATCCTCTGTGGACGCTCGGTCACAGAGCAAGTTACTGCATCTCCACTGAAGGCAATGGCAAGCTTCACTTCTACAAAGCCCAATGCTTAATTCCAAGATCTTTCATCACAATTATTCAAAAGGCAAGACAGCTAGACAGACATTTCTCTATTTTAAATAAAATTTTAAATAATTT
>WUAM01000179.1:9327229-9361144 GCA_024336885.1 Actenoides hombroni | reverse complement strand
GGAAAGGAGCGGGAGGTGGGGGGGGGGGGGAAGTGGGGGTTTACACACCTCGCTATTAAAGGCTTTCACGGCCTCCATGTCGCGGCGGAGGCGGGAGCCGGGCGGCTTCTCTCCGCTGATGGCGGCCAGGCCAGGCCGCGGCCGGGAGGGGGTTAGTCTCGGTCTGTGTGTGCGTGTGCGCCTCGCTCAGGGGCCGCCGGGCCTCCTCGCCATGGCGGGTGGCGCAGGGGGCGGGCGCGGAGGGACGCGGGCCCCGCTCGTTTCCGTCTCCTCCCGGCAGCGCGCTGCCTCCTCGCCCCGCTTCCCGCCCGGCGGCGCCGACGTCCCCTCCCCCGCTCGGCCGCGCCGGCAGGAGATGGAGGAACAAGGCGCAGCGGCTGCGGCGCGGGTGCCAATATGGCGGACACGCGGGGGCTCCTCGCAGCGCAGCTCCGAGAGGAGCCGAGAGCGGCGCAGTCGGCTACAGCGCCGCCTTCCGGGCAGCGCCGGCCCGCCCGCCGGGCCGCGCCACAGAGAAGCTGCCGGGATGGCGGCGCGGCCCGCCCCTCTCCGCCCTACCTCACCCACCCTCCCTCCTCCTCCGCGCCGCCCTGGGCCGGCGAGCACGCGTGAGGTGAAGGGTTACGGGAGTGAGGTGTTTAGATGCCTCGGGGTTTCGTCACCGGGGGCAAATCCACGAATTCGCGGGACACCGTTTTCGCTGTTTCCAGCTGAAGACGGGATCCGCGGCGGGAGGCGATCCGTTTGCCTCCTCACACCTTGCCCGCCCAAAAGGGCCCGCCGGGGAAACCGGGAATGGCATGCAGGCTTGGAGGAAAACAACAGGAAAAAGAATCAGCAGGACATAGAAGGAGGGTGGGGGGAAGGAGAAGTCATAATTAAAAAAAAATAAATCACAAGCAATTAGCAAAGAATATTATTTATCAAGAGGAAAAGATATACAATAACATTGTAATGCAAATCAATCACCAGTCCCAGTGTACTTCATATGTAAATATTATAACTTGACAGTCTTGACACCAAAACACCCAATGCTGTTCGTTAGCCAGGGTGTATTCCCGGGTTACATTTCTGACAGGGTGTGCTTCCCTGTGCTCAGCAGTGCTACCTGCATCCCCAGCCACCATGCCAGACCAGCAGAGCACCTGCTGCTACCCAAAGCCCCAACACCTCACTCAGCTGAGGAATCCCAGCAGCAACAGCTGTATCAAACTGGGAGGACTTGCTTCCAGGGCATAGATTTTTTTTTTGTTCCCTCAAAAACAAAGGCTGATGGATGACTCACCTTCATCAGGGAGAGCCTCAAGGAGCTCAGAAGCATTGAGGATGAAACCTTAGGCTTGTCTTTAGCTGCTGTTTTTCCAGAGCTCAGTTATGTTCTTTCAACTCTACTGACACAACAGAGCTATGACAGCTTGACTCTGATCTGAATTGCGTTTCATTATTTTCCAGTCAAGACTGTAGGCCACACTCTGGATAGACCTCCCGCCCTTACAAGCGCCCCTCAGACCAGAGACACAGGCTCTTGAATACTTTAGGCCAGAGTCATGGACTTCCAAACCAAAGCAGGCTTTACTCAACAAAACAGGTAACTTATAATTTAGGACAAATATAGCATTTGATGCAGACCTAGAATCCTACAATTCTGTTTTTACAGAAGCAGAGATTAATTCTTGTTAAAAACAGGATTGGAAGTTCCACCCCCCAACAGGCTTAGAGAAGAAGGTCCATCTTTAGTAATCACTGTTGCTGCAGTGCTAGGCCACCAAGAGTGTCAGGAGGCTAGGGAAAGTGCCCTGTTAGGAAAGGATGAGAGGTCTGGGTCTACTCAGACTGAAAAAAGATGGCCATGTGGTAGGGAGAATCATAAAATCACCTGGGTTGGAAAAGACCTTTAAGATTATCAAGTCCAACCATTAAACACCCAGTAACAGCCAGTATATGCAAAGTAAAATAGCTGACTAAAGTTACTTAACATATTTGATCATTCTGAAACAAATGAAGAAGTTTCTTTAACCAAGTTACATGGCAGGATGTCAAGAGGCAGGGGTCTTAAAGCAGGGGAGGTTCTGGAACATCCGAAGGAACACCTTTTTCATTGTGAAGATGTCCAAGCAGTGAAACAGGTGCCCCAGAGAATCTGGGCAGTCTTCATCCCTTTCCCAGGTCCTATGGGATAAAAATCTTAGTAACCCACTCCGAGCTCATAACTGACCCTGTATTTGTGCCAGAAGTTGGACTAGAGAGCTCCCAAGGTCCCTTCCAAGCTGAATAACTGTTACTGTATGAACTTCATAGCTCAGTGCAACTTTCTGGCAGTCTTCTGCTGGAACTGACCCATCTTCACAGATGATTTAAGAGAAGCACAATCTGCTTATCAGGCCTCTGTTCCTCTTCTGTTCTTTCTTTACCTGTGGGAATTAAATGTAAATAAAATGTGAAGAGACAACTCTGCTCAAATTTTTGTGGACACTTTACATGATATTCATTGCATTACAAGACCAACTGGTGTAACTATTAGCTTTGTACACCTTCAGAACCTTTACTGAAATACTGTAGTTACAAATAGTCCTCCAGAATCTGGTAACTTTTCTTCTAGGTGAAATTGAAACAAGTTTATTTTTCATTATTAAAATGGATGGAATACCACACTGCACAAGAAAAAGCTTTGCAAAAACTATTTTGAAATAGGCCTCAAAGTGACGACAATGCCCACACAGTTGCTTTTCCAGAATGTGGATTCCAGAAATGTAAGTTATTCCATTGAAGGAAAGGGAAGAGTGAATAAAGGAGAAACCAGACAAGGAAAGGTAGGATTTACGCTTGGAGATAGATGCACAAGGCCTTAATCTCAATTGCACAGAGCCTGAATTTGAAAGTTAAGTAGTTCCCCTCCTCCCATATTTAGTCTGTTTTCAGTAGGTCTGTAATAAACATTTAAACAAATATATTTGCTACTTAAATAATTTAGTTAAAGCCTTTTAACAACCCTATTTAATTCCAGCAGTAGGAAAAAAGCATAGGGGCACATTAAATCCTTGATCTCATAAGGAACTATCATCCAGGAATAATAGGCTACAGAATGAATACTGTAATACATCTCTGATTATAACTAAGTGTTCTAAATTATGCAACCATATGAATGAGGTAATATCAAAACAGTGTTAGTGAAAAAACACTGGTTCATTTTGGGGCAAGGCAGCCTTGCCCCATGAGACTGTCTAATTCAATGACTTTCACTATTACTCATAACATACCAAGGCTAGGAGACTTCTCATTGTGTTTTGGAGCAGAACGAGTGACAGCTTGCTGCACAACACAAGCTTTCTGCAGTTCCAATGCTCTGCACAACTACTGAAACTCATACCAGAAACTGGAGTTTTGCAAATAAGATCCCACTTGCTTTCCAACATGTCAGTGAGTTATATGTGGGATTTGCAATGATGGGGCAAGCTTCCTGTGTGGATGCAAACACTTAGAAACACAAGAAAAACAAGACTGAATAGATCTCTAATCTGCTATTTAGTGAGCTGTTTTGTTTGTTTGTTTTCCATAAGACAAGGTAAAATAACTATGTCTGCCTTTTTCCTACTTCTAACAAGTCCAAATATAGACTCAATGGATCAAACAAGTGTCATACTGGCAAATGCCCTTAAGAAATCCTTCATCCAAGTGAGCAATTCCCTATTGCTTCAGCAGAGGAAACCACATGCGAGTGTCAGGGGGGAGAGCTGGTGTAGACCTGTTATTAGCCACTTGTAGCTTCAGGTTAGAGGATGTCATTAAGTTCTCTTTGCAATCAATAACTCTCTCCACACTTTTTTTTTTGAGTGCACAGCTACAAGTCATCCACCATGCACACTGCCAGTCTTTAATTTTTCAGAGCGTTTTAAAAGAGCTGCTTACATTTTTGACTGAAATTTAGCACATTTCTCTCCTCTGTCCTCCTTCACTAACTCCACCTCATCTTTTTCTTTCATTTGCATTGCCCTTTCTCCTTCACTATAACCATTTCAGAAGCTCTTAATTTGTCACTGAAAGTATATAAATACTTTTTCTATTGAACTTCTCCTGAATTTGTTAAAGACATATGTTCACATAAGGAGCTTTTTTTCAAGTACTTAAAAATTTCAGAGATTGTAAGCAAAGCTTTGAACCATTATATTTGTAACCACACATTGCACATGACAGCCTGGTAACTGGGAATCCCAGTTAGCTTACTACACAGTTCCTTCTGGTCAAGCTTGACTTACTCTATATATCTTGTGTTTGTTCTAGCATGATGGTATCAGACTCTCTCGGTGCAACACCACAGAAAACACCTCCAGACTACTTTATTGGAAAAACATGTTCAAGGCAATTGAAGCTTTAATTTATAGGCCAACTTCTGCTCTCAGATACAAACTCTAAGTCAATGTTGATTTCAAAGGGAACTGCTTTTATCAGAAAACAGAAGAGGGAAAACCTTTCAGTAACATTTCTCAGATTCGCTTGTGAAAGGTTTGGATAACCTGATGCAAGTGTGTTGGCAATACAAGTCACACCTACTGTGGCATTTCCAGCATCACTGAAATAAGCTCAGCCAGGAAGCATTTCCTAATGCTTTCTTATTCTGTACAGAGTCCTAATCTTGAAGTTTGAACTTTGTGCCATCCTGTTTCTGATTATAGCATACAATTACAAGGTAGAGTGAGCATTGTTTCCTATAGCTTCATAGTCATCATTTAGTTCTGCTCCTAACAAGACACTTTTAAAATAAAGGCCAGACAATGTTTTTTCAACAGCAGTTTTAACATGCTTATCTCATTTTAGTGTAACAGAACTACAAGGATGGGACATTCTTATGAGCTCAGCTTGCAAATGCCAAAAAAGACATAACAAATGTTTTATAGCCATTTTCAACTACAAAGCATATCCTTTTTTTTTTTTTTGCTTGAGAGGAGCTTAAACTAAAACAAAAAAAACTAAAACAAAATAAACCAAACCCAGTTTTTCAGTAGACATATAAGAATTAAATTTCGGTACAAAAGAAGAAAACTTTCCAAAATATACGTAAGTATTTAAAGGAATATTCAAGGAGGATACATTGATAAATCGCAGACATTATAAACAGCAAAAGACTGATATTTGGGGTGATGCTGTTTGTAGAACAACAAGCAAACCTAGGGCGAAAAAGCTCTAAGTGAGAATATTAGGGATGGACTGAGAATACTTTTTAATTGAAAAAAAAGTGAAAAAGTGTTTACTATATAGCTTATATTCCTTTAGACACATAGGCTAATAGCAAGGAGGGCAGACCTTGACTAGAAATTTGGATCATTCCATCACATTATGTTACTTTCCCTATCCTGCCCATATATACCAAACCTCTATCTTGAAACAGTAAGGGTGCAAAACCAGAGTTCTTTCTTCCCGTTTGATAAGATGATCTTATTACAGAGCATAACAAAAGTGAGTACAATTCACTAAGAGTCATTTCCATCATTTCTGTCTTTACCATCTCAAGCAAATAACATAGGAAAATAAGCAATTTTTGCTGAAGCTTTTTTTTTTTTAAGTTTGATTTAAGCTTTGTTTCAAGCTTAACAAACAAGACCTAGACTATCACATCCATTATCTTTTAAAAACTACATAGACATGAAATAAAAATTTTAGCCAACAGTTAAGATCACTTTTCCTATCAAAAGAAAGTTGGGGGGGGAGGGAAATATCACAATAAAGAGAATAAAATCATTAGGCAGAACTCCTAGACATAGGCATTTGCCACAGGTATATGTGGAACTGGACAAGTGTTTCTGCAGTGGTTGGTCCAGACTCATCACACGCATCTGTTTTCTGATAGTTACCGAAGTCACAAGCTGTAGAAGACCAGGAATGAAGGAACAGCCAAGGTTTATTTCATACTGATTAAACCTGACTGTCTGCAATGTCTAACTGACTACTGACAAAAAAAAACCTGCAACAAACATTTCAGGAAGAAAGTCACTAGAGATTAAATATGCCTTCTTATCACATTGGCAGTTTTCTTATCATGTTCTGCTGTTAAGCCTGGATTTCCAGTTTCAGAAGTTTCTTTTTCAGAACTTCTTTCTTGGTCTAAAAAGATGGAATTCTTATCTCTTCCATTACCTTTCAGTAAGCAGTAATTCTAGTTAGTGAAGTAAATTATTTCTTTCACTTCCTCTGTTAGATCTTGGACAGTGAGGCTCAGCTCATCAGCAATTCACACCACAATAGGAGAGACACCAAAAGTCCACAGTGGCACCGACTAGAAAATGTCTTTGTACAGACAGAAAAATCTGTTTTAAATACTTTTTAATCCTTCAACTATCCAAAAGATTCAAGAGTCCATAGACATGCACTCCTTACACATCTTTGTTACCTCTTGGCCAATACATAGCACAAGACAGTAACTAAGAAAATTTATTTGCACGCTCCATCTTGGGAGGGAAATGCTTGCTGCTTAAGTATAGTTACTTTGATCACTTTGAACTTCATGTTTGACTCTCCTTAATTACAAATATAAAGTTATAGCTCACTATTATGAAGCATAATGAGAAATGGGGCAAACTGTAAGTACTGTGAGGCTCTGCGAAACACCAGTTAAACTGAATCACCGGCAATGCTCAAAGTGACTAAACTCAGCTGGGGTGAGCTGTCACACACACAGCTAGTTATTCAGTTGTGCCAGCACTGCACTTCCCAAACTCTTGCAGCCACCAGGGGAAAACAGCCCCTCAAATGCTTCCAAACTACTCAGTTCTTCAGAAGCAGATCTCAGGGTTCAGAATTCAGTTCAGGAGCATGACAGACTTGGGAGCTGGCTGGCTCAGGTCCAGCAGTATTTAGCAGTAATGTTACTAGGTGTGTCTTTAAATTTGTCAAGTTCAAAAGCAAAAAGATGCCTTCTAGATCTGAGTAGTCCCCAAAACAGTCTAGTTAAATCAACATAATAATTTAGTTCATTTCCTTCTCTGGCTCACTTGAAGTTCTGATCTCAGACCAGGGAAGAGGCTGTTACCAGAAAATTTATATAAAAGTATTCTGTGAAGCTCAGGAAAGTTTTTATTCTTTAGATTTAAAGCCAAAATACAGGAGCAATTTTTTTATTTTTTTATTTTTTAATGGATACATTGAAACAGGTACAAAGTAACTTTTTCCCATGGTAATCTATCTGTCATTTGGAGGACAAAATCCTCCAATAAGTTTTAATATATAACTCATTTTGAAAACAACTCACTTTAAGGAAAAAAAACCCCAAGCAAACAAAAACAGTATGCAGTCCAAGACTGTTCTATCTCAAACAAACTGTACAGAAATCACCAGTGCTTAACCCTGACAACCACGCTCTTGTAAGCTTTAAACCCAGGACTGCATAAAATATTGGGAACGGCATATTAGCTGTTGGTACCTGAACTCATGGAATCAGGTAGATTGCTGAGGATAAAAAGCAAATGTTCATACTACCTCTGTAGGAACACCGATATCTACTTCACAGTATAGTCTGAACCACTCTGTTTGCTTTAGCTTTGATGCAGGACAACTTGTAAACCACATACCCTTTTTAAGGAAACACCTTTTGCTAACAAGGTATGCTTTACCATGCTTGATATCCCCAAGTACACTCCACCTTCAACGCTCAGGCTCTTAAAACTTAGACTTAACTGCATTTATAGCCTTAATGTAAAATAATGAGAGGTATATGGCCTATATAGTTGTTCAATTCCATATAAAACTACAGATGCCCAGGTAAAATATATTACTGCTACAAGGATATAAACACTGAGAAACTTAATATTCACCTAAGACTTGTTTTTCATGTAATCAAATAATTGTTTTGGGGGTTTGGCTTTTGTTTTTTTTTTTTCCACTAAGTAATAATATGTAGATCTTATATTGGGTAGAATTTGTGGAACAGGGTATTCAAAAACTCTTTGTGAACTTTGAGACTTTGTAGCTGTAAGGTCTGGGCTATTAACTCTCAGAGGTTTTTGAAAAGCAACAAAGCAGAAATTATCTTGTCAAGCTTGACGTATTTTGTAGTGGTCACTCTCTTTAAGGGCAAGCCTTAAGGAACTAGCACTATCTTAACTGAAAGATTATTTTGCCTAGGTAATAGTACTACTACAAGAACATTTTATATAATCATATCTGTTCTTGACATGAGCACATTAGTCAAAGAATTGTTTTCATTAAACAGTGACAGAGTAAGCCCAAATCACTCCAAAGTTGCTAAACGATACATTAAGAAGCACAGTAGAGCACAGCAGATGCAAGATTTCTACATGATCACGGAGCCTTTCAGATTAACAGCAAAGCGATGTTACAGTCATGCCTTAAGGACACCTCTCCTAATTCCCTCTCAGAACAAGATATAAAAAGGAAAATTAAAGCTTATCTCTCCAGATCAGAGCCCAGCCAGTGGTGGAATGAACTGTTACAAGCCAGGTGATCCTTCTCAGTCTTATACTTTGCAAAATTCACAAAAATAAGATTATATTATTTTAAAACTCTTAAAAAATCAGAAGTATGGTATGTGCCTTACTGTCCAAAAGCTGCATTTATTCATGACCAAATTAATCATTTCAGCTTCAAATGCATGTATTCAGGCTTTTTTTGTTTTGGTTTTTTTCCCCTCTTTGAAAGACTTGAGGTCAGCCCCGGTTCTCCACGGAGGCAGCCCCACAGCCCCGGAGAGACGGCAAGCCCGGCATCCCCAAAAGCGGCAAACGTCGGGCCGTCCCGTTGCTCTTCGTTCCAGGCTGTGCTTACAACAGGCTGCCCAACCCCGGCCTTTTCCCTCGGAGACACGGCATTTTTCCACGCCTTACTCCGAGAGGAACTCCCTCCTCCCCCGCCCAGAGGTGCCAGCCCGGGAGGGCCGCTAGGCCCGGCTACGCCCCGGCCACAGGCTGCGGGCTCCGCAGCGGCGTAATGGCGCCACCTGGCGGTCGCGCGGGGCAAGCAGGCCTTGAGGGTGGGCTCGGCCCGGTCGAGCGGGGCTTTCCCTCGGGAAGTGGGAAAGAGCAGCCCCGCGAGCAGCCAGCTCCCTCGCACCGCTCTGTTGGGGAGGGAACAACGGTTCCCTTCCTCGCTGAGTACCTGCCCCTGACGTTCCTCCTTCCTCTGCCCAAATAAACCCCTCTGCGCACAAACTCGTCCGAGGGCGGTTTTACCTGCTGCAGTCAGGAGCCAGCAGCTCCCTGCTATGCTTGCCCAAAGTACTTTGCCCGAAAAAAAATCTAGAAGACTGTACCTGCCTGCTTGCCCACAGGCACTGACCATCCTTCACTCTCGACTCTCCCCAAAATAAGGACATTTTGGGACCTTGGCATCCTGGTGGACAGTAAGTTATCCATGGAACAGCAATGTTCCACCTTAACATGAGGAAAAACAACTTCACTGTGAGAGTGACAGAGCACTAAAAACAGGTTACCTGGAGAGGTTGTGGAGTCTCCTTCTCTGGAGACTTTCTAAGACCCACGTGGATATGTTCCTGTGTGGCCTGCTCTAGGTGTTCCTGTGCTATCAGGGGGTTGGACTTGATCTCCAGAGGTCCCTTCCAACCCCTACCATTCTATGATTCTATGACATCCTTTTCAATAGCATGGTTTTAACAATGCAGCTGAAAAGAGATGGTTTGTTCCACACTAGCAGGCTAGCTAAGAATGTTAATTTTTCAGAAAGCCCTTCATATCTCCCCCATCCATTTCCCACAGGTAGAAGTGACTTAGGAAAAAAAAAAAAAAAAATCAACAAAACAATCTTCTGCTAAAGATCTAGACTAATAAAAGATTGCCTTTATTTGCATACTGATATGTTATGCTAATTATATATGCCACATCAAAACAAAACCCAGATTATTAGTAGAAGATTTGCACTTCAGCTACAGTTTACTTATTTTTTTATTCACTTTAGGTGTTCCAACTCAACTGAAGTCAACATGCATTTGCTTTGGCTCTATAACAAGATTACACACAGTGTGCTTTGCATGCCGAGGACAAAAACTTGCAAACTCAACTTTTACCTGTCAGTCACTGTGTTCATACAGATCTCTGCTGAATTAAATGCAAGTCATGAGCTACCTCTGCAAGAGATATCCTACATTATCTCCTCGTACTCATTTATGGAGGAATGATACAAAGTATAAGTAGATACAAAATGGGAACCTAAATGCTATTAGTGCCTTTATAAACCCATTCTCATTCTTCATTTTAATGCCTTGGTTTCCTCTAATTTTTCCTCACATTCTGAGCTCTATGGTTCAGTCACAGGCTACCTAAGGACTAGAGTGGTTGCATCTCACTCAGAATATAGAGACAGGACTTTAGTCTTAATTTTGGCCTCTCAAATCACCTAGTCATTAACACTGGTGAATTTTGATTCTTCTTTTTACAACTCTGAACTCCCTGGTATAATATCAGGTAAGACTACACCAGTAATATAACATAACCAGGTTGAGGCTATACATAAAGTGCGTGATAACCATAGGCATAAGGTCTGTCTGCTGCAGCACCTCTATTTGTTTAAGCAGGTCTGACAATCTGTAATTAAGTCGCTAATTCTAATAAAGGGAACCCAGGCACTAATCATTTCTACCTGATGGTATCACGGCATTGTGGCAAATGATGACCTGAGTAAGACAAAAAATGAAAACACCAAGTTCTATATATGTTAGAAACGCAACAAGTTTTAGCTGGTGCTAGAAAACAGACAACAGTAATAAAGATAACAAAAGAAGAATCGTTAATAACAAATGCTATGGTAGGCAACCATAAAACAAACGAGCTTATGCTGCTGTCAAAACTTAGTCCCTAAATGATTCAATTCACAGTTGCGTATTTATTAAATAGTGAAAAGTAAGACAAGGCAATCAGATCTGTTAGACATGCTGTAGCACCTGTGACTATTGACCTGATTTCTGAATCTTTAGTTGAAAAAACTTTTGAAAGAGAAAAGGAAGTACAATGTGTCTAATTCAACATGCTTGTCTTATTCTAGAATGACGTCTGGACAAAAAAAATGTTAAAGAAAAAATATTTAATACAAAATTTGGTTCTAATAAGTAAATACAGCAATTCTTCTCACATTTAACATCAAATTGTCTGCTTGAGTTCATGGACCTGAGGAATCCTCTGAAGTTTTACATAAAGGAACAAAGTGGCATCCAATTATAGGATCAGACTCTGCATGACCGTAACTCATGTTGACAATTCCCCAGGACTTCTCTTCAAATCTATTTAGAAAAAAAAATAAATTGGCTGGACCTGGAACACAAGGAAGCAGTCACGGGCAAAGCTAAATTTCATGCTTCTGTTGCTAGCAAGACTGAAACAAGCAATGACTGTTCCTCTAATAAGGAAGGTACAATAAACGCTATTGTACACAGTTTTTATCACAAATTAGACATAGTCCTTAAGGTTTTGGTAAGTTGCCAGTGTAATCCTTCACACAGAGTTTACCTACCAAGAAATTTGGACTGACTTTTCATCTGCTATGACTTATTACGTATTGCTCTTTCTGTAATACCTGAACTAGATGTGGACTTCCAGATTTGAGGGAGACCTGGAGAACAGTGGAAAGAAGAAAATGCTACAGTAGAACAACTTCAGAAAGGAGGTCAACACCTGTTAGACTGTAATTAAAAACAAACAAACCAAACCTATACAAAAACATAGTATTCAGATAACTAATTCTGCATCATATCCCTCAAGAAGCCACTTCTATGTAAACTTCACTGCACCAAGTAAGGGAATAAAGGTAGGGTGCATTCATTTTATAGTTACTAGCATGGCTAAATTGCATAATCTGGAAACAATACTGCACATTTATTTTAAGCATCATTACTAGCTATATAGTTCCTCTCCCCAAACCACAGTGTAACACCTTACACTTCCAGGCTAGCAAAAGCCCTGACTGCACTTCAAACTATGCTGCTAATGCTAGGTTTTGAGAAGAGAAATACAACACCAGTTTTTCCATGGAGTTACATATGATAATTACACAGGGGAAGAAAAGACATAGATTTTATTTGTTCACATGCAAGGAACATAATGAAGAGTTCCTTCTCCTGAGGAAGAGGTCAGATTTAATATTGAGGTTTACAGTAAATATTGCTTAAAAAAGCAAAAAAATCATTGTTGTTTTAACAAAAATCTTAATTGAAAGCTACACCTATGACGTTAAGAAAATGCTACAGGATGATCATTGTGTTCCTTCTAAGTAGTCATAATTTTTCCTATTCTCTTCTGTATCAGGTGCCTAAAAAGGCCAATCACTTTAAAGAAAAGTGTCTCCTAAAATAAGTAAGACAGTTGCTCCCATATTAGCAGAGGAACATCACTCTACAAGGATGAATGATACTGTTATGAACACAGCAGTATTTACCATGAAATATGGTAGACCAGGGGAAGGTACTTTGATTGGTCAAGAACAGAGAAACTGTAGTGTTCTGGTTCTAGAGAGGTAGACACCAGAAAAATTGCAACATAGACACATAACCATAAATACAGCTTACAGTAAAAAGAAAAGTAACATGTAGAAAAGCTCTTCCAGAACTATTTTTCAATTTGAATACTTCAGCTTTGATACCTGTAGTAGGAAGCTTCTTTTTCTTGCCTTTTGAGTACAGCTTCACATATGTCTTTCTTCTCCCAGTCTGTCACAGTAGTACAATAGCTTCCTTAGAAGGTAGAATAAGGAAGGGTAAATCATAGCATCCCCATCCATGAGAAACAAAAGAGAAGCTTTCACTCTGAGTTCCCATGAGGAAGGAAAAAAAAAAACCTTTCTTTTTTTATTCTACATAATTTATATACAGAGTGATGTCTCTGGAAGACAAAAATACGTACCCTGCTATTTCTCAGAAGAGAACTGAAAAAAACCCAAACCCTCTGTCGCTACCTTGTCATCCAGAACAGATGAAGCACTTACCTTACCTCAGATATATGGACTACTAACAGCACCTGCTTCACTGAAAGCACCTGAGATACTTTAATCATTTCAGTTGATGTCAGTCAACCAGCTCAATGACTCATAAGGATAGGCAGACTTAACAGAAATAATTCCACCTTGATTATTTGTCCCAGCCTTTGGGAAAGTACTACTGAGCCACAAACAAGCATCATCTAGCCTAAGAGGTTGCAACACTGCATATTAAGTGCTCAATGACCTTAGTATAGCAGTCTCCAAGCCATGCCTCTTGGAGACTGGTTTTACACAAAGTTCAGCTGTCCCTACTATGAGGTAACAATCACTGTGAGAGAGCAAAGAACAGAATTAAGTTGTTTTTCTGTTTCAGTTCCACTTATCTTGAGTGTCATTGGATGGTAAACTAAAAAAATCCGAAATTACTTCTGTAGTAGTATTAGAAGACGTAAGAAAAATATCAGGGATTTAAAAATTCTTAAAAACATGAGTACTTTATCCTATTAAAATATTTATACAAGAATGTTACAGCAATAAAAATAGCAACTCTTTTTATCAATCACTACCAAACCACATACTGTATGTTCTACAGGTACATTCTAATCTACATTACCCTTTTAGTATAGAAGCATCTAAACAGAAAATAAATATAACAGCTACCTTTTTTTATCACTTTTAAGTGGTATTGTGAAAAAAATCCACCCTAAATAGATATCTTAATCTGCTTGATGAGAATAAAAGAGATGACAGAAACTTACTTGGAAAAGGGGTGGAGTAGTGTAGTTTATTAAGAGAAAGTGGTTATTTATTTCAAATGATAAGCTATTTTAAAAAGTGTTATTATATAATATAAGGAGGTTAGAGGGTTTTGCTTATTATATATAAGTATGTGGGGTTTTTTTGGTTGTTTGTAATTTTTCTCTTTTCCTTTGGATGCTGAAAAACAAAAGTCTGATTCTGAGGTTTTTCAGTTTCTGGTATGTGGAAGGTTTTTGTAGCTTCTGATATGTGTGCTCCTGCTACTAAATGATATAGCTTGTCTACTTCTACCTGAAAAATGTAGTTAGTTCTGAGGATAGAGGAAATTATGCTGTAGTTGTAGTTAAGAATATGTTAGTCTGTAAGTCTTCTACAGGAAAAAAGACAGGAATGCTTGTAGCCAATGTATTGTTGGTAGTCTTCCATATTGTGCTGCTAGGTAGCCTTCTTGTTTGTCACTGATCAAGATGAGTGTTCTGTCTCAAAGACTTACACAAATGAAGTGGCTTAATGGTTTCTGAAAATAGAGCTACGCTAGAAAAATAATCAAAGAAAGGGATGTACTAAGGTTGTCTAAGGAAAGAATTCATGTTTGAAGTACAAAAAGAAAAAATCCTTGTGCTGTTTTGTTAACTGACTTTTTTATTGTGTGGTTTAATCAGTCCGTAGCTTGTGTAGTAAGAAAAAAAAAATCTAATTAGTACATTCAGTTTAGATGCCTATAGTGACTTTATGACATAGCAGACTTTTATTGTAACATTCGGAGGGGTATTACTAGTTTGTTTTGTTCAGGCTGTCCATGCACGCTGTGTACTTGTCACATTCCATCATCTCTAAAAGCTGAGATGGGACTGTCTGAAGTTGTAAGGAATGAAAATTTGAACCCAGAAGTTTATGGTAGTATATATGTTAAGAGGAGTGCAAAATAACTGAAAAAGACCTATCCCTCCCTATTGTAAAAATACAGCATTTCACATGAAATGTATTGACTTATCTTCAAAGGCAACACTATCTTTAATCTAACTGAATACTCCTGAATACCATTACCTGTGAGATTATACTTTCTGGGGATCTTGGGTTGTTTTTTCCCTTTTTCTTCCAAATCTCAATGAAAATACCAAAAGTGTGATATAGGAAGTAATTAATATTTCCACAGAGATATCTAGGGATACGTATGCACAAGGGGAAGTTTAGAGAAACTAGTTTAATTCAAGCAAAAACTGGTAACTATAACTGTATTTAGACAGATATCATATGTAATCTTGGTAATACAAAAAGAAGCTATGTAGTTCTGGTTTTAGTTACCTTCTTTTGCAATACAGATACAACTATAATAGGAATTACATGGACAAACTCCTTATAGTGTTTGAGCTTTGGATACAGGCATTTTCAAAAGCAATGTTACTCCCTTTTCACTGCAGATTTTATACACGCAGCTTTATATAAAACATTGCCAATGATTTCTTTTGTGCATTGTATTGTTCAGTTCCAACTTATGTGGACTCATAAATAATTTTTCTTTGTAAAGTCACTGAAAGACTTTTGCTAGCACAAGTGGGTTTTCTTTGTTATTAATTGAGAATGGAAGTCCTCTGTTCCTGGATGCATCATTTGAAATAAGATGCATGCTTTGGAACAGGCAGGAAGAGACTAATAAAATGTGTATTCTATTCACCATCATCTGGTCTTCTCATGAAGCGTAGTAAGTAAGCCCTGGGGAGTTATTACAGCCTGGCAGGATTTATCACTGAGTGGTACATGGATTGAGGAGAAGAGTGTGTGTTGCTCAGCACAACAAAGGAATTAGAATATTGTGGGCAATAACAGTGCAACCTCCCAAATAAAATAATAGATTCGCTTGCAAGTACTGCAGTAAATATGCAGTAAAAACCTGTTGGAGCCTTAACCTGTCATGTTATGATGTCTTATTCATTGAAGTTGAAAGGGTTCCCTGCAGGACAAATTCTGTGTGTATCTTCCTTTAATTCTTTTGCCCTTAAAAAGAAAAAGTCTCTTCCTTCCCAGTGCTTCTCTGGGATTACTGAGCATGGTGGAGGTAGATATCTTTTGCTTGAGGCCTTTGTTTTCAGAGTGGAAAGAGCTTTTGCTGTCTTCATTTTCAAGGCACAATTATTCTGAAGATTTGTCATCTTCAGAACTAGTTTCTTTTCCTCATGGAAGATAAAATATGAGAGTAAGTCATCACCTAGAATGTTTAGTTACAAATATGCACTTTTCCTTTGGTGTGTGTCTGTCTCTGAAGGAGTCCAGAGGCTGCCCCCAGGATGGTGTTGGGTGCAGGTGTCAGAATTTTGCTGCTGTAGGCTTCAGGCTGCCCTAGTGTAAGGACCTGTGCTCAGGCAGAAGGCAGAGTGGCTGCTCTGGTTAGCCCTGTGTAGCTGAGTCTTTCTGCCGAAGTCCAGCTATCAGTGAAAACTGCTAAGTTTAGTCTGCCTGAATTTTTCTGTAGCTCTAAAGGCAGAGAAGGTACCCATCTTTTTCTCTGCTTGTGCTGCTGGGGGTGGAATTCAGGCGGCTTACACAGAACTCATCCAAAAGGGTTTTCAATCTTGATTATCCAATAACCCAAAGCCAAGGTGGCTGTTACACTTGTAAATTCAGTCCATTTTATTCTCAGTAAAACTTGTGTATTCATTCCCTTAAGGGGCCTGCATGTAACTTATGTTCTGTTTCTTTAAAATAAAAACAAGGAAATTCTGTTGAATAATACTGATGGAGGAAAAGGGAAGAACAGAATGAATCTTGATATGCACACTGTAAAAATATGTTAGAGCCTCGAGAAGCAGTACATGGGTGTGCTCCAGTTTGCTTTCACTCCTTTCACCTTTGGAAGGGCATAACCTTTATTCTGCTACAATGTTACTGTGTTAGATGTGAAAAGGTCCCCTGACATCACATGGCTAATTGGGGCTCCTCTGTGAATAGGATCTGGCCTTTTAGCGGTATCCTGAATGTGCTATTGACTTGCTGACAGGAAGCCCTGTAGCGATAACAAAGGAAGAAATGATTCAGCAATCAGCGGAAAGCCTCCCTTGATTTCACATCTGCTAGTCCCAACTATTTCCATGCCGGCAGAGCTGCCTTCACACGAGGGCAAAGTCTCTCATTGTTGAGTACTTCGTTCCTCTCCCTTTTTACTTTGAAATGCCACATTTTCCACAGGCACTATCAAAACCAAAATAAAACAACTGCTGGGGTGATGCAGTGTCAAAAAGTGTCAACTGCTAGCTGCAGCAGAAAATGCGTATGTGAAGACAAAGTGCTGTGTTATGAATGGTGGGGTGATTTCCAAAATTAGCTTAAGAAAGTCCAAGGGATTAGGGTATTGTTTTACCGAACTGTGGCAGACCGTGACTGTCTCTAGGGTGACTGCTGCAGCCCTTTAATAGCAAAATCCCAAATCCTGTTTTAGAGAACTTGTTTTTAGTTTGTTACTGTAACAAAGAGGCACCATTCAAAGTTTAAAATGCTTTTGCTTTCTATTACGGTACCGAATGTGCTTAAGCAGCTAAGAAAATACTAGGAAATTATTTTATTCTCAAAAGAAAGCAATAAAGCCAGTCTTTTTATGCTTCTTGTGAGAGTACAGTGTATGCCAGCATGCTTAGCATGACTAGGAAAATTCTTTTGCTGTATTTGGGCAACACGTACACCAGGGCATTTTTATACTTATCTGGATGAACAGAAAACATCATGTTCTGGTGCAGATATTGGAACAGAGTCAAAATTAATACATATGCTAGGAAATGCATAAATAATAACATCTGTCGAACCCTGATATGTTTGTTTTAAAATGTGTAACACAACATTAAGATTACATATCCTTGTATTAATGCAGTTCATGATGTAGGAACATACAAATTACCATATGAAATTAAAGCAGTTGTCCATTTACTTTTTAATTTCATCCTTCAATTGGAACAACAAGTCTAAAGTATCACTGAAATGATGTTCTTTTTTCCTAATTAAACGAAAAGGATAATACCATTTGCTCTGCCTGTTCACAGAGAATGCTGTCCTCTTTCTGGAGCAGCTTAGCTTTTCCACATTGTGCCTTCAGTAACTCCTTGCACTACTCCTCTTCAAGTTTTTTTATTTTTTTTTAAGTGTCTGTGTTTTCTGTGACATTATATTGCAGCACAGTTTCTGAGGTTTTTATCTTCTTAATTGAGGCCTCTGGATTAGCTTCCTTTTTTTTTAGGGGGTGTAGGAGAGGTAAGGATTGTTCTCTGAATCGCCCTTAAGACCTGGTGTGAGAGCTTTCTGAAGGCCCAGGGAAAATTTTAACAGACTAACTCTCCTGCAGAGGTGGCAGGGGTGCAGTTCCATGTTGCGGACACTGGAGTCCAGCCAAGGCATGGCAAATCTCAGGTTAATCTTGTCTGGGGAGAGTATAAGATGATTACATTTAAAATATATAGAAGATAAATCCTAACTTTAGGTCCTATCTTTGGAAAACGGTAGTAGCTGTTCACCAGTGTAGGTGAACAGTGTAGGTGAACATCTCTGCGCAACAGGATGGGCATGATCTGGGTCAGGGTGGTTGACAAAACACACTTTCCTCTGTGGCCTTTCCTCTGTGGCCTTAACAAGGTGTCAGTCCCTGTACATTTTGGCAGGGTTGATATGGAATAGAGTTAATCCATCACCCGTATACTCCGAAGTAGCTGTGTTTCCAGCAGCATGACATCCAGTTGGGATCATCGATGAGATTTCTCTGGAGAGTAGCTATAGAGCCAGAAGACATGAGACATTTCCTAGCAGTGCACTTCTGTTCCCAGCAGAAGTCCCACAATTATTTGTTGAGAAATGTTGCGGAACTGCTTCAGAAATCTTCCAAGTATTTTATGGAGGAAAGTGATTCAGGAACGCAATCCTCTAGCTGAAGGGTATGTCAAGCTTTAATTACAGGTTTCTTGCTGTGTATAAAAGGTCAATCCCTATCTTATGGAAAGCTGAGAATAAAAATAATCATAAAACCTTAGGAGAAGAGCACCAGGGGTTGGGGCAGTGGAAAGAGGGAGCATGCATTTACGGAGCAGGATGTTCCCTGTTGATCTGTAATTTAGATGTGAATGAGGATCTTTATTGCTTAGGGACCTTAATTTGTCATATCTATGAGAATCGTTTGAGTTACCAGTGTTTCTTCATCAGGTCTCGCACTTGACCCTCATATATCTATTGCTGTGTTGTTCGTCCCCTGTGCTGACATCAATGCAAACAAGGATAAAGTACCAATGGATTGTGTGTGCAAAAAGGTTCTTTTCTATGGGACAAGTGTAAATACTTGTGCAGTTGAGTCTCTCTCTATATACACACATACACACACACATATAGAGAAATATAAAAATATATATTGCTGTAGATATATCCATAGAATATATATATATATCTCTGTAGATGTGTTAACAGAATATGTCTATATCAGCATATAGACCTATATGTATCTATACCCGTAGTTACAATCCCAGGAAAGATGCTGTGTGATTTCAGAGCTGCTTTTAGTCGAGACGAGGCAGAAAGACAGACAGACAGACAGAGGCGGTGGTTGCCGGGCGGTCGCCCGGCGCTGGGGGGCAGCGCTGCCCCACAACCCGCCGCCGCCCAGCTGAAACCTTCCCTGCCCAGGAAGGAAACACTTCGCGAGTGCTGACGGTGCTCTCAGGGGCTCCCTGCCTCTGAAGGGCAGGCAAACGCAGCCCTGGTCAGGTGCCTTGCCTGCTTCACTTTGCATTTCTTTAGTTAGTTATTTTAATTATTTATAAACGAGAAATGCTATTTTCCTTTTGCAGCCCTCACGCACTCTAAGCTGTTAGAGCCGGGGTGGGAGCTCACAAGCTCTGGACCGGGCTCTGAGCAGTTAATGTCCTCACAGTCCATTTCTACAGAGCTGTGCCTCTGCCAGGAGCTGACGGACCCGTGGAAGCACAGCGGCCGAGTCCCTAGAAGGCCTGGAGCATGCGGATCGCACCGGCACCTCAAAAAAGGCAAAGCCAGGGGATGACTCCGGTTGCCCCCGGTGGCCACAAGCGTTGCCTCTGGTTCTCTATAGGAAGCACAGAATAATACAGCGATTCGTTTTGTGCTTCTGAATACTTCGTGTTTACATTTGTGGCAGCCTAGTGAATGCTGGAGAGAGCCGCTATCTGCTGCTGCTGCGTTTCAAAGAGCAGTCTATTACAGGAAGTTCCACATGATGCTTTCTCCTGGAAACATTCATATTTTTTTCCCCCATATGTGGATATTTTTATCACGAATTCAAAGTAACCTGAAATTTATGGCCGTTCACTGACTATGCAAAATATTCGCCAATGTGACAGAAGATGTAGCCCATATAAAGGAAATTCTTGATCACTGAAAGTCCATTCTAAAAAAAAGCTAAATATTTCTTGAATGCTGCTCCTAACATGAACCATTTAGCTGCCCTAGGGCAAGAATATAGTAAACAGTGGTAGATATGTTCTATAAAAATCTATATGGCATACAGCTTTTTTTTTTTTCTGGCTCTGAGGAGGCTCAAATTCTTCAGGAAGCATCTTTCTATTTATCTTTATTATTATTATTTAATTGGCAGATTAGTTAAGTGATTTATCTGTTATCTTTATTGCTGGAATTTTTTAATTTTTTTTTTTTTTTGTTAGTGACTTTAGTTTGTGTCACTGGGAAATAATCGTTTTCTCTTAGCTACTGTTGATGTTTTCTTTCTCTAGAGTCCCCCGGGGAAGCACCCCGAGCCCCTATTCATGTAACAAAGCACAGCGATTACTTACCGACTTCATTTGTGTATGTAAAGATTGCTCACGGTGCAAAGATAGCTGTGATCAAGCCATCTCTGTTGGGATTTCTTACACTGTGATAAATAACGTGTCTCGTTCCTTTCAGTTTATAAATGCAGTTCCAATTCCCCCGTGTACAAATGGTGCTGTGGATGAAGTGCATTTAGATGTTTTATTTTCTGATGGAAAAGGTATAAATTCCTTGTATTAGAAGCACAAAACCAAACTGCAAATGTTTTGTTTAGCAGTAATGACAGTATCTGGTTCTTACATAATGACAATACCTGGTTCCTATATCATGCTGTTGGATATTGTTATTTCTGTGTCATACATGGGGAACTGAGGCACAGCAAAGTAATATGAATGCCTGGAAAACACCCAGGAAGCACATGGCAGAAGCTGGAAAACAATCAAGTATTCTCAGTGCTAGTCATCTGCTTTGTGCACAATGGTTGTCCTTCATTAAAACTGGAAGGGTTTTCTTTTCTTGGGAAGGAGGAGGTCAAGCATTGTGTGAGAGACATTTAAACTCTAATGTAGCTCCAACTAGATGAAAAAAGAATGCAACAATCTGCACTTTTTGAAACATAAATAACTTTAAATGTTTTACTAAAAAATAATTTGATGTAATGGGAGGGAAAGAAGGACCAGAAGATGAAAAATTAAGGCAAGGGAAGAAGGAAATATCAGTAAAAAAAGTGAAACTGCTGTTATTGTATTGCTATAATAACTAACCTGTTCTAGGTTTGTAAACTTGATGCAACTAAGCTGATGAGGCTTCCTTGTCCTACTGAAAGAATGCAAAGCTCAGGCTAGAATACATTTTGTAGGTATCTGCAGTTACAGATTATTAGTATTCTTTATTTCCATAGTAAACATTGAGGTGGCCTGTTCCACATCTCCCAGCTGTAGGTGGTCCCACAGATACACTGTGCTCTGAAAGGCAGAGGACCCTATTTACAGGACAGGTGCTTATTTACAGCACATGCTTACCAGCCATGACTGAATAAGGCTTTTGATCCTGGCCAGTCACATTTTTTCCTTTGAACCTACAAGCCATAGAAAGTGCCTTGTGATGTTGAAACTGTTTTTCACAAAACATCAAACCTCCCACTTTGGACATAAGAAAACAGACTTGCTCTGTTGGACTCAAAATAGAAATCCCTCTTCTTCCATCATCTGCTTCTCTGATCTTGTGCCAGTAGATCACAGCAAGGGTGACAGTCTTTATGGTACTGATGCATCTCACTTTTTTGTCCTCCTTCTCTTGCAACTCAAGGGTGGAGTATTTCCCCAGGACAACTAGCCTATCCTTCTTGTAGCCCTGCAGGGATTTTTCAGGGGGTCTAGCATTCCCTATGATACTTCATACACATGATAGCTTGGGCCAGGCTAATCTGCCTCTTTGTCTACACATAGCAGACACATACATCACGAGATGCTTGCTCTGAGCATCCAGTGATCCCCACGGCACTGCAGGAGTAGATAGCCAGTCTCCAGTAAATGGAATTTCTACCTGTCTGTGGGCTGATATTTTGGTATGGGCAACCTGAAATATTAGTAAAACCCTGCAAAGAGATTCATATTATGGTTTAACCGTACCTCTTTTGAGAAAGAAATGCCACTACAAAGAAGCACTCACTTTAAAGCAGGAAAGGTTCAATATTGCTCTGGGACTACTAGAAAATACTGGTACTTGTGTCTCACAGTCCTTTATAAAGTGAAAAAATATGCCAGTCCTGGTGGGTTTCAACAGGCAACTTATTAATAACTATCACCTTGAACACGTGACGCCTATTGACTGAGAGAATATTTTAAAAGACAAACTGAATGAAATCTTACTTCCTTCTCATTGCTGTAATTGAAGTTGGGAGAGATCATCCATTATATTAAGGGCCTCTGGTCCTTTCCTGTAATGGTTCATGGGATAAAGACGGCTTTGGTAAGTGGAAACTTTCCAGTAGTCTAGGAAGTTGCAAGGTGATGCCCAAACATAAGTATGAAATGCTGGAGACAAGAGGATGCCATTTCGAAGAAGGCTTCCTTGTGTGACAGGTCCTATCTATGCTGCTATGGCCCATGTGTGACTCTCGCGAGACTAAAGACAAATAGTTTCAAATGGACTCTGTTTGGGACGTAGATGGTTGGCTGGTTCTGCTTAGGCAACCAGAAAGTGTACTGGTTAATACTGGTATGCCTTAGCAATGGGGAAGGGTGAGAAGGGCTGCCCTGTGGTCATACACACTGGAAATACATTTGTGAGTTACTGACTGGAAAGGTATGTGCTGCTTTCCTGGTCAAATAGAGCTAGAGTTCTGTTACAGTTACTTCTGGTGATCACGTGAGTTTGTTGGCTGTAAGTTATTATTTAAGAATGTAAACGGATGGCTGTTCTGGTCATTTCAGGAATAATTTGTTCTTTACAATTTCAGTGTTACATTTCCTATAAGCCTTTATTTTGACTACAAGAAATGTAGTTGGAAAGTTTATTTTAGTCAATTTCCTTTTAAATGTCTGGTTTGTGTTTTGAGTTAAAGTCTCAAACCTTTGTTTTGCAATGATTCAAGCATTTTTCAGCTCTAATTAAAACTTTCAAATATGTATATATTTTTAATTTATAAATATATTTGAACAACCACTACTGCACAGGAAAAAATCCTCAAGTTCTTAAAGATACAGTTAAGGAGGGGTGATTGTTTGATAGACTAGCTGCCTGTTAGCAGCTTGAATGTGTTTTTTGAAAGTATAAGCCAGTATAAATGAGAGCATACTTGCTTATAATCAGTCAATGTACATATAAAATGCCCCAAACCAGCAGTCTTAGCTAAACTAAATTGAAATATTGCAAACAGAGTTATTAACTTAGGAATGAGAATTTTAAAACAGGTTTGATGGGGGAAGGCATACTGAGAGTTAGAGGTGAGAGAGGTCACATTGCAAAATGAGGGAGATGTGCCCAGGAAAAGTCTGTAAGGAGGACTTTGATATTTCCACTTAGAAGAGAGAGTGTGAAGAGACTTTGTGTGTAGGTACACTGACAGATTTTGCCTGGGTAGCACACAAGAAGGGCTGGAGGACCATACACAGTCACAAGGCTGTGTATGGACAGACTGTACAAAGTGTCACAATAGGAGTGGGCCACACTCCTTTGAAATGCTCTCTTTGAAAACAGACCTTTGAGATGGTCAAGCATGTCCAAGTTCTCCAGCCGTTCTGGGTCAGCCCAAGGACGGAGAAGATGCAAGCACTGTTTAAAGCCTTTTCTCCCTGTCTCAGCTTCCAGTACAGCACTGTTTAGTCAGGCCAAAGAATCTATTGGATTTCACCCAGATTTCTCTTGTTCTTTGGGCTGGATTTACTAGAGTTTAGATAACAATGAAATGTGAACTGTTTTTGTCACTCTGGCTGCTGTTTAGATCTCAGACTCTTTTGTCTGTTTCTACTCCTATAACAAGAAGCCTTTTCCAAAACTGATACAACCACAGATCTGGCAAGTCAGGATGATGCTAAAAACAGAGCATGTAGGAGTTAAATCCCAGGATGGCAAAACAGTTGGCTCATGGTCTGTGTTTAAGATCCAACTATGGACAGTTGTGGTATTCCTGTGTTAATATCAGTAACTCTGTTTGATGGTGGTTTATATGCTCAGACTTCTGCATCCAGAATCTTCCCTAGAGCAGCCTATGCCATGTGAACTGTTAAAGAGTTTGGCAAACTAGCAGCACAGCCTGAATATGTTTTGGCCCCCTTCTCTGACCTAGCTTTACCAGGGAACAAACCAGAGTAATAACTCCAGTCCCCAGCTCAAGGAAGGCTCCTTCTAAGTAACACCGAGAAGTAGAACTTGTTTGGAGGAGAGAAAAAAACATTTCCTTGTTACTCAAGTGATAGCTCTCACCAATCAGTTGAGGAATATTTGTGGGATGCCTCAGCTCCTCCTGCATACTAATGAGCCCCAGGTTGACTCTGGAGGAACTCTGGAGGGCTGTTACATAGCTGTGTCTTCTTATGCCCCGTGTAGCTGATGAGATATGTGGGATATGTACATGTGATGTGTGTGAAGGCAGTGACCAATTGCCTGGAAAAAGACATGTGAAAAACACTAATGATAAAACAATGTGAGCTGGGGTGACAGTTCCTTTCTGGGCACATTGTGAGTGTCCTGCAAGACTGTCTGAATATTCATAAGGTGTTTATATCCCTTCTCCTCTCTAACCAGCTAGCTAACCTGTTCAGAGCACAGAGACCACATTACAAAGGTGGCTCCTTGGAATATAAAAGATAAAGGGGAAAAATCTCCAAGTTACTCTTCTCAGCCAAATTTTTCCAAAATTAGTATCTGCTCTTTTTCTCCCTAATGCTATTTTTTTCCCGCTACTGGTATTGTCTGACACAAGGAAAGCTGCAAAGGAAAGCTGCTTATTTGAATGCTAAAAATTTATGATTGCTGTGATACTCACGGAATGAATTGCTGCCTTTGCAGAATCTTAAGATATTAGTTGGAAGTCAGGGATTTGCAGGAAACTGGCCTGCTATGGAATGGAAAATCTTACCTGTGTGATTAGTTGTTTTTGTTTTGTTTTGTTGTGTTTTTTTTTTTTTTCCCAGCAATGGATACTTCTTGGTGTCTATTAAAAGGGATAACATCAGAAGGGAAGCAGCACAGATTTTAGCAAGACTATTTTGTTTTTAGTCAACATGTGAAATGGTGCCTTGGTAGAGGAGCCAAAGGCTGTAAAAGTTTATTTGACAGAGTTTTATCAGTCCAACTTGTTCAAGGTCACCAGTAGCCTGCTGTTCCTGGTCTAAGAACTCCTGTCCATGCTGCCTTTCAATTGAGCAGATTCTGAGCAGGCAAATAATATTCTGGAGTGTATATAATTTGTACAGAGTTGGGGAGGGTATTTACAAAATGGAGAGGAACTAGGAATAGAAGAGAGTTTGTCTCAGCAGGGTTTTGTGGAAAACAGAAAACTGAGCTTGCCAGAGATATAACATGATTCAAACTAACCTCCTCTTGTTATGCAGGAGGCTGGGCATGATGGTTGCTGCTGGTGTGCAGTCACGGGAAGCACTGTGGGGGTCTGCATCTGGGACCCTCTGCTTTTAGAGGCTCTGGACACACAGTATCAGCAGACAATAACTGTTCTGTAGTTAGAGGGACAAGACAGATAAGTGACATTTTCCTGCAGGATAAATCAGCAGTGGCTTTGACTCTTGTCCTTTTTCTCTTTATGCTTTGATTGTTCTAGTAATTCATACAATTAAGGTTAATATGTTATTCTTTTCTATTAATTTATTTCTAGTTTTGAGGCCCTTAAGTCAGTATCATCTGCTTGCTGTACATAGTAGAAAAAGTAGGAAAACCTCTAAAGGAAAGGTGGGTTTGAGTTGACAGACAGTAGATTTTCTGGATTCTAAAAAGATTCAGTTCATTGTTTTGACCAGAGTACTGAAACATATGGAAAAAAGATGTGGTTTTTCTCATAGCTGCAACAGTCATAATGTAGTGATGTTATCTGGAGGTATCGTGTTCCGTTGGAGTGCAGCTGGCAAATCTGCTGTGCAAACACCTTTCCAAGCCCCGCCCCCAAAAAAAAAAAAAAAAATAAAAAAAAATAAAAAAAAAATCCCTGCTTTCACAATTTTCCAGTCTAAATAAGTAAGACAGAAAAGAAGGCAGTCATTGAAGTGCCTCGGGATTGCTGTATATACGAGAAGGAAGATAGTTTGCTTAAGCTATATACCTATCTCTTAGGTGACTAGAATAATACAGAACCTACAAGTAAGTATAAATCTGTCCCTGCTATGTTGATGGGGCCTCTTCATGACCTGAGAACACTTTTCCATCAGAATAGACTGCACCAGGGTGAGCATCAAATTACAACACCTGTGTCCAGAAAGCTTGTAAAAGCAACATTTCCTCATTCAGTTAACACTGGATGTGACTGATGGCAAACTAAATGATAAGGAACCTCTATAGACAAGGAAAAGGAAAGGCTCCTCTGTAGGAACATTTTCTGTATGAGAAAAAAAGGGAAAGTATAAAACTGGGTTGCTGCAACAGAAGCACTATTGTATGTATTATCTTGTATTTATCAGGAATTGTCCAGAATATGAAATGATGGAATTGTGTGGGCTCCAAAGCTATGTACAAAATTTCAGCAGAAGGCTAAGAATTATTTTGTTGCCTTTTTTTTTAAGTAAAGTAAGGTTGCCTTCCCATTCATTGTCACATGCTGGTGTGTATTTTACTGTTCTTGTCTGCTCTTAAGTTGGCTTGGGGTGAAGTGTTGGGGTGGGGTGTCAGCAATCCACCATTGCTAGGCTTCTGGTTTTTCATGTACTAGCAGATCACTGTTCATAATACTCTTCACCAGTTCCCTTCCCCTCATCACGGACAGAAGTGAAAGTCTTCCAGACAATAGCTTCTGTATTCTG
Organism: Actenoides hombroni; assembly: GCA_024336885.1. Taxonomy (NCBI): domain Eukaryota; kingdom Metazoa; phylum Chordata; class Aves; order Coraciiformes; family Alcedinidae; genus Actenoides; species Actenoides hombroni. The sequence goes on along the minus strand of WUAM01000179.1, from coordinate 9,334,220 downwards.
TAAACACACCAAAGGTCATAAAAATATACAGTGTTAACATTACCTCCTGCTTTTCAGCCTCTGCTACCCCCATTTGACCCCATATAGTTGCATAAAAAGGTGAATAGTGATCTTCAGGCTTAACAGTGAGGAAAATGTGAGTTTGGTCACTTCTGTAATAGAAGAAACCTTTTCTCATTACATGCTGCTGGCTTCAGGGAGTTTTTACTTGCTTTCTGCATTTCTCTGTCTTGCCAGCACTGAGGACAACCATAATAGGTTTCTGCCTAGTGTTTTACTTCAGTGGTCAGAAAAGTCTTCAGTTACCTGTGATTAGACACGGTTGTTTTACCCCTTGGTTAAAGTTTGCATACAGTGCTGTCTAGAGTCGTTCACTTGAGTGCCTGACAAATGTAGAAAGAATGGGACATTTAGCAGAGTCTAAACATTTAGTGGCACAAGCTTCTCCTCTTGCATGCTGATAGGGTTTTTGTTCTGTAGGTTTTTATTCTGTAAAAGTAATGAAAGGAATTTGTGCTCTCTTTAAAATATTTGATGAGCTCTTCTGAGAGAGTCATTAAGTAGCATGTCAATAACTTGAAATCAGGCCTATAAAACTGAGCTTCAGGGTTTTTTTGGCATTTACCAGGCTCTGTGCACATCTCCCTCAAGACTGGCAAGACAGTGAAGACATGTATTTCTGAGAATGAGCAGAATGTGCTTGGTGTATGAGCAGAAGGTGTGTTTCAGGCTCTGATATCATGTTTTTGCTCTAAAAGTTTCTATGAAACATAACTACTGTGTGATTAAGGTTGGTGGTAAACAATGTGAAAATATGGAAAGCTATTCCTGTTGTTAAGTGTTTCCTCCCCCTCCAAGTTAGAAATATCTAACCTCTTTGAGAGCAAACAATGTGAAGGTGCTAATTTACCCAAACCTATTTAAAAGGATTCAGAGATTTGTAACCTCACTGGAAATCACAGAATTGTCAGTTGGAAAAGACCTCTAAGATCACCGTGTTCAACTGTCAGCAAAACAAACAAAAATCAATAACAACCAAACCAAACCAAACCAAACCAAACCAAACCAAACCAAACCAAACCAAACCAAACCAAACGAAAAAGTCGATGTATCAAAATGCATGTTTGGAAAGAGCTGCATCCAAGATAGGCAATTAACATTTCAAACTCTTAATTTCAGTGTCTTTTGTTTGGAAATGTATGATCTGACATCTACTGGTTTATTTAGGATTGTGAGGTTTGCCTTTTTTTTCTCTTGTTTCCTCTACTCAGCTGTGAGGATGCCATCCTGGTCCCATTGCAGTCAACAGTAAAACCCTCATTTAACATCAGTAAGAGCAGGATTGGACTCCCAGTGCACTGTTGCTTGCTCACAGTGCAAAGCAGGCTCCTCAGCTTTTTAAGAGGTTCGTCCAACTAGGATACATCCTGAAAGACAATGGACTTTGGGACCCCTTGCCTGAGTCCAGTAACTGGAGTCCCAGAGCCCTAGGCTCTTAGGCAGAGGCTAATCCCCAGAGCTGCAGTCCAGGACAAAGGCCCCAGGACTGCCTGCCTCTCTGGGGCAGCAGCTGGGGCCTGGCCCAGGGTAAGGAGGTCATCTCTATCCCCTTTTCTTGCATAGAGCTGGGGGATATGGGTCTCTTCAGAGCATGCAGGAGTGTGGGGATTGTGACCATCCAGGCTGCTGCACTACTGGAGCTGGTGCTACCATGGGCAGTAGTGTATTATTGTGCAGGCACTTCTGCAAACAAGCAGGGCTGTTCTCCCCCATCTTCTGTATTCCCTGATGGTCTGGAGCCATGGAAGAGGAATGGCTTTGCTTACACTGTCTTAACCCTTGCAGGATCTCATCCCTTTTATTTGGCCCAGATACTTCTTTTACATGAGGCTTACACTCTTCCTGGCGCAGCTCTGTACCTCTGGCCTCCCTGGTAATTCTGTCTTTGCCTTTGGACTGCCTTGAAATCCAGACCGTTGCATATGCTGTCATAACTCCCCATCCCTTTAGAATTCTTTTAATTCTTCAGTTTCGCACTAAAAGCAATGATAGCTTAGAAAGAAAAACAAAAAGAGCGAACTTCATGTAATCTAAACTTCAGCTCCTCTGATCATTGGCTCCACTTTCCTAGCTAGTGATGTCAACAGAAATCTTGAAGATTAAGAATGCATATCCAATTTCACTGGCTGGCTTAAAGTTACCCTACTGAGAAATGTTGCAGTCCCTTTTTCCCTCTGCCAAGTAAAATCTTAAGAAGTGTAATAAATAAATAACTCAGAAGAAAATAAAGGCTTCTACTGAAATGAAATGGATGTGGGCCTCCTGAGCAGAGAGTAGTGTACAGCCTTTTTCTGGCCAGGACTTGTTAGCATCCTGCCTGCCCACCACCAGGAATGCTACCGCATCCCATGGTATTGCCACAGCTGCCACTCCCTACTGCCTAATCTAGACTTGGACTTCATCTGCTCTGGTTCCCTGCCTAGCTGCTTTAGATTTGTGCTTTCTCCAAAACTGGGAAGTCCTTAATAGTTTTTTTTCTCCTTTCTGTCTTCTCCCCAGGCCATCAAATAAGAACATCTACATTGCTAGTGTGGGTCCCCTTGGGCACCCATAAACTTTAATGTATTGAAATAATAGGGGGTGGCTGGGGAATTTGGTGGTTATTTGGGTTTTGGTGTGGGTTTTTTTATTATATCTTTGTTTTGTTTGTTTGTTTTTGTGTTTTTTCATTTTGTTTTGTTTTAGAAATTAAATAATCCTAAATTTTCAAAGACCTGAAAATGAGATTGTGATTGAGCTTAATGTAGAATGGAAACAGTGGCGTGGGGTTTTTTCCTATAATGTGTTTGTATACATCTAACACAAGAAGAACTTAAATTGTTTTTAAGGAAATTGTATTGTCAAAAGAGAAACTTTCCCTGGAGTTCTTCTAACATGCTGAAAACCAGACCCAACCTTGCTCTTATCCTAACTCAGCCACACTGTGGTAAGAAAGCAAGAAAGCTCAGTACATGTCTATGTTTTGCCAGTGGCACTGAATCTTACACCTTTGCTACGTAGTCAGTACTGCTCCCACTTGCCGCTTGTTATATGCTTGCTCTGATACTCAAGAATAAAAATCTTACATTTTGGGGATGAAGGCACACACCAGGAAGGACAGGGATCAGAAGCAATTGGGACAGGGGCCCAGGGAGCAGAGGGTCCAGCTTCTGGGATTGCTCCTGCTTTCCATCTCAGAGCACGCACTGGCTGACACTAATGGAGGGGGCAGAGCCTTCATTCCTTGTTGTATTTGCATCAAATAAGGCAGTAATTTCTGACTTAACCTTTCCATGGGAGCAAACTTTCACTTCATTAACACTGGCGTCATTAGCGGGATGGGGTAATTCACCGTGTGATCCAGACCCAGCTGTGACCTGCATGGAGCCATCCAGTGGCAGTGCTAATTAGTGCCTTAGTGCCACATGAACTCTTCTCCGCAGCCTCTTTGGCTGAGGCCACAACTCATTTTGCATGAATCACTAAGCAGCCATCGCCTGGTAACTAATTTTGGCCCCTTAACTGCTTCAGCAAGACCTCCAGCCCTGCTGCCGAGGATAAATGACATCCTGTTGTTATCTGTCCTCTGGGCAGCTGCTGAATTCCCACAGCAGCTTTGGTTTGCTGTCTCCATGGCAGGATAATGCTCCAGGCATTGCAGCATGTCCCTGATACGAACGTGAATAACGAGTGTAATTAGGGGCTGACTGGGCAGAGATGCATCAGGCCCCAGTTCCAGAAGCTCACGTGGGGACCCTGGAAATATTTCTTCCTTTTTGGTCTAGTTTTTGGATCAATGGAGAGAGTAGGAGGGAGCAGGAGTGCTGAGGCGGGGCAAACAGCTTTCTCCAAATACCTAACAGACACAACATAACACTTCTATGCATTTAATTGTGCCTCCAATCATGTGGCGTAGCTGTGCTATATGACTACATGCATGGCACTGTGAGTAACTGCCTATGGTGAAGGATTGTTTGGGATTGCAGAGAAGGAGTAGTGTGTTTTGTCGGGGGTGCAGACAGTGTTTTCCCAGGAGATGCAAGAAAGCTCATTTAAACTTTATGATTAGCTGGACTTTTTACAGTTGGGTAATATCTTGGAGTTAGTGATGTTAAGTGAGCTGTTACCTACAATGAGAAAGCATCTTGCCAGGAGTCCAGAATATTAGTTTCTCTTGTGATGTGAAATTATAATTTGGTGTCTATCCTCAAGGGTCTTTTTTCCTAATGCTTTTTGTATTAGATATTTGAGGCAGCCCCTGTTGCCTCGAGAACAGACCCTGTGTGACCAGAGTGAGCTTCGGTGCGTGCACAACGCATCTCGAAAGTGTGTCCTGACTGATGGTGTTTTACAGAAACCTGCCATCAGATTCACCTCTATCTGCTCCTGTTGACAGTGGCTAAGCTAAATTGTGTCTACATTAAACTTTTGGGGAACACATTAGGACAAATAAAGAGAAACTTTTTACTGGGGAAAAAAACCAACCACACAAACCATCAAAACCCTCTGAACTCTTCAAAATCCCCAAATTCAGTGTTAGCACAGCAAAAAAAATTGCTCATGCAGCTCTGATTCTTAAACCTAGTTACAGTAACAAATTGTCCCAATAATGCAATATTCAGAATTCCAGCTTCTGTAATTCTGTACTAAGGAGATACTCTCTGTGTTGGTGTTTTTTTGGTATTTTTTTTTAATTTTGGTAATGATTTTTTTTTTCTGAGATGTTTATTTGGCGTTTTCCCATGAGAAATCAATACTTTTTCAGTGGAAACTTCAAAATTGCAGTAGGCAATACAGTATTAAGTCAAGGGAGGAAAATTAAGCAACTGGTTTAAGATTGAAATTCATGGTACCTTTACAGACAGATTATCATGTGAAGATCTCCACCCAGTTCAAATAAGGCTAAATATATATAGTTGCTGGATATATAGCATTCTAGTTGTCAGGTTTCAGCTACAGGACTGGGCTTTACTCTGAGGTAGAAGTTTATCTACTGATAAAATGAGATGGGTCAGTGAAGCCTCTGAAGTGAAGCAGAAAATGAAAGCCCCTGTCTGTTTGCAGTCAGTAAAACTTACACGGCCCTGTTTATAAGGGGCCTATTCTGTGGTTCTGGACATATTTCAGTTTGTGTTTATGTCTGTCTTTCTTAAAATAGAGTGGTTTTTTTCTGGTTTCTGTGCTTCTCTGGAGCTGTGCTGTGCTATTTGCTTTACAGACCACCACCATATAACATTTAACAATTCCAAATTGATTAAGTTTAGTGAAGGATGAAGTGGTCCCTGTTTGTGTGTGTTTTTCTGAAACACTGCTGAGAAAAGCTGTGTAAATGTAACATGTGACCAATGTTTATGGTAGATTGAGGTTGTTCAGCATTTGTCAGTAAAGTATCCAGTTTGCAAGTAAAATAAAAGGATTTTGTCATGGGGTTGTTTTTGTGATTTGGGTTAATAATTAACTTAATATAACAAAAAGTATCTGGCAAAAATAGCTAGACTGGACAGATATGTGGCAGAAGGCTCCTCAGCGGGAAGAAGGTGACCTTTGGAAGTAAACAGCAAAGCCGGTATGTTAACTCTGCAGAGACTCAGAAGCAGTTTACCTAGAGTTTTTGTTTCATTTTCCAACAACAAAATACAGTTTAAACTGTTTCTTTTTCCATTGTTCCTGTCAGCAGTATGCTTCCATTTGCCTACCCCTCCAAGAACACAGCTCTGTGCGATAACACCCAAGCCAAACTATGCTATGCAAGCTGTTGTGCCAAATCAGGAAGTTTTAGAGGATTTGTAGACCCTGGGGAGACAGCTCTATAAAAACTTTGACCCCTCCAACCATGAAGAAGTTGCTGTGTTTCTGGGCCAATTTCACTTCTGTTTTATGCCTGTAGTTTACTTTTAATAGAGGTAATCTCTGTATGAGGAAGACAGGCTACAGTGGTCAGGGTCTAGCAGTATTGTGAGGGCAAGCTAAGAGGGAAGGAAACCAGTTTGGAACTTTAAGCTAGAATGTGAGCAGAAAAGAAAGGAGGATGCTCTGACCAATGGTACACTGATAGAGGGGAAAGGGAAAGGTAAAGGCAACGTGTGGGGCATGATGTCTTGGATTTTCTGGCATCTAACAAATTCTCCTTGACCTGCCCATGTATGTTGTCCTTTTGTATTTAAATTTTGTAATTATTATTATTATTTTAAGTTTTTGTTTTTTAGAAAAAGCTTATGTTCTTCATTATCAAGGGCAGTGGAAAATCTGTAAAAATTTGAGACTAGGAAAAACAAAGCAGATTAAGTCAGTGGGTGGTCTGTGCTCACTGTAACATCTCAAGTGTCTGGACACTGAATTTGTTGTAATCACTTTTGCTTTATAAGCACATATCTGGGTGGGAAGGGAGTTGGGCAAAGAGAAAAATGACAAATGTTATTTACCAAGACAATATGTTCCTACCAGAACTGATTTTAAAAAAGAAAGTAAAGATGTTTCCAGAAAGGAAACATGAAACAGTGTATTGTTAAGAATCACCTTGCTCATATTTTTGTATCACAGCCCAACCTCAATTCTTCTGTATCACTGAACTGAATTTCACTTTTAATGTTGCTTTCAGTTCTTAATTAAAAGAATCTCAAACATGAAACATTTTTCCTTTAAAAAATGCTGATCAATTGCAAATCCTAAACCCATGGATATTTAATCTCTTTGTTGGCTAGACGAGGCAGACTTTCCTTGCCTTTGTTTTTTTTGGGGAAATGCCTCCATAGCTGTGCATTTGCCAGTAGGCAGGAGGCTTTTCAGATGCAGAGTGGACAGGTAGGTGCAACCCTACACCAATGGGCAAAGCTTCTCATGTTACTGGGTGAATGTGCTATAAAAGCAACAGAAAGCTGATTTCCCGCCCCCCCCCCCCCACGCCCGCCCGCACACCCCCCCCAAACCACTCCACCTCAGTTAAACTTTCTTT
>WUAM01000179.1:9304675-9327129 GCA_024336885.1 Actenoides hombroni | reverse complement strand
CCCCCCCTTTTAAAGAAGAGCCATGAAACTATTTTTTAAATTTTAAATTACTTTTTTAAGGACAGTTGAGAAAGCCATTTTGTATTTAGTGCATACCTCTGTCCAAGGCTGCCCTCACTTTCCCTGAATAGCAAATATACTACTGGGATCACTTACCTGTACCAGGGGTGGATGTCCTCCCACAGGGTCACTGAGAAGTTCTCTCCCTTCAGCCCATGGGTACTAGGCTCTGTGCAAGATTGTCTGAACAGGCTTGTAACAAACACTCAGATTTCAATCTGATCCTCAGCCTGTGAGTTTCATGCCTGCTCCTGAGCTCGTGAGCCTGGACGCACATGCTTGGGCACCTTCTGAAGTAACATGGCAAGGCCTGGTAGGTACCCTTCCGCCTCCTCCTCTTCCACATGGGAAAAAAAACCCTCGCTCTGCAGGCTGGGGGGGTAGCATGATATTTTCTGTCATACATGCAGTCTGAGGTGACTAGGAGGCAAAAACCTGCAGTGTGCAGTTTCTATACAGCCTGAGGGTATCGGGGCAAACTCTACTGTACAAACTCCTCAGTAGATATTACCATGCTTACAGGTGTAATTCCACATTTGCAAATACCTGCTGCATTACATCACTCTCTACATTATTATCAGGAGTTTTTATAGAGCTTTCTCAATGAGTTATTTCTTATTTTCCAGTTGATAGCACAGCAAGCTGGACTGTGAAGGTGAAAGTGTGATAAGAGATTTTTTGTTCGAAGGTAATGGGGTAGTGCTCTGTATTGCTGATAGCTGAATCTGTCTGCCTTGCAAAATCATGCTGTAGGAAGTTCCTTGGATAATGTAATTTTGTTTCCTGTTTCTTTCAAAGCCGGAGCCAGGACTTTTTTTTTTACATCTACATCCTCTGTACTCCTCTTTCCTTTGGCTTACGGGATAAAGCTGAACTAATGTAGCAAATCTGACTTTGCTTCACGGATGGGTGAGGTCTGTAGCAAATCTGACCTAATACAGAAGCCAATTCCAATCTTAACTTGCCTCCTGGAGATTGTTTTGTTCTTGACTACTGTATCCCATCCCAGAGCTGATATAATTAAACTCTCAGACACTTTTGCAGACTTTCTTGGTGTTTTGTTTTGAAATAATAATAAACCACTTTGGTGTGCACCATGGTGCAAGACAACTTGCAGGAATAAGCAGTATCCCTGAAGTTGAGTAATCCTTCCCAGCTGATGCATCCTCATCAGCAGCAAAGGTCAAGTCCCACTTTTGAGACCATCTCCTCTAGGGATTGCAGAAGATGCAGAAGCAGCTTCCAATTGCTTTGCACTACCTTGTTCATGTGCAGCAATGCGTCTACAGCCCCTGTCCTTGCATGTCCTCGATGATCGTCGAGGTCTTTTTCAACCTGAGCAATTCTGCGTTTCTGTGAATCTGTGTGCAGCAGCAGTGTTAGTCCTGCTGCTTCTGAGCAAGCTGTTTGCAAGTGTGAGAGGAGACATATTTTTCTGCCTGGAAAGCTGCTCACCTTCTCTCCAAGGGAAAATGTGATGGGTGAGGTAGGGAAAGTATTTTCTTGATGCAGGACAGAGGCTATTATTCCTGAATAGAAGTAAATTTCATTTTAAATGTGTATTTCATTCTTTGTAAAGGTTAAACCCCTCTTACATGTTATTGATATCACACAGGATTTAAACATTCAAATGCTTTTAAATTGTTGTGTGAGTGAATTACGGGCTGTGTTTTATGCTATGTATTGTATATCAGCTGGCTCAACGTGTCCCACAGTTTCTCAGGACTAAACAAATGGATGTGAGGCCTCGTATATAAATGTCCTTACACCAGGTGCAGAGTGGTGTTGGGGTTTTTAGTTTGTTTTGGTTTTAAAACTAGTAGGGGTAGCCCTTTTTATATTATACTGTTGCATGCAGTTTGTCTTAAGTTTACCTTCCTTGATTTCATTAGGGTGTCCTTCCTTGCATAATTTATAGAATCATAGAATCATTTTATATAATCACATAATGGCTTAGGTTGGAAGGGACCTCAGAGATCATCTAATCCAAACTCCCTGCCATGGACAGGGACACCTCTCAACTAGACCAGGTTGCTCAAGGCCTCATCCAAACTGGTCTTGAACACCTCTAGGGAGGGGGCATCCACAACTCTGGGCAATCTATTCCAGAGTCTTACCACCCTCATACTGAAGAACTTCTTCCCAAGATCCAGCCTAAACCTATTCTCCTTCAGTTTAAAACCACATTGCCTTGTCCTATTGCTGAACACTCTTGTGAAGAGTCTTTCTCCAGCCTTCCTGTAGGTTCCCTTCAGGTATTGGAAGGCAGTTATAAGGTCCCCCGAAAGTGTCCTCCTCTCCAGGCTTAACAACCCCAACTCCCTCAGTTGATCCTCGTAGCAGAGGTGCTCCAGCCTCTGGATCATATTTGTGGCCCTCCTTTGAACTTGTTCCAACAGATCCAAGTCCCTCTTATGGTGGGGACATCAGAACTGGTTGCAGTATTTGAAGTGGGGTCTTATGAAAGCAGAGTAAAGGTGGGGAATCACCTCTCTTGATCTTCTGGCCACACTCCTCTTGATGCATCCAAGGATACAGTTGGCCTTCTGAGCTGCATGAGTGCACTGCTGGCTCATATTGAGCTTCTCGTCAATCAACACCCCCAAGTCCTTCTCTTCAGGGCTGTAATTGTGCCTGGGATTGGCCCAACCCAGATGCAGAACCTTGCACTTTGACTTGTTCAAACTCATGCATGGCCCATTTCTCCAGCCTGTCAAGGCCCCTCTGGATGGCATCCCTTCCCTCAAGTGAGTCCACCACACCACACAGCTTGGTGTCATCGGCAAACTTGATGAGGGTGCACTCGATGCCATTGTCCATGTTGCTGACAAAGGTCTTGAATAGCACTGGACCTGGAACAGACTCTTGAGGAACTCACTTGTCATAGGTCTCCACCTGAACATTGAGCCGTTGATCATAACTCTTTGACTGCATCCTTCTAGACAGTTACTTATCCACCTAGTGGTCCATCCATCAAGTCAAGCCTTGCACAAGTCCAGGTAGATAACATCAGTTGCTCTTCCCATATTAACCAGAGATATAACTCTGTTTTAGAAGGTCACCAAATTAGTGAGGCACGATTTGCCCGTAGTGAAACCATGTTGGCTGTCACCTATCACCTTGTTATACATGATGTGCCTTAGTACAGATACCAGGAGGATCTGCTCCATGATTTTACCTAGCATAGAGGTGAATCTGACTGGTCTGTAGTTCCCTTAGTTTTCTTTTTTTCCCTTTCTGAAAATGGGGATTATATTTCCCCTTTTCCAATCTCTGGGAACTTCACCAAACTGCCATGACTTCTCAAATATGATGGCTAGTGGCCTAGCAACTTCAGCTGTCAGTTCATTCAGGACCTTTGGGTATATCTCATCAGGTCCCGTGGACTTGTGCACCTCCAGGTTCTCTAGGTGTTCCTGGACATGATCTGCTCCTATCCTGGGTAGTTCAGCACTCTCCCAGACCGTGCCAATGCAGTGACTTGGGTGGTTAGGCTCAAGTGGTTACCAGTGAAGACTGAAGAAAAAAAGTCATTGAATACTTCATCCTTCTCCATATCCTCGGTAACCAGGTCATCTGTATCCCTCCGGAGAGGCCCCACATTCTCTCTTGTTTTTCTTTTTTCTCTGACATAAGTGTAGAATCATTTTCTGTTATTTTTAATGTCCTTGGCCAGATTTGATTCCGTCAGGGCTTTAGCTTTTCTAACCTGGTTTCTGGTTTTCTGAACAATCTCCTTGTAATCTTCCGAGGTTACCTGTCCTTGCTTTCACCCTTTGTGGATTCCCCTTTTGTGTTTGATTTTGGCCAGGAGTTCCTTGTTCATCCATATAGACCTCCTGGTATTTTTGCCTGATCTTTTTAGGGATGCAGTGCCTTTGAGCTTGGAGAAGATGATCCTTGAAAGTCAGCCAACATTCTTGGACTCCCAATCCCTTCAGGGCTTTGTCCCATGGTACACTACCAAGGAGGTTCCTGAAGAGGCCAAAGTCATCTCTTCTGAGGTCGAGGCTTTCAAGCTTGCTGAGCATTCTCTTCTTTGCTGCTCTTGGGATCTTTATACCAGTGTTCAGCCACCTACATTACCAAAATGGTGCAAAAGAGGCTTAAGATGAATTAAGACCAAAGAAGGATTGTTTTTGCTGACTGTATGGCTTTTCCGGCTTTGCCTGTTATCACTGACTGTAACAAATTTAGATGGACACAAATTCACGTGGAATATAAGTGCCAAAGTTGTGGATCCAATTGTAGGGTATATCCCTACAATTTGTAGTTGAAGTTTAGTTAACTGTAGAATTAAATGACTTTGTTTTCCACTGCTGTGGGTCTCTGTTGAATCTGGCACAAGTTCAAACAGCTTTGTAGCATCCAGCCTTTGTTGGATCATAAAGCAAAGACCCTCCCTAGGAACACAAACAGAATTTCTTTCCACCACTACAGTGAGATTAATGACAGTGTTAGTAGGGTTTTTTCTGCCCCTTTGTCCTATAAATCTGAGCTCTATTCCACTAAAGTGCCTTTTAAAGAAAACAAACTAAAACTCAGACTGCCTAAATTCTCCTGAGGCACGATTCAAGGGGCAGTATTTTGTGGGTCCCACAAACCTTTCACGGCACTGGATTTTGGGCAGAAGACATATACAGGATCAGGCTTGCTGGCAGAGATTACTGGGGTTTGCAGTTGTAGAAGAAAGGGGCCACACATCAGCTGATGGTGCTGATGTGGTGATGGATTAGCGAACAGAGAAAGGTTTGCATTGTGCTAAAAATGGAAGGATTAGCAGCTGCCCTTGTTGTGTCAGGCTAGAGGGAGGAGGATGAAGAGGACAGCAACATGCTGTGGCACTGGTTTATTCTAAATTTGCTATCAGCATCCTTCTTTACTGTTAATCTCCCTCCTCCTTCTTGAATGAGAAAAAATACTTCTGAATGCCTTTCCTCATATTAGAGAAGGAAAACTTTATTCCTTCACTTTTGCTTATGATTTTTTATTATTACTCTCCTAATTGCATTTTTAACTTTTCAAATATTTTTAATCCAAAGCAATGTCCAGACAGAAAAGAGTTCAAGGTGCTATTTTAACTACAAAGGCAGATCCCATCCTGAAGTAACAACCAGAGATGCTTGTGCATATGGATTTATCAAATGCTACAGCTCTGTGGCTGGACTTCATGTCTTCATTGAGATCCATTCCTGTTATGTGAGTTTTGAATTCAGATTCACTTCTGAAATTAATAAGCCATGGTGAGTTTTTTTCATCTTCTCTAAAAAGAGTAAATTGGTTGCTTATGTTTATTTTTAGTCCTTTGTTCTTTAGGGTCCCTGTTTCACTCTTGATACAATTCATCAATCAAGACTCTTACACTTAGCAAGAGACCTGTTTCAGTAATGCTAACAATTAGCATCATTGCTGATGGCCTCTGGTAAGAGTCAAGAACCTTGCTTGGATGACTGTTGTGTCTTGATGTCTGCTTTTCCCTCTGCTGAGGGCTGCCACCCCCAGAGACTCATTGGGAGGGAAGATGTTTCCATACCCGCTGATGACTGTGTTGGAAAGAGCTGGAGTCAAACCTTAAATCACTTCTGAGTATGTCTCTGAGCTCAGTTACTGGGGTATGAATGGAAGCAGTTGTGTTACCATGTAAATCCCATCTGCTAGCTCTGCCGTTGGCCTGAAGCCACAGGGTGGGTGGTGGGGTATGCATGACGGCACTTTCTCCCCAAACCTGACAGAGCTCCTGGGGCTGTGCTTAGGCGTTTTACTGAACTAGGCCGCTGTCCCTTCAAGGTCTCCCAACACTTTTAAATACCATTTGGCAAAATGAAATTGTATTCCTCAAGGAAAGGGATTTGCATCAGGCAGATACCTTTGATACTGGCAGAGAACTCAATTAAGAGTTGAAGGCAAATGAAAACCCCCATTTCAGAATTGCACTGTGATCACTGTAGCTTCTCCCCAATGAACTAATCTAGGGGTAAAGATTCCTCTTATAGAAAAAGGAATTAAAAAGGGGGCTTAAAATTACCTAACTGCCAGGTGGGGAGACAATGCAGTCTCTGGAGCACATGCAGGGCTCATCGTTTCCAAACACTGCAGCTCTGCACTAGGTCAGCTGCACACGTAGTGTTCGTAAGGGCAGCAGCTTTTTACGCAACCCAGAACTTCTGTGGGCAGCAAAATTGGACTCATACTAATACAAGATAATGATCTGTGGTATTTTTTAAATACCTACAAAGAGCTTTGGGGATTAATATTAGTATTTTAGATCTAATTATAGATAGGTTTTAACAAAGAAAAAACATGAGATTGCTAAAATATGTTGTAGTATGGTACAGCAGGACAAATTGTTCTGGACCACTTTCCGTTAGCCAGTGTGCAACACCTCTTGACATTTCAGATTTTTAAAATTTTTTTTTTTAATTTAAAGAAAAATACAAGTCCAAACTTAAAAGCCCAAATTCTGAATATGGAGCACTTAAATGTTGTTGCTCTGTTCCATTATTTTCTTTCATCCTATATGGGTTAAGCTCCTGCAAGCTTTTCACAAACCAGGGTGGTTCGATTCAATGTCTCTCTGTGAATTAAATGCTTAATTTGGATTTACCCATTTAAAAAACATTGTAACTGTAAAGACAGTTTTTTCATGTGAAGAACTTTGTTTAATATGATGGTCAAAGAAAGGAAAAGAAGCCTTTAGAAAGCAGTTTGGTTAAAAAAAATTAAAAAATGCAGAGGAGCTTTAACAAATGTTAAGTGCTGTTTAAAACAGATGATCCTTCTTGTCTGAGAGCAGATGAGTCTGCTCATAGTGCCTAGGGGTGCTCAACATGTGGGGTCCGCTCAGCCACATCTCTTCTGATCAAGGATAGGAAAACATTTGAACACAGGAGCGCTTCTGCTCACTTGTCAGAAACATGATTTGCTGCCTTATTTTCTGTCATATAATAATCTAGAATACTTGGGACATTCACCTGAAAGGATAAGAGGAGGCATTGCAGGTACATGCAGGAGCACTACTTAGGGAAAATGATGAGAATAAATTACCAAGTAAGAAAACATTTCACCATTTGTCCTCTCAGAAACTTGCTTAGGACAGAAGGAGGCTAGGAACAACTTGGTTACATCTCACTTCCGGATTTTTTTTCTTTTTCAGGGAAACAAATCAGAAATAAATGAAAAAAAACAAACCAGAAGTTGGATAGAAGGGAGGAGTTCACTCAGTGTCATATCTCATCTTGCTGTCTTTAAACTGCAAGAATCAATTTCCCCCCATCTTTAAGCATTATTATATGCACAAGGCTTTCATTGTGATGGACACCTGTCACAGCAATAAGGAGCATAGCTCAGGGATAGCTGAAATTAATACTGCAAAACCACTGTATCTTAAAGACTTGAAAGGGATTTTTGATACTCCTTAGTTCAACCTCTCATGAAAAGAGTAGGTTGTGCCAAAATAGCTCATCAGCTAAGGCTACTTTCAGCCAAGTCTTGGACACCTTCTTCATGGAGATAGCACAGCTGCTCTGGGTGTCTGTGCTGGGCCTTCAACACCTTTCTTGAGAGGAAAGTTAGAAACTTCTACAACACTTCTCATAGCAAACATGCACCCAATGTACAAGTATGTTCCGGTAGTCTTTATCTGCAGAGAGGCAAGGTGTTAGAGGAGGAGATGACTTTTTAAATTTTAAACCCCTAAAAACAGAAGAAGGTTTTGTAGCCTCAACAAAGTGGAAAGTTCATTTGGTAAACATATTAACTTGTTCTCATTGGAATATTTATACCATGTATTTGAAAATGTAACTTATTTACATGAATAATATTACTGTGTTAATTAAATCTGTGCGGGCAAATAACATGTCTAGAATGTGAGTTTTTTGACATATTATTGAAGAATTGGATGGCTCTTACTGGAGACAAGGAATAGAACTCACTCTAACCTATATTAGATGAAAACACCATTGAAACCAAAGTTCATGGAGCTTGTTGAAGTACTTGGATGGATATGAAGTTAGGACTGTAAGACTCTGTGTTCTATTATTAATTTAAATTAATCCATTTAGAAACCGAATACAAAATCAGATGTGATTTAATCGGAGAGAGAGGATGCAATAACTGAGACCCTGAACACGTATCCAGAATCCTTACATCCTGATATATGTGATTTTCAGGATCGTGACTTAAAGAATAAATTTTACAGAAGAACAACAGCAGAAGTCCTCCAGCTCATGGTCAGTAATCTGAGTTGTTTGAGAGATGGATGTGAGCCAACAGAAGTCTTTCCTGGAGTTACCCATGGGACCTTAAATTCATTTCTTCCTTTGTTACACCTCAGGCTGTTTTATAAAGTATCCCTGTTTATGCAGGCTGAGAGTGTGAGCTCTTTGGCATCTGTCCTTCTCTTCCAAGGTCCGATAAATTTCTTTCGGCATGTGGAGAAATAGCGAAGGAAATAAGCCCTTCAGCTTACACTCCTGATTTGCGCAGGCTCCTCTGCATGCTCTGACAGACGAGGCTGTGGTAGCAGCTGTTGCCAGTCTTCATGCAGATGGCTGCATCCAGTCTCTGAGTATGCTTATGCTAAGATTAATCACTTTCTAATGTTAATCACTTTCTACCTCTTTAAAACCCCATGGTGAATGGTGGTGAATCCTGTTTCCCCAAAAACTGATGGAAGTTCTTTCATGCATGGGTCCAAGGTGGCCTTCAGATGAGCTAGTAGAACACTGACATAATTTCTCTGAGGCAGGCAGGGCCCTGGACACCTGAGTACTTTAGTTGCTTCGCTAACTGTGTCTCTTATGCTTGTTTTGGCTACCAGTGCCTTTCACACAGCCTGTGCTGCACTGCTGAATAAGCTCATGACACCTTGCATTTCTGCTGACTTCAATGCAAATCTGGACTTTTAGCAAGTGAAGTAAAAGCCTATATTAAAGTTGAAATGAAATTTAGATGTTATGTCCTCTATTATTTTAAGAAGAGCTTGAATTATTTTGACATAGCCTGAGATATACCTGTTGCAAGGAATGCTGAAGATTTGCTGATGACATTTTAAAGTTCTCACAGACACCTGAGAAAGTGTTTAACATTTCTGTGTTCTACAAGGTTTGGATATGATCTTTTTGAAGAATTGTACTTATGCACAGCCCAGGCACAAAAACTGCTGTGATTTTATGATATTTTCTTTCAACTTCAGAACTATAATTTTGAACAACCTTCTTCAGTAGACTGACAGCAGCAAATAAAATTTTCAGCAATGGATCTCAATCCCTTATTCTGCATGCAGGTGGTATCTGTTTCGATGGTTAGGACATTCCAAATACAAAAGGCCAACTTCTTTGTTAGGAAACAACCTTTCCTGAATAATTCATAGCTAAACACTTCTCACATATGAACAAAGTATTAACATACAGATGAATCCTCCATTTAGTTTCAGTGATGGTGAGTCACTTACCTTGTTTTTATCAGTCATTCAACAGCAAAAGAGAAGAAGATATCTCAAACTGTGTGAAGTTTTCATTTTTTATTAAACAGGCTTCAGTTACTAGTGCTCTTTCATCATAAACACTGGAAGTGACTCCCCTCTCATGCCACTATGGAAAAGTTTTTCATTTGAAGTATATTATCTCCAGTACATAATAAACAACATCATTTGAGAGTAAATACATTACTTAAAATCAATCAATAAATAAATCTTGTGCTGTCCAAAATACTTGCTTTTACTTTAACTTCAGGAGCTGATAAAGCTACAGCAGTGATGTACATGCATAATTTTCCCATATGAGATAGATACACATCGGTAAATCTGGTTTGTGCACCTGTAGGGAGCATCACCACAGTATCTTTGAAAACCTCAGTCTCACTTTCAGATAAATGCATCCTGCATTTACTAATCTTCAGGTGGTTTACTCACAGGCAAATGGAAACAAGGGGAAAAGAAGCACAAAGTATTTTTGAAAAGCCTCACAATCTGTTGAGAGTTGAGCAAACTCACAGACACCATTCTCACAACCCACTCAGTGAACTGCCACAGTACAGTGCCACAAATAAAGTGAAGTTTTAAAGTGAGGTTACAAAATCTTAAGGAGAATGACAGAGGATCCTACACCTCTGATGCTAACACTGAGTCTTCATTCTACTGACTTTTGACAGGCAGTCTTGATGGCTTTTGAAACTCCCAGCTCTGAACAGCCTGTTTTGAAACATAAATCAAACTCCTTGTCTAATGCAAACATCATCTAAGAAGCTCCTGTCAGTGTACTTGGTCTTGCCTTGCACTGCCTTTCACTTGTAATTCTTCCAGAAAGCTTGGACAAGTCCAGCTCTGGCTGAATGCCCAGTTCCAGCCTCCTGTGTTTACCATGCTGCTTTCCCAGGTTCTGTATGGTTTTCTCATATTGTGCTTGTACAACAATGATCACACCAAGGACAGTGGGTTCTGTGCCCAGGAAAAGATTTTCCTATAGAAAACATGTCCTACTTGTACCTATGGAAAAGGCCTGTCTTGCAAAGTTTTTTTCTAGCTTGGGTGGGACCACAGAAGGAATGCAAACAGATTTCCCCTGGCTGGGATGTGCAATAAGTGTACTTTATTTAGATAGAGACTTTGAGGGAAAAGGGGAAAAAGACCAGTGGAGGAAGGAAATGAAGCAAATATTCTAGGGACTTGATAGAGCTTGTGATGTCCAACAAGTGTAACAAAATAAATAATCTTCTTTCTCTCTGTGCTGCTGTGGTTAGAATTAAAGGAGTCTTTGATATACAGGCTAAACTGAAATTAGAGAGATGATTTAGTAAAACAACCAGATACTTCATCAAAAGGCAGTATGTTAATGCCTTTAATTTATCAAAATATGTGCCATTGATACATGGAGTAGGACATACATTAAGTAAAAAGAAAATATATTAAACAAAAAGTCTATATTATAAATACAGACAAGAAATGTGCAGCTTCATTATCTGTTACCCAAGGTTCAAAGCCTGAGATTGTTCACCACTATTTGGACTACTGATTTATCTCAACACTGACATTCTTTCAAGAGAACTTAATTTGAATACTGTTGGGGATCTAGAGATGGTAGCTCTAGTGAGCAGTGCTACTGCAGAAGTCTGGATCAGATTCAAGTATTCAGGAAATTAAGACTGTTCATCCAAAAGCTTGAATCACCCTCACTTGCATCTGAGCAGTCTTGGCTGGCAGTCAATCAGGAAAGCAGAACTCTTCACCAGCAGAATGCTAGAGTCAGGGATGTGTTTTACATACAGGGAGGATGTGAGATGCCATTGCCAGGCTGGAAGGAAAGGAAGCTGTTGCTATGATGAAGGAACACAATCAAATCACTTCTTTGTAACTTTGAAGATAACAGCGTGACTGTGAACCTAGACATCTCTTCAACTTGGGAAATGCTGTAGTTGCCCCTCTAGCTGTTTTATTAGTTTTACTGCTTACTTGGGTTCTTGGCAGTCTGATCTTTCTACCATTGCTTGTCTCCCAGCAAGTTTATGGACAAAATAAAATTGTTGCTAAGAGGATAGAATTTATATGAATTCAGCTGTCTGTACAGCATGTGGAAATAGAAACCAACATCTCATGTCTACTGGGACTGAAGTTACTTTGAACTATGGAGACTGCAAAATTGTAAAGCTCTGGGTTCTGCAAAGCTCCTTAACAGTCCAGGACTGGACTTGCAAGGCACGGGTGTGAAAAAGCTTCAATAAATTTTGGGTTTGTTTTACTTTTTTTCCATATTCTGCAGGAAAAGAAGAGTAGTAGTCACTGTGTGAAAAGAAAGGTGAAGTATAAAACAGGAGAGCAACACTGGGGCTTCAAAACTGGAATTCAAGCATTAGAAGTCTATCTTGGCTCAGCAATTGTCTTGTTGTGTGGCCTTAGACAGCCTGGTTTATAAAGCAGGGAGGGGAAACTGGCACAGGAACATCTGAGGATTAAAAGATGTTTACAGAGTGCTTTGTACTTGCATCATTTTATCTTTTCAAAGTGTTTATTAATTTTGAGCTAGTCTCTTACACCACTATAAGAGCACTGAACTTTCCTCAACTGGATCCTTTTCTTCACAAAAAGAAAATCACATGCACATTCACACAGTGCTCCACACAAGTTTTAAACAGTTATGGAAGTCTTAATATAATCTTGTAGATATTCAGTGCTGAAAAAGTTTGGAATTCTAAGGAGGGGAAAGTCTTTATGGGATAGCTTTTTTATGACCGCATTTGTTAAATGCTCAGTTAAGGAAATATTTATTTGACTGAGAAATACACTTAATGCATGTTTTCTAAGTCTCTGTCATTTTAATTCATAATAACTTAGTGACATCTTCTGTGGCATAAGTCACAAGAGTATTTTTCAATAGATGTTTCAGAGCATCCAAGCCCTGCTTTTCTGTATAAGGACACAGTGAACGTAGGTGCTAGTAGGTTGTACTGCCTGAAGGCATTGCTGTGCTTGTTTCAAGAGACAAGAAGCCACGTGTTAATCACCATTACAGCATGAAACTAGTAGCAGCAGTCACTCATACAGAGTGATTCCCCTAAACCCTGTCTGCATGGACTGGCTGTGTTTGCCAGGAGACACTGGCTCCCTTGGTAAGATAGGTGAAGAGCATATGAAAGGAAGACAAAAACAACCTGAAGTAATGCTGATTATTGATGTTAAAGCGAACAAAGTGCAATAGGTCAAGGGTCTGAAAAGATGCATAAAGAGACATATGTTATCGTAAATATATATACTATTAATGCTCAAGAAAAACAGAAATCAGTCATAAAGGAAAACCTTTGAACAGAATGAACACTTTGTGAGTACTTGCACAAAACACAGTCCGTGACAGAGATGATATGACAGATGCAGGAGATCACAGTTGTTGCATGCATACACTGAAAACCTGGAATTCTTCTATATACAATAGCTGTAAAGGAAATGTCTCTGTACTCATTTAAATGGCTGATGGTGTTCAGAAGCTTGAGGGGTCAGCTACCTTCAAAGTCTGAGAGTGGTAGCTAATATCTTCCATCGTTAATTACATTCTATTACTGTTCGCTTTTGCAAAGCAGCTCTGAATATTCCAGCAGTCACATGACCTGTGTTTTGGATGGCTGGAGCCCTTGGTAGGTTTGTGACAGCTTCTTTACATTTCACCAACTGCAAAACTGCAGACCCATTTTCAGTAAGGTTGGGAAGCAAACTAGCAAGGTCAGAGAATGAACATAGCTGTGGAGGGGAAAGGTACACCTGGTTCCCATCCTTGGATTTTTCAGGCATGAAGTCATGAGAAAAACCCCTTCAGACTCATGTGCTTTGGGTCAGAGACCCATACTCAGTGTTGATGTACACAGATAAGCAGTGTGATTTCCAGAAGCAGCAAAAGGCACAGCAAACTACAGACATAGGTGAGATTGTGTGACAATCAATAACTCTAAAAAACAGGCCCCTAGTATTAAGTGCTTACCATCAGGCACCTAATCTTGAAAATATTGGCCAAATGCCACAAAACTGTGCTTCTTTTAGAAAACGGAACCTGTTGGGTTTTTTTTAAAACTCTGATCTGTATCGCCAGAGCTTTGTAAACAATCTCAGATATTTCCACTGTAACATTAATGAGTAAGTCATTTACCAATGGAGAAATAGATTGGCTTGGTTTTTCTCTCATTTCCCTTTCTTCTGCAGGCAAGGTTGACAGACTAAATCTTAAATGTTTCCTAGAGGAAGAATGCTCTCTGCTTCTGCTTTTCCAGCTAAAACCCTTGTAAAAGAAAGTGCTTCTCATTTCTGGCTCTCATTCCTGGGAGTTAGGCTGTTCTCACCCCAAACTATTTTTTAGTTTCCCTGAAGTTCTTCCTTTATGCATTCTTAGTTAGTGTCTATGTACAACTGGTTTGAAATGTGCTCTTGGGTTGTTAATGCAGATTTCTGTGGGCATGAAGGATATGAAATCTTTATGATCTAATGGTTCTCAAACACAGTCTGAGAATATTATGAGGGAAGCATGGCACTTGTATACAAAGGCATTGTTCCGTCCCTGTGTCTGTTATTATTGTGGTATCTCAAACCAACCCGAAACTTCTAATGCCTTTTCCCCACTCTCGAAACACTTATTCATGAATAAGATGTAATGAGACTGTAATGGAGCATAACATTCTTAATGGATATATGTGTCACCTAAGTTGCTTTGTCTTTGGACTGTTTCCTCCTGTCCAACAGGCCCTAGTAAAGTATAAAAATCTACTTCAAAACATTCTGCCGGTAGCAGGTGCCTTGGTATTTTTCAGTATCACATTCACCTCATTATTCATAGAAATAATTAGTTATAGAAGATTAACTTTAAAAGATTAATTAACTAAAGATGGACAGCAATGATGGTGGATCCATGAGAGAGCTGTGGGATTTCATGTGACAGAATGTAGACACGGAAATTGAGGATGTGCCTTTATTTTCTTTTCTGATGCATCCCATGAAGACCTTCTGAACCTTGATTTTTGCCTGCAAACTGCCAAACACTTGCCTTTTGCTTTCTGCCACTGCTGCGGGCCTGATCAACACTCACACTGCTGCAGAGGAAGAGATCCAGCCGGTGTCTTTGCAGGAGAAATATTCTAACGATAACAATTCCCTTCTATTGCATAACCAGTGTTATTACATACTCTAATAGATGGGCTTAATGATCCGATGTGACCTAAAACCTAAATGGGTATACCTAAGTTTGGCTTAGCATGTGACACTAAAAAGCACTTTGCAAAGCTCATTGCCTCTCTTTCTTTATAGGTATGGGTTTAAAAGCTCTAACTGAATGAGAAATTTGCAGTATGCAAAAGTGATGTTTTCCACCAGCTCAATAATGTCAGCAACATCTTTGTCTTAGCAAAGCTCTCAGGAAAACATTCTGGGTGTGCTGCTGTCAGGGACCTCAACTTTCATTGCCCACAGACATTTAGCACTTGGCAGAGAAAGTCAGTTAATTAAGAAAAAGGAATGAGGAAAACCATCCTGACCAAGAAAAGAGGGAAACCCACAAATGGAAGCCTCAAGGTCAGACACAAAAGGGTAACTTGAGCCTTACTTTTTCTGGGCTCACCTTGTGAAAACCAAAGGGCTCAAGGAAGGCACTACCTTAATGACTGGAACAGCAGAGGGAGGAAAATCCACAGAGCCTTTCCCTTTCTTGCTTTGCATTTATCTCCTGTTGATCATCACAGGAGAAAAATTATTTCAGGCAAGGATATCTTAGTGTAACAAGAAGAGAAATGCAGAAGCAAACACTTGCCTGGACACTGCTCCTTTCAGAGCTAGTGTTGCCCAAACAAAACTGAGTGTAGCTTCTAACTTACCAGCATACCAGAAGCTAGTACATACTACTATATAACCAGAAGCTATTTTCCTCAACTGTTTTCTTTCCCTGAAGCGTATACCTTAGGGGGCCCTACTTTACTTCAACATACAGATTATGTGGGAAATGTGAGACACTATCTCCAAGTTCCTGTGACTACCATGTAACCTTTTTTTTTCTCAAATCCTCCTTTTCTATCCTTTATGACCCATTGGGGTAAATAATATTTCAGTGCCTGTCTGCTATTTATTATTTCTTGCCAGCCTGACCCAGGCAAAGCAAGTTTTGGATTACTAGGTTGTTCTCAGACACATAGGAGGCAGGAGGCAAGTGCCGATAGCTAAGGGTAATATAACAGTTTGAAGAGGAATGCTTCATCCATGTACAGTAGATGTAGATGTTCTGACTGGGAGCCTTACAACAAAACATAAGGGCCTGGGGATTGAGAGAAACAGGAATGTCCTAGGTTGTGGGGGTAGAAGGGGTTGCAGATGGGAGTTGCTTTGAGGCAGGATTGAGGACAACAGGTCAGAGAAAAAGCAGAACTGATCTGGGGATCTGAAAAGTGGGAACGCTTTAGGGCAGCAAGGCAAATGGGAGCCCGAAATAGGATATATGGAATCCACAGTGAGCTTAGAGTTGAGTGGGTTGGAGAAGGGAGTTAACAGAAGCAAAGAGTTTTGGAGATTGCCAGTTTGTGTATGGGAGGAACATTGAGAAAGGTGTGAGAGGCTGGATACGCACCTCGGGAAATACTGGGAGGTTCTGAAGAAAGACCAGTGGGGATATTTGATCTCCTAGGCATTCTGGGACATATGAAGATGGAGACAGAGTCTGTAAGACACAAAAATTGGGAATGGGCTCTCTGAAATGTAAGGGGCTTGCAGTCAGGAGAGGACAAAGGATATCCTGCCAAATTTCCCCTAGCCTCTGCTGTGGGCTGATCATGAGGGACATCTACTGAACTGCTCTCCACGTGCTCTCTCAGCTGCAAGACTGCAAGACACCATTCCCCTGAGTGTTTTCTACTTTCATTAGTGTGGCAGAACAAATAATTTTCAATCATTTAACATCCCTATGACTAAAAGAGTGGTAGCTTTCCTTTAAAGAGTTGGCAATACATTTTAGCTGTCAATATATCAAAGTAATATAATGTAATATAGTATGTGCTAAAATATACATGTAGTTTAGTTATATGATTATGATTTAGCAACTGGAAACAAAAGAGAACAAAAAGAGTCAGCAAAATATCCTTCATGTATTGGAACAGGAGCCCTTTTTTTCCTTCCCCAGTCTATCGGCAATTTAAGATAATTATAGAAGTTTATCTCCATTTCACTGGAAATAAAATTGCAACCAAATGCCCATCAACAGTATATTCAGGCAGATTCCTACAGATTAGACTCAGCCCCTGGAAGTAGAAAGTCCATTTTAAAGGCACTTCCAACACTGTATTGAGGTCACCTCCTCCCCTGTGGTGAGACTAGCTACTACCCAATGACACTACCTGACAAGAATATGTCAGTTAATAGAAAACCTGATTAGCTTTCAACAAATGTTATGGCTTTTGATAGGCCAGAGTTGCTTAGAGAAGAAAGTTTTGTAGCTCCATCAATTGCTATTTTCCTTGAGAGTATTTCCCTTCCCAAAGTCTT
Organism: Actenoides hombroni; assembly: GCA_024336885.1. NCBI lineage: Eukaryota > Metazoa > Chordata > Aves > Coraciiformes > Alcedinidae > Actenoides > Actenoides hombroni. Next base: position 9,310,079 of record WUAM01000179.1, on the reverse strand, counting down.
CCCAAAGCCTGTCTCTGTACAAAAGCAATAGTGCTGTCTCCCTGTGCTGGGAAGAATGAATCTCACCCTGAAGGAACAGTCTGCAAACTAGTTTCTGAACACTGCTGATAGTGGTGGAGAACTGCTGAGGCAAATGTTCTGGTGAACCTGTAGGTGAGCACATCATCTTAGTGCTGGTACTCAGTCAGTAACCAGTGTCTGCTTCTCTTTTTTACCTAATTTGTAGGCTGTTCACCTCAAGCTTGTTTATACCTAGCAAGTAGGTTTATTTCTTGTTTGTGTTATACTTAAAGTTTGTTTGCATCCAGATTACAGTAGGTTCACTGGCAAATTATAGACAATTTGCAATCTTCATATAATTAACTGGTTTGTTAATACCTCGTTTGCTATCTGTTTACATAATTTGACAGAGAGGCATTTTTTGATATTATGCCGTTCCTGAGAAAGAGGAGAAGAGCTTTGTACAGGTTCAAAATGTACATGAACTGGGCCATTTTTAACTAAACTCTTGAATAGACTGCCATGTAAGTGGAATAAAGAAATGGACCATATATTTTAAGTGGGAAGAAAATGAATAATTCAACCATAAGGGTCAAATCATCCTGCCAAGAAAAATCTACTGAAGAGGAAGTACACTGAGTTATAATTATTTGCATTGTAGATAATAATATCAATTATAGTTCCCAGCTGGAATCAAGCCTTCATATTTTGGCTTCTGTGCAACCACAGAGTAACAGTTCCAGTCACAACAAGTTTCAGCCAAATAAAGACAAAGCTCAACTAGCAAAACAATGTAAATTTGCAAAAGCATGAGGTTGGACAATTAGAGACTGATGTTTGGATATAGTTACATATGGCAGTTCAGTGACAATTAGCAGCACCAATCAACATTCAAAATTAATGTCATTTTGGAAACAAAACTTTTTAACCCTTCCCAAAACCTGGATTGGAACAAATCTCTTGTTGGACCCACTAGGAACCATCTGCATAGGATAAAGTCTATGGTCTAAATAAAATTGCCAACCCACTAGGCTTTGGTGTAAATGTCATGTTATCAGCTTCTTCTAAAAGTCCCAGCTTCTGAAATCTAGTTATTATGGGAGACATTGCATTTTCCTTAAAGCAAACAAAAAATCCCAACAAACAAAAAAACCCACAAAAAATCAAAACAACAAAAAACCCAAACCAAACCATAACAAACCAAAACCGAAAACAAAGAAACAAACAAAACTCAGAAGCAAGGAGTCTGATGACAAGTGTCTGGTTTAAAGGGTGGCAAAGGCAAATGAAGCAGCTTCATTTGCAGACTGCTGGGGTACTGTGCCTGGCACAGAGCCCTGAAAGACAGGCTGTCACTGCCACTGTCCAGGCAAAACATCAGGGGTTCTAGGGGAGCAATACTGCCAAAAGGACTGACTCCCCACCAGCCTCTCCAAACCTTCTATGACGACAGGAGCATCAAACTTGGCTTTCTTATGTTCTCCCTTTTTCTTACTTCCCCTTTGTTTTCTGTGTCTTTCTCCCCACCTCTTATCTTCCCATAAAAGTAGCTTTGGTCCCTCTCACCTAGGGTTGCAAGAATCCAGTTTTACCTAACTGAAAAGCTTCATGCAGTTTCTGTTGCAGACAAGGGGACTAACTTTTCAATGGATTGAGCAGTGGGTCCCTCACAGAATTAAACAGACACAGAGCTGGCTGAAAACCACCAGCCTCCTTTCTGTAAATGAAAATGTTGAAGCAAGGGCATCACCCTCCTTGGGAGAAATGTCAAGCATTCATGCATGTCACTGATCTCCATGGAGATGACAAAAGTCTTGGCACTTCTTGTACCACTGTTTGGAAGAAATGATCTGCATATACTTCAAATGCCTCTGATGGCCCAGTCATCCTCTACAGAGCTCTCAGATCCTGGGAAAACTCAAGTATATCTCACTAATGGGACAGAGGAAGATACTGGGATAAGATAAAGAAAGAAATAATGTGATTTATCCCTGTGATAGTGCATACAACATACTCTCTGGAGTAGTTAGTATGCATCTTTGCAAGACTTTATTATTTTTTTTCAAGGCAAACCCAGCAAATTCTAAAAGGCAGTAGCAGTGGAGCCAGCCAGAGGCTTCCTGCCTTCTTGTGCCACCTGACCACGCCCATTGTGTAGTGTGTTGTTTTGCACCATGTTGATTCTTCTTCATGCTCCCTGTGTTGCTGACACCTGCAAAAGTTTCTTTTCTAGGTCAATAATCCATGATGTAACTATAATGGATTGTCATTTTAATAACCGAGTGACAGACAAATAGAGACACCTCTTCATGCCTTCCTTTTCTAGCTGGTAGAAGACATAGCCTTCTCTTCATTTCCCATCCTTTAGGAAGAGGAAACATTTTTTTCTTCTCCTGCCTGAAGGATACAGCAAGAGGTGTTTCCTCTTTTTCCTAGTGCAGTTGTGGTCATCCAGAAAGGTGACCTGGTTTTGTCTCCCACTAATGAACACTTTGGGAAACAGATGAGTCCCTCTTTGGGGAATCATACATGCTCCCACTTTCAGATTACATTTCAAGGCTTCAACTTGCTTGTTTACTGTCAGGGTTAACTTGACAGGCCTAACTGGATTTGGCACATACACACCCTTTATCTCTGTTGTGACAGCAGTTCATTCAAGTGACTCAGAAAACAGCTTCTCCAAAACAAAGCCATGTATATTTGCCAAAGGAGCATCCAAAGAAGTGGTCTAAATGGCAAAGAGCTGTAGCTTAGCTTGACCTTCTTGTAGGTGTGGCTCTACCCCAGGTTGGCCAGGAAGCCTAATACCCTGCTACACTGCCTGACTGCCCAAAGTTCCTCTCTGCTCACTATTAGTGGCAGCTTATCCCTCCTCCTTGCTAAGCCAGCATCTTTAATGTGCAAGATCCACCTTGACCTCAGCTCTTGGCCTGAAGAAGCACCAGTGCTGTCTGCTTGAGAGGAGCAATCCTGGAGCAAGCCTCTTTTCTTCAGAAGCACTCACATTGACTTTTCTTTCTTATTTTCTCTTAAGAGTTTCATTGCATTTTAGCTTCTGGTGATCAACAACAATAAGATATCACAGACAAAACGAGACCTACACAATACATGGAAAACAGTACACATTTTTCTTATTCAACCCAGCTATGTAAGAAAAAAGGGAATGGTTCTCTTTCTTACTTTTAAGAGTAGGTGGAAAAGCATATCTTAGTTTAAAAACCACCATGTAAACAACAAAAACTCTTGAAACTGAGTCTCCTTCCACTTATATTCACTTAAATGCCACAGAGCCAGATGAACCCTCTCTTTGTACAGTCCTTTAGATCTGTGAAAGGTCTGTGCAAGTTTGCTACTGCAGCTGCACCTGTAAAATACTCAGTAGCATTTCCACTCATGTGGCACAGACACCAGTGGTACCACATGGAGAAGAGTGGAACTGAATCACATGGTACCAAGGAGCATGGAATTAGTTATAGATGTTTACAAGACAAAAATCATCCTTCTGTATTTAAGGTTTCTCTAAAAGACATTCATGTTAGTGATGGGCATAGCCTCTAATTCTGGGTATGTGACTGTCACACTTTTGCCCATCACCGGTAGACACAGGAAGTGAGAAGAAACATCCCCTCTTTGATTAGGAAGATAAGGTGCCATCCCTAATCACTGCATAAATAAAAGAAGTTGTAGTACAAAAAAATGAAGTTACTAAAAGAAAACATACCATTTCCTCTACATGATGAAACTGGGTTTGGAAACTCATTGCTGAAACTGCTTTGATGATTGTAACTTCCACCCATTGCGAAGCAAGCAGGCCAGAGGCTGTGGCTTAAAATAAACAGGTCTGAGCTGAGGAAAAGGAATGTTCATTAAGTTCCTCTTGCAATGTCTACCTAGTCCCATGAAGCTTTGGAACAGAAATCTGGAGGACCAAACTTTAGAATTATTTCTGATTTTATAAAAGGAAACTGTAAGACTTGTATTTTCTGCTCAGTTTATTTGGTACGATAACCAAACATGATGTGTGAAGGAAGTAGAAACAGAGAGCCAACAGCTAAACCATGATACTGCAGGTCACTGAGAAAGAAACACTATAGACATATAGAATATTACTGGTGATACAACAGTTGAGGTCCCAAGGTGAGTTTTACATTTAACAGATGATTGCTGCATGTTAAAGAAATAGTAAGTTAAGGATCTACTTCGTCTTTCTCTTACATAGCTTCCTTGGATATTTGGCTCATAAATTTGTGGAGGGAATGCTTCACCCATATTAAAAGGAAAATCAGAGTTCATTTTTCTTTTTTTTCATTTTCAAACATTTTTTAATTCTTTTTATATTTTTTTTGTTCTTTTATTGCGAATTTTAATTGCTTACACTTTTGGTTTTCATGAGGTAATGCCAGGTTATGAAAACAAATAGTCTTTTTATATTCCAGTAGTTAATAAGTGCAGTTTCTTATCTTCCTCTTCATTACTATTTTTCCATTGTTCTGTTTTGAGCACAGAGTATATGAAAACATTTATTTGAGTATCTCGGGCATTTTAGTATTCCTTGGGTAGTTGTTAAATGTGTATGCATACTTTTAAAAAAAATGTGTTTTGTCACACTCACAGTCACCAGTCTTCTCAAGCTGTGACACTGGAAATGCTTGAATCATTATTTTTTTGCTCTTACTTCCATCCCTGGTCCTTTGAAAGTCTGAAAACCCCTGCTTTATTGAGGTGTTAGAGGATGCTCAGAATCTCCTTGAGCTCCAATGGCAATTAAGACCCACTGAGGACATATTAACACTCTGAGAACAGATAATTTAATGAAGATAAAACCAGCAGAATAATAATTTTTGGTTGTGAAAGAGATTGCATTCATTGACTCATGGACAGCAATTGCTCTATCCAAGGTTACTGTCCTTGATTGGGACCTCAGAGCAGTGTTCGGGCATGGGGGAGTGAAAGGAGTTGCAAGACCATGGGCTTATTTCAGCTTGAGTTTCTAAAGCAAGGCTTTAAGTAATTAGCTTCTTTGGGTTGAAGCTTGTAGGTGTTGGAATATGATGCTTTAATCTATTTTTTTACAGATTGCTTTCCTACTAACTAAAAGCTGTACCCTAAGGTAACACTGTTGAATATTGGCTTTTGGTTGCCCTCTGGTTCTAAAGAAATACCTTCTAATACTACTTTTTGGGGATTTATTTTTTTTTCCTCTTAATCAGGAGTGTGCTGGCATTTTAAATATTCTATGAGGTGATGTAATTTGTCTGAGAAGAAAATAAATTGTGCCTTAAATGTGACATGCAAAGTTCTGGTTTCTGGTTCTGGAAAACCATAATTGTTGTGTGTTGACCTTACTTTCATGTTAATTTTTTTAAAAAGAAGAAAATAATGTCAGAAATAACAAATAAAAAAC
>WUAM01000179.1:9266733-9298854 GCA_024336885.1 Actenoides hombroni | reverse complement strand
CAGTTAATTAGAAGAACTGAGCTGAAAAGTAAAATTACTGAACAGAATTAGTTCTGTTTTCACTCAAACCAGGACAAAAGGAGAAAAATATCCAGCACTTTTCTCTTCATGGAATAGTTGGGTGTTTTTCTATTTTAAAATATTACAGTACAGGAGTTATTAAAAAATTCTTTATCTGATAGTGTAGCACATTATCATGCTAAGCTACCATGCTGACTTAGTAAGCAAAAAAGTATTTTTCAAATGACTGGAGGTTTCAGAGAACTATAATTCACACTGCCCAAAGTACAGCTCAATTTCTTATTGAAAGGAGCCTTTCTCACAAGATTCCTGGCACCTCTTGGGTCCAGCTGGATCAGAAATAAAACACAAATAGCCTCTCTTTGAATTCAGTGTTTCTCGTCCGTCCACAACGTCAATTAGGAAGTCAGCAAGGGTGTGTATGTGTGTGGGTAGTTAAATGAATAAGTGAGATTACTTTAGCTATTCCCATAGATTTAGCTGCCACCTTTGTGACAATGACTCTAAAAATCTATTTCCAACCTCTCCCACTTTCAGACATAATACTAGATATGTCATTGGTGTCCTCCTCAATCAAATCTTCTCTATCTCAGTTCCTCCTTCAGCCCACCTGGGCTCCTGCCAGGTCGCATAGATTCATAAAAGCCCTGAATTCCATTCCCACAGCCACCAAGCTGATTCATCCTATGACTTGTATTCATCTTGTCTATTGCAGGTCCTTTTTTACTATCTACACAGTGTGTAAAGCGACTATTTGCACAAGTAGTTGTGTTACAGGCACTAGTGATGTCCTATATTTTCAGTGACAGATAAGAAGGGGAAGTGCTGGTTTATTGTTCACATTTGAGAATCTAGTCAGTTTTATTGACTCTTATTTTCTTAATTAATGCAGCTTAGATCGTCAGAGCACAAACAAGCTGAGGTAGCCTCTTCATATTTGAATAATATTGGGTCAGTTGTGGGAAGCTCCAATTAACTTCCCATCTGGTAGCAGTGGCCTGTGTGGTTCAGATACCTCTTTGAGAGACAAAGGATGGAAGACAGGACTCAAGGGTGATATTGAAAATTATTTCATTTTATCCCCACCCTCCAGCTATCTACTAACTCTTTTTTTTTTTTTTTTTCTTGCTGGACCCCCAGAAAAGGAAAGCAAAAAGCATATTCACTCAGATCATCCTAACTGAAGTGATATGCCCTCGTATGCAATAAAGGGTCTTCTGTCTGTTTCATTATGTAGGATTTGGGAACTGCTATCAAAAGAATGACTATATATTATACAGTATTTCCTGAAGATACTAGTGAACACCCTGTTGTGCTCAATGGTGTTTATACTTACAATATGTCCAACAAACTTGCCATTTGAATAGCCAAATCAAACAGAAACACAAGGACATGAAGGGCACTGCTGAGTCAGACACACCTTATGGTTGACTGTTCTGATGAGGAAAATCATGATCATCCAAATCTCAGTTCCTGATTTTTTTCCACTGGCACATTGTCATTGACAGATGATATGGTTTACAAATCCCCTTTAAAAAAGAGAGACAGATGGAAATTGCATTTAAGAACAAGCCCATAACAGCATTCACTGAGCTCATCCTTCTACTTGTCCTGTGACACTTGCAGGATTAAAAGACAAGAAAAAAAATTAGTATAGAAAGAGATAGATACTAGTATTAACATTCAGCTGAGGATTTTGTGTAGAGCTGAGGAGATAGGCATCAGCTGCCAGGCTGTGAATGGACTCATTTTTTCTCACTTATTCCCTGCAGCAGAACACAGGGAGTGGGGCAGCAAACTGTGCAGGGTGTGCAGAGACCTTGGGCTCAAGCACGGCACTCCCAAGTTAAAATGCTCTCCTTTTTTATCTCAAAGTATCTCATTGCTTTGAAAAGGTTATAGTCCTCTGCAGTCATTGAACTCAAAGGCTTGGCTTGGCCATGGATCAAGCATGTGAAGAACGTGTGACCTTCTCATCACGGAAAACCTTCATTTTGCAATGAACTTGAGTAGAAACACAAGAAAGTTTTACTGGGAATAACTAGAGCCTCTCTGCTCCTCCCATGGAGGGATATATAGTTCAGCCAGTGTTTGGAAGTGGGAAAAGAAGAGCATATCACAGACGATTGTTACGTTTTTAACCTTAATTTTCCGTAGCTCTTCCTTGGGGTAAATAGTTATAGCATAATGAGAAGACACTCAATTGTTCTCATGCATAAAGCCAAGGGAGGAATTTACTGTTTCTTATTTCTTCTTATTTGCTTCCATAGGCAGGCTCTCCCCTCAGTGAGACAAGAAACAATGTTGTAGCATCATAATTTGAAAGCACAAGAGCAAAAACCTTACTGATCCTTTCCATCTTCCCCTCTAATGTGACTGTAAACATCTAGATGTCATTTTTTTGCCTGTTTACAGATTAGACAGGTTCTGCAAAGAAGAATGACTCTGATGTTGTAATAATATTGACCTGGAAAATTGGGCTACAGAGCTTCTGTATGAAATTCTAAAACCTTCTTATAAACATTAATGAAAAGCATTTCACTACTTTCTTGTCAGACAGGTAACTGTTACTGATGTCAATTGATGTCTTCAAGAACTGGGACAGAGAATACGTGAGTTGTTCAAAGTCAAGTGATAGAGTTGAGAACAGCATCCAGCTCCCTGTGCCACAAATATATAAAACGTGTCAACTTAATTTTACTAAAAGAACAGATTACAGTAATGATGACAAGTATAAAAATCAAATTTAATATCTGTTGTGACACAGATAACATTATTTTCAGTAGCAATTGTATGAGAATGCCTCAGAGAAGCTGCAGCAGATACAATGGGTGATGTGTCAGTGCAGCACTCTTGGGTAAGTGGTGGCATTGCGACACTGGGCTTCTGTTTCTTCATCCTGTGTTTATCTTCTGGTGAACACCAGTGCTTCTTTGTGCAAGAGTGCACTGATCTAACTATTGCTTGATCCTTACAATTGCTGGAAAAGTCTTAGAAAGAAGCCTGTGTTCAGTGTTTGGCTGCTGACAAACCTACTTGGACTGTCACTGTCCTTTTTTCTGTATATACGAAAAGATAGCAAGAGATCGTTGGTTCACCCACGCCTGAATTTTCTTGCAGCAGAAGTAGTGATTCCATTCCCATGTGACAGTCACCACATTTTGTTTCACCTAGAATGAAATGGGTGAAGTTTCTTCAGATACTAGGCAAGTTGCATCACAGTGGATTAAAATGACAGCTTGTTCTACAAATCCTTAAGGATTAAGAATATTTATTTCTAAACATTAAATCCCAGCGAAAGTACAGGAGGAGTTTGGTTTTGGCTTGGAGCAATATCACAGCTAATAGCAGAGACATCAAATAAGAATATAGCCAATAAGGTTAGGAAAATGTCTAAAAACAGAACTAGATTTCATTATTTTTACTTTTATTTGTTCAACAGGTTATTGCATTGCATTATGTTTATAGTAGAGAGTACAAACTAAGGATATACTTTTATTTTTATGTTAAAAATAGTTCATATTCTCTTTTGAATTAATGAATTAAAAGTGTATTATAGTTGGAAATAATTACCCTGGTTCATTGGCCATGCATTCTACATACAAAAAATAAATTCCTTCTGAATTTTGGATGCTTACCAGTTTGAGATATTCCATGTAAAAACAACAAAAAGGCATTTTCCCTGAGTTGCAGTGCTGTAAACTTAAAACCAGATGGTGGATTATCCATAAAATACTCTTATTATAAAGTTCCCTTTAACATCTTGTCTTATTTTAATTCATTGTATACCCAAGCTTCTTCTTTTCCCACGAACTCTTAACAAATACCGGAGAAGTAATACGTGTGTATTTGAGGGTGACTGGGAATGGTATTGTCTTCATTGAACTGAATTCACTCAGGATGAAACAGGTGTGTAAGTTTTCCAGGGCTTACTAAGAGATCAGCTGCACTGTGCAAACACCACTATTAAGTCTACATCATAGGTGTACATAGATGGAGCTCCCTAGATGTAAGAACAATTTTTAAATCTAGCTAAACTTTCAAGGGTTGAATTTTAGGCGATAATGAATTTGCTCTGTATTTCCCCCAGTATGGTCAACTTGGCCTTCTCATCTTCTGAGAAAAGTTGTAATGTCTGGGAAGCTTCCAGGCAAGATTGGGGTTTAAAAGCCAGTTTGGTTTATATGTAAGGACCCAAATATATAGTTTTAAGGAGAAGAACTATAGTAGTGTGTTATGTTCTTTCCCACCTTTTCTCCTGGTTTATTTTTTTTTTTGGTATGTGTTAATGCTGCCTTACAACCCCCTCTAGATGTGCAACCCTTATCCACAGTGTATATTTGGGAGATTGCCTGCGAGCACTCTGAGGTGATAGGGAAAGAATTCCAACTGAAATATCTCAAGCTGATGAGTTTTCAGGTAAGTATGTTGCTGCTCCAGATTATTTGATTTCTCAAGATTTTAATGCAACTCTACAGCCTCTTTAGGGATAAAATCTTTGACATCACTAGCATAAAGAATAGGACTCAATGTTCTGTGTGCCCCTGAATGGCTGTGGCAGCATCAGTAAAACATGGAAGCAGATATTCAGCATTTAGCTGAATGTTCAGCATTTAGCTACTGTAAGAATTACCTGTTGATAGGGCAAGCATTACAACATTGATGGATTTTTTTGGAAAACCATATGTATCCCACAAAATGCCCTGTCACCTTTCTGGGGTTCTCACACCTCTCCTGCTACATTTTTCTTGGGAAAAGTGTGGCAGGCGGTAAAAGCCTGGCAGTGATTGATTTACTATTGTCGTTGTTCTGGGTGTTGAAGAATTGTTGCTCTCTTTAATTGTCAACACTGAAGAAGCACTTTAACAAGATTCTTGCACTTTTACAATTTGCTTCTGAGATTCAAAGCTTTTTCAGGTGATTGAGATTATGTCTGAACTGTGATAGAGAGACATTTATGGCAACCCAACATACTGGGGTTTTTTCATGGTCCCAGTTGTCCATCACTTTGTTTTGGGATTCATACCATGGTGATTATTACTACAGACACAGTTCACTGTGTGGTGAAATAGACCACACAGTAAATTTTATATTCTCACTCTACACAGTCAGACATCTCTGTACCAGATGGCTCCAGAGGGGTACAGTCCCCCCTCTGACTGTGCTTGTGCCTGTCCTGTGCTGTTGCTGCTGTGCAGCTGTATCACTCCTACTGTAAACAGATTAGCTGATCCTCCTTGCAGAAATAATACTGCACCATCAAATTATCTTTGCTAAATGATCTGTGCTTTGGTATTTGTTATGGAAACTATTGTAAATCTCCAAGAGTGTATAAAACGATAATAAGGGTGAAGGCAGTAGAATGCTGTAACTTGGTCTGATTCTATGATAGAAGATACTACAGAAATGTAAGTTTTGAAGATGAAGAATTACTATTTTCTTAATTTTCCATATTTAGGTCTATTGTATATGTCTAAGTCACAGAGATGGTTGCACTGGATTTCCTTGGTGCCTAAAATAAATATATTTTTAATAATAGAGATATTGTTCCTGTTAAATATTACACAGTTGTTCTATGATGACTTCATCCAGGTGGAAGTATCATTCATGATAGTAAAATTAGATACATAAATTCTACTTCTTAGGCTGGATGAAACTTTTATTTAAAGTCTCAGCCCTGGCAAGTGTTGTATGCCTTGGACCTCCACTTACTCCAGAGACAATCTGAGCATCTAAAAGAAATTTTTAGCACTTGTGAGAACTGAACTCTGCTTCTTTTAATGGGGTTGTGGGCTGAGAACTAGGCGATAGCATTGCAAATCTCACACACCCACTGTGCATTTAAAAACTGGGGACTCCACTGACTGGATGTCTAATTTCAATGTCTGACTACTGGATGATAGCTGAAGCTGAAGTTTTGCTCTGCTCTGTGTCACACACGAAACAGAAGAATTCCTTTTCCATTCACTTTTTTGGGTTTAGTATCCCAGTGTCTAGAGCCCAGGAAACATTTGTCCCAAACCCTAGTTTCTTTGGCAGAATCTGGAATAATTGTTCTCTCTTCAAATACATACTTGGAAACTCAAATTTTTCATACAACCAAAACACTGTTACCAAAAAGTGAGCTTTCACTGACTCAAATTCACACAGGATCTGTAAATTCTGCACAATTGATGCAAAAATGATCGGACTGTATAATTACCATTCTTTCTATATCCTTTCTGGATCAAAAATCTCTAGGCTAATATTAGAAAGTACATCTTGCTGCAAATTATTTGCCTTTTCTAAGAGCTGTAAAATAGAAGTGGAACCTCTCTGCTACACTGAAGTAGGTTTATGGCCTTCAAACACAAAGAAACATTGCATAGCAATTACTGGACTGGATGTTCCTCTCTGTCTTCCTGTACATCAGCGTGTTGACATTTCATCAGTGACATGAATTTTCCGTGTGACTTTTATTTAGTTATTGAAACCTGCTCGCCTATAACTATTTTAAAGTTATCTGCTCTCAGAATCATTATTATGCTTGAAAATGCTTGCAACTGTGAAAACCCATAGACAGATGTTTCCTAATGAACGGTGTGTGCCATGGCCAATTGCATGTGAACAACAGAAATATAAACTTCTCAAAACAATACACATTTTGTGGTTGAGTTTCTCCAAACTAATGAGTGTCCCCACTAAAAGCAGTTTCCTGGCAGAACATAAGGGTACATCAGCTGTTTGAGAAAAAAAAAACCAAAACACCCCTGTCTCTGGGGAGGTTTTATATACCCTCAATAGATTATTTTTTTTTCTTTTTCTAAGAACTACCCAAATTTGCACTTGGAACTCACAAAGTAACGTGCAAAAGAAGATTCTTCATAGGTACTATGTATAGGACACCACTACATTTGTGGTGTCATTTATTCTGTATGTCAGGCTTTTTGTTTCAGAAGCTGACTGAAAAGTTACTTGCCTAGAGGTAGGTACATTTATCGAGGGAAAGATGCTTTTCTGAGTCCATACTTCCTCAGCAGAGTAACCCTGAATTTCGGAGGACTGCATATATTCATATCCCATTAAATCAACTAGAAATATACTTATTGATCATTTCAGATAATACTTTCTAAAAAAGCAAAACAACTATAAGGGGTAATTTCAGTTTAAAAGGTATATTTTGTTTAACAAACAATTTGTGTTTGAGTGTTTTAAGGTACATAAATGTATTATTACAGAAAAGAACATTAAAATCCATTTTGCTCATCATTAATTATGGCCTTTGTTTATTTGTTTGTCTTATGTTCTGTATTTATCACAGAAGATTAACGAAGTCAGTGTATTATATGGGTTGCTTCAGTGATAATCAGTATTCTTCTGTTTTTCATTAATTAAGAGGAAAAGAGGAACTAAGGGGAAGGAGAACACATACACCATGTTGGTACTACGATGTTCTGCAATGCTCTGAAATGCTGGCTGAAGGCATTCCCTTACATATACCAGAACTTTGCATATGAGAACCCATATGGGTTCTGCCTAGAACAGAAAGACTTTGAAAATTTATTTATTTATTGTTTTTCAGAAGAAGTGAAAGACTTGTATTTCTTTGTCTTCTTTATTCTAGGCAGCACGTAATAAGGAAAACAGATTAAAAAAAATCATTATGCTTTCAAACGTATGTATTTATATGTATGTATTTGGATACATATTACTCACTTTTGTATTTTGTTTTATTACTTGGTTCTCAGAACAAAGAAGGCAAAAAACCTCATGAAAATTCAAACCAAAGACATAGCGTGTGAGAGCGTGTGTGTCTGCATGCAATAATTTATATACTAACTTCATTATATAGTAATATGAACCATCTAGCCAGCAATGTTGCCCTGACTCATTACACTGTACACAGAAAAACTGAGCTTTCTATTAGAGATCTTGTATTCATTGCCATCTGAATCTTACCTCTTTCATTGTTCTGCTCATCTCAATTTAAAACACAGTTCCGATTTTGATCTCAGAGTACTGAAGTCCAAAATAAGTCTGACAACTTCAAAGAAGCTTATTTCTGCTTTACATAGTTATAACTAAGATACAAATCTGGCCCATAGGCACATTCATTTTATAGCGAGTTAAAGCATGCACCCTTACTACTGGCAAATCCTTATAGGTTAATAGACATACATGTGCTATTAGAATTGTGTTGCTTTTCTTTTTTTTTCTTTTTTTTTTTTTTTTTTTTTTTTGTGCATCCAAAGCTATTTTTGGTTCCTTCCCCTTTGACACACATTCCTGGAAACAATTAAAAGCAGCTCTTCTTAGCACAAAATTAAAGCTGACAGCTGAGCACTTTATGTATCATATCTATTTTCTTGTTAGATTATGATTACCATTATCATATATGGAAGAAAATTCTGAGGCCTGATTGTCCTTTTACTTACAGTGGTGTAATCCAGCAGAGATGGGTTGAAAGACAGGTAGGAAAATGATTCTGGGCATCTCTTCATGTTTGATGCTCGGCTATCAAAAGAAGAAAGTGGTGCAGAAGTAGGGACTGCTCGTGCCTTTGTGGGCTCTGAATGATCCCTGTCCCTGCTTGTGGAAAGTCTGGTTGGAAGTAAAAGCCATGCGCAAGGTTATTCACAGCTTTCCCCTCTCGAGGAAGCCAGAGGTGACACTGTGGCACATGCCACTAACGGGGTTTGCCTTGACCCGGGTGGGAATGTAAGACTTGCTGGAAAGAGCTGCTGCCATCGTGCCTGCAGATTGTCACACTAGAGTCACCGGTCCCGCCTCCCCTTTGACACAGCTGTTGACGTTGCAGGTTGAGATGGCCTTGGTATCTGTGTTCTGTCTGTGGACAGACTCTGCTCCAAAGGGGAAAGGAGAAGTGGATGACCTTGTCCATCACAAGTTTCTACAGTAGGCCTTTAACCCACCTTAATCCCCAGGTGCTCTTACTGACATAAGCTACTGAGTGCCCTGAGTCTAGCTGATTTCTTCCAGGAACTCAGGGCATTTCAACCTTTTTCAGGGTCTGTCTCAGGGAAGCGGGTCTCTCCTCTTTTCATTTGTCCTGGGATAACCAGTAATATTTCCTGGGATGACTTAAGGCTTACTCCCCGGACCTGAATTTCCAGGTGCTGGCAACAGGAGGTCTTAGTGGAAAGCCCCTGGTATGTTAACCTATTTCCTCTTTTTCTCCATTAGGGTCCAGGTTTTCTGACTTTCAGCATGCACAGCTGGGATTATTTATTTAATTTAGTATTCCTGAGTCTAGGCAAAATGCCAGCAATATATTTTATCAGTGGGTGGGCAGATGGTGGCACAGCTTTGGGCATTTGCCAGTAGTTGAGAATTTCATTTGTTTATTTTTCTTTAACTATGCTCTCTGCCTACGCATGGCATTATGATAATGGGGGCAAATACCCATGAACAGTGATGAAGAAGATCAGCTTTTAAGAAGATCTCCATTTTGGTGAAAGGGTGTTAAACTCACAGCCTACAGTCATCTGCATGAACTTCATGCAGCCTATTAACACAGTTCAACAATGTAAGTTGGTTACGGTATCAAACCCCTGCTCAGGAAAAGTTTCCCTTCAAGGGTAGTATGGAGACTTTAAGTCAGTGGGATTTAAGTTACATGCATGTTTCCTGACATAGGACTTAGCATGCTAGGTTTCATTGCTGCAGCATTACTCTCTATGCTTCAGAAAGAAAATGCAACCAGAAAGCACGTTTTCACTGAGATTATCCCTTGCACCAAGAGTCACCAGGTTTCCAAGCAGACTGCAATTGCATCTGGAAATGGCCAAAAAGAGGGGAGAAAAGGTTCTGTTTGGAGGATGGTTGCTGGAATAAACGCTGACGGTGTGGCTACCAGTGCATGAAGGAGACTTCTTGTCATCTCGGGATGTTTTGCCAAACACATATTTCAATGTAAGAGCAGAGGTACTGTATAATAAAGCATATAATAATAATAATAATAATATGTTCTTATAATAAAGACTAGCCTAGTTGCAGGCAGGGCACAACATGCAAAGGAAAGTCTCATTCACTGTCAGTAAAGATCATATGCGGAGCCTTAAAAGCCGTATCTGGAAGACGGGAAGACAGGAAATGCCATCTGCATCTGTGTGTGTTACTTATCCTGTTGTGACATTGCCTGAAATTGCTCCAGTGCTTGCAAGCTAATGACACTCCAGGAGACCAGGGTGCATACAGCAGTGCTTCTTGGATCCAGCTCTGCCCAAAATGTGGAATGGCAGTTGCCTGGGATGAAAAAGGCTGTAACTGATGCTCATTAAAATGTCATCGATGTTTTTACCAGGGCCAAAAAAAAAGTAGTTAGGTGCTTCTATGTGTCTTTTTAGGCTAACACTTTCATGTAAAGCTGATTACTAGGAAAACTTGAAAGCGATAAGCTTCAATCCAGCTATGAAAGGGCAGACTTATGTGAGCATCATTGTCATGTGTGACAACCTGTGTTTGCATCTCAGAAAGTTTACATGGCCTTTTTCTGAGTGTTGCAGGTGCTCTGATCATAATTCCTGTAATACTCCAGCCTCAGTGCAGTATGTAACCAACACAGTTTGGTGCAGCTGGACTTGTGTTTGCCTCATAGTAGTCAATATTAATTTTGTGTTAAGAGCCAAGCTTTCTGGTTAAGTTATACCTCTCATTACAAGTTCTGGTCAAGGGAATCCTATAATGCACCATGTCAGAGAGTCAGGTGATGGCTGCTTTGCATCACTGGAGATGTTATAAAACCACAATGCCCAGCCCAGAGACAGCAAGATGCTTGCTCATATGAGGCAGCTGGTCATAGGAAGGAAAAACAATTTAGCTAACTGACCTAAAATGAAACATCTTGAGTCAATTCAACAGCTCAAAATACTACTTTTTTTTTCCCCAGAAAATTATATTTAAATTTATTTTCTCTCTGGAAAGCAACAGCTTTATGGGAACTGTGCCTTCTGTTCAGTGAGAGATCCTTGATCAGCTCTAATAATTTAAGCACTGTAAATTTATGGGGTATTATTATTGACTCTGGCAAATAAACAAATGTGTCCTTCACTTCTTTCTTTATAACCTGCAGTGCCCTCCTTTCCCTTTCTCTTTTGCATTGCATTGGCCCTAAAACGCTGACTAGACAAACAGATCATGTAACCTCACCCATCTAGTAATTTTTCAGCTAATTATTTGTGCACTCAGCCCCCAAGCAAATTTCATGTAAACATGTTTCAGGAAATATGTTTCATTGTGGATAATTCCCTTGCCACCCTCAAGTTCAGGCAAGTGTTTTGTTTGTTTTTGTACAGGTTCTTATTCTCTATCATTAGTCTTTCTAAGTCATTATTTTTGTTTTAACTGCTTTGATCTATTCACTAACTTCAAACTAACCTAAGTAAAAGTTGCCTCCTGTATGTTTTCATTGATTGATTTTCATGTTATATTAGTGTTCCTAAATGCAGCTTAGCTTCATTCAGCTTTTCATCTGTGCTCAAATAAATGAGATTTCTGCCACAAATAGGACCCACAGATCTTTCTTTCCCACAAGAAGAAATGCAGATCATCACACAGCAACAGCTGTCGGGTAAAACTCCAACCTACCTCTCACTGGGGATGCATGTACTGCATGGTGATCCACGGGAGAGCTCCTGTGGCTCTGCAGGATGCTCAGCTGTGGCAGGTCATGCTGCAGGGGTCCAGGTGAACATCAAACATGTCCAGAGCAACAGCCCCACTCCAAATGTCAACCTTCAGCTTGTGCAAGGGGGAGAAATGAGCTCAGATTTATGATTTATGCCCTGAAATCTTCTTTCTTACCTCCAACTCTTACCTTTCCCATGTCTAATTTCCAGCTGTGACTAAGCTTGACTTACCCTTAAAATAAGTGATGTTACTTGATGATTATATTGGTGTATGTAATTATCATTCAGTACTCTCCATCAGATGCAGTAGGTCCTGCTGCTGTTTTCTTATAAGTAGTTCAGAAAATGGCACAGTCCTAGAGGAAAGGTAGGACCTCTTGCTACACATATCTTATGAAGAAGAGCAGATAAATGCGCTGCCTAAAAATGTTGCCATCAACTCACGTGATAATATAGACTACAGGGCAGTACTTTGTTGATGGGGCCAGTGTCTTACAACATGCTGAAAGTTGAAATGACATGTCAGATCACTTATTAAATTAACTGGAATTTTGCATTTTATTTATGCAAAGTCCCTTAAAAACAGAAAAAAAAAATTTGTTTCTTTAAAACCCATGAAGGGAAGGTATCAAGATAAAATATTGCCAAGTTTTATTGTATTTGATGAAGAACATAAAGAAAGGATGCAAAATCACTGAGGGCAATAACAGTATCTATCATCCTTTCATCTGCACACCTGGTCTGATCTGGTCTACATGAACCCGTATCAATGCCATTATGGTCTTTCTTCCTGAAAGGAACTAGGTGTTTTGTTTGTTTTTGGTCATGGTGTTTTGGTTTTGTTGTTTTGGGTTTTTTTTCCTGTTTGTTAAAGAGAAGCAAAGGAGAATGCTTAGGATAAAAATTCTCCATCACAACTGTTATCAGTAACATCTTAATTGGCTGCCATTGGGAAATCCTTCAAATCCTTTGTAGAAATCCTGTTGGCTTCAGTCAGAACAGCAGAGACACTGTAAGTTTCCAAGACCCAGCTGTCAAATACAGCACGTAGAAAGCTATGATTTAGAATTTCCTCTCTAGGGTTTCCTGGTAGAGAGTCTAAATGCAGAGTGTGGCTTAGGGAACCCACATTCTCCCCAGAGAGATAAAACAAACATGCCCCAGTCAGAAAAGAATCTGTTCACATAATATTTCCAGCTTGCTTTCAAACCAGCTGGGATTTCCATGTTGTGAAACTTGGATCCATATGGAAGTAACTGTATGCTACTCTGACCTTAATTTTACTTTCAAGCTTCAGAGTTTTATACACCTCCGGGAATAATGCAAAATGGAATCAGGACGGGTCTGGAGGAATAAACATATTTTTACAACACATTTGACTTCACAGTTAGGCATTCTCGCTGGTAAACTCAGTCTACAAGTCATTCATGGCTTTCATGGGAATTTTTGTCTCTTAGTGCGAAGATAAATAAATGCAAATATTTCTTCCTTCCCAGAAACACAAGTTATGCGGGCATGATTTGACTTGACAGTAAAAACAGTGCTGACCTGGCTGTAACACCAGGGTCTAATGGGCTAAAGCTTTAATTCACTAAACTACCATGTCAGCTTGGTTTTCCCTTTCCAGCTGTTGTGAAGAAAGAACTACTTTTCACCTAATTCCTTATGCCAGCCTTGTTGATGTGCCCTTTGTATGAACAGAGCAGACCTCAAGGTAGATCAGTACATATTTTGTCATTGTTTTCTTCAGCTTAGTTGAAAGATGGACGCATTTACCTTGTCTTCTATTCCTGTGTCTTGATGTACAGCATGTTGGGGTACGTTCTGACTTTCTTGATATAGGGTGCAGGAGGGCTTTTTTCTGGTAACCATATTAACTGTCTTTTCAAGGAGTAATAGAATGTATTGCCAACACTGTTAGTACAGGAGTAGTAGCAATAACATTACTATAGATGTTATTATTTAGATGATTGCAGATACGAGAGAATACTCTCTTGAGCACTTGGAAGCTTTCCTGTGTCTTCTACCTGCATCACACAAATTAATCTTTTCCTGCATTTACTCCTATTTGTTAGTAACCTTAGAGAAAATGTCCATATAAATTCATCTATAGCTAGGATTTCAGTTTACTCCTTTCTGTAAGCTTTCAAAATGAGTTAGGACTTAACCAATTATTAAGGAAAGGATCCCTTTACATTCCCCTCAACTTGCAGATCTGGGAGTAGAGTAGAAACAGACCTGACTCAGTGTAATATGTAATATTACTTAACTTCATAATCTCTTTTTTTTCCCCTTAAAATCTAGTTCCCTAGGGTTTACAAATCTGGGGGAAATTGGATGAAGATATTTTTCAATTATTTATTGATCGAAAAGGGTGAAAACATGTAAATGAATAAGTTTTAGAATAAGTTTTAAAATAATTCTTCTATGACATGCAAATCTCAGCTTTGTCTTCAGAAAATTAGCTTGTTCTTCTAAATAGTTAGTGTTTCACAGAACACAGAGATCATTTTTTTTAACTGGGTTTTATTAGCATTATAGTATAGTATACTATGGTAAGGTCATAGCAGCTGAGAGTTGCTTGAATTTACTCCAGGTGCTGATTAAAAAAAAACAAGCTGATTTTTGGCACATGTTTGAAAATAAAATATAGACCAAAACAACCAAGAACTTTTGAAAATGCAACTCTATGTTATAAATTTCTCATCAAGGTGCAAAGGATCATTGAAGTTATTTGGTGCAGTAGAGAAAAATTTGTGCCCCTATTGAAGGTAGTTTCTATAAATGAGCTCAACTGTAATACCAGCCATTAGAAAATGTCACATGGGAGACAGACAATGGCAATTCAGAAACCCTCTGATCAGACACCACACTTTGTTCCAGGAGGAAATAAATCACATGTCATACGAGACATAAGAAATTAATCTTCACAGTTCTCACTGCCAACTAGTCTCTTTCATTTAAATGAACTGTGTTGCATACATCACTGTTGAAACATTATTTTGATAAAACTGGGTCAAAGGTAGAAAGTTTAGATTGAAGTTTAAAAGAAGACAATTGTATAGGATGCTAGAAATCTAGAACGCTAAATTATTCCATCTTTTATTGATTTTTTTTAACTGTATGAAACCTATAGGGCACCTTGTGCCAGGCACTCTAGGAATTGACATTATCACTAGTTTCTAAGTTTCCAATCTTCACTTGAGGCTCTGACAGCTGCCTTGCACTGAATCAGTCTCTTTTTCTCCTCATAACCTCCTACCAGCTGTCCACTACACCTTTTTACTGAAGCTTTTCTTCCCTGCTGCCAAGTTTTTGTCCTGCAGTCAGGTACAAGTACCTGGGCTTTTCCAGTGCACACATAAATAAGTAAGGCCTGAGCTAGGGCTGGAATGTATTTTGAAGCCCTAATTTAAACCATCTAACCTGTATTCATCAGTGGATGGTGGCCATGCTTGTGAAATAAAGATGACTTCTCTTCTTCAGTCTGTTGCAGTTATGGCTGCGTTTGGATGAGGAAAGCCAGAGCCTGAAGGTTTTTTGTTTGCCAGATGAATAGATACAGAGGTCAGATGCAGAGGAAGCTTCACCACGCTCCCTGGCAAACAAAGTCAGATGACGATTCAGAAATGTGCTTGGCTATTTTCTCTGCTTTGAGCATCTGAACATGAACATGCATGCTTAAGCCAGGCATGATCTTAAGCGTACTACTGAATCGGCAGCCTGGCTGTTGCTGCAGCCAGAAGATGTGAGCTCTGGGCCTTTCTCTGCTATTGCTTTTTGAATGACTGTGCACAAATCAGTCAATGTTTATCACTTTTTCTACTCTCTGAGACTCACTCTATTATTTGTGAACTTCCTTGAGCTCTTTGGATGAAAGTCCATGCAAGGACAAATCAAAATAACAGTATCATGACGTAATTCAGTGCAAGGAAAATATCCCTTCTGCTTATCTTTGTCTGATAAACATATTTTTTATTTTCCTTTCGAAACCAGACTTTAATTCATGTCAGTGAGACCTCAAAGTGCCTTTTGCAATATCTTTTTTGAACTATCTTTTAGTAACAAAAATTAAGTTGTTGTTCTACTAAAGGGATTGGTTTCAGCAGATGCTCCTCATGTTTGTAATGTCTTGATAAAACAGATGAACAAGATGCCTCTTTCTTCTTTGCTAAAATATATGTGACTTCATAATATATGTGAGTCTTCTTTCTTCTCCCCTAATATAGATGTGATGTCCTTCTCAAATTGTTGCATGAGAATTTGGCCGCTCAGTTTCCACTGGCATGAGGAATTTCATGTATTTATTTGGCAGCATAGCTTTTGATCTATGACAACACTGCTGAAGCATTTTGGGGAGAAAAAAAATGCATAAAGCCATTATCTTTCTAGTTAAACTTGGACCATATTCTGTCTTACATGAAATGACAGAGTTAATTATATTTCACAGGACTGCTAAGCCCAGTATGACAAAATGACCTTTGAGAAAGAACTGAGTATAGACAAATGGCCAAAGATTATGACAAATATCTAATTTGTATTATCTGCTTTATCAAAAGGCAAATTCTCCTTTTGATTCTTCTCCTTTCTTTCTCTGTAGAATGATCTTTTCCACATGTTTCCAGAAAAATATGATGTAATCCAAATGGCTATCTTGCTCACTCCTTATATACGTGAGTCTTACATACATGAGCGGGAGCTTTTAGGGGACTAACTTTTATATTATCTCACTCCTTTGGATTTGAGGGACAAAAGGCAACATGGGAAACATGAAAGTTTAAGTTGCCGTAAAGTAGGCGTTGCAGGCTAACTGCCTAGGTAGCCTGTTATGTATTCCTCTGCACTATCCGTGGGTTTATTTATGCTCTTTGCTATTTTACTCTTTGACATGCTGGGCCATCAGCTCCTTTCCCTAGAGTTACCCCATTCCTCTATCTTGCTGTCCCTGGCAGTCAGAATACCTTGCTACAGAGTGCTGTCTCCTTGAGCCTTCAGCAATTTCTCTAAAACACACAAATGTTGCAAGGCCAGTAACAGCTTTGGTGAAGTGCTAACTAAAACCAAACAACCCTGCCTTCTTCTTTGGACACCTCCACCCTCGTGATTTGTGCACCACAATATCAGGCAGGTGCTTGCAGTTTGGTGGTAATCTTGGTCTGATTAGAAAACGAACTCCTTGAGGCACAGGTTAACCTTAGGCTATTGTCCATATCAGCCCAAGTACATCGCTGGCACATAGCTCTGAGCACTAGATGTAACACCGGCCCACAAAAATCAGGAACTGTTAAGCTGTTAAAATCTTTCCAAGATGCAGGTTTCAAAAGTAAAGTGCTAAAGGAATTGTGAATCATTTTGAAGGAAGAGGAATAAGTCAAGTCTAAAGTGTTATCAATGTGATGAAGAAAATGTTTTAAAAATTAAAATAAGTGAATCCAGCTCCTCAAAGCTGAGTACAGATCAAATATGTATTGCTTGCCCTGTTTGGGCAAACACTGGAGCACTTTGGCTGCCTCAAGGTCTTTCTTTTTTCTTCCCACAAGTGTGTAAATAACCAAATATTTGGACAAATAAAAACAGATCAATCTTTTACAGACTTCTGGGTAAGTTGAACATATCAGGACTGCACAAGAAATACAGTCACTGCAAATGCTTAAAAATGTTGTCACTTATATAAACTTCCAAAAAAAGATCTGCCAGGTCACTGCTGAAGCCACCAAGATGACTGCAGTAATTATTGCTACCTTCTGTTTTAAGCAAACTCTGTAACACAGTAAAAACCACGAAAGCAATACATCACTTGCTAAATAAAACTGAAATCTCAATAGATAAATAGGTGAGAAATCTGTAAAGATAATTAACCAATGATAGCTAAATAGGGATGTTTCGCAAAAGATTCAGAGGCTCCATTTAGTTTAAATGATAAACTCATGATAACCTGGTTATTTATCTAAAACTACCTTTTGCAGTGCTGAATGCTGAATCTAATTTTATTTGTCCTGAAGTCAGTGAGAGATATTTCACTGATTTCCTGCATGAATCAGAGACTACTATAAAATATCCTTGCTTCAGCATCTGAAAAACGAGATGTACACAATGGCACAATTCCTGACAGCAAATATCACAGTCAGTACATACAACTTTGACCAAGCTTCAGCAGACTTTGGCAAACAAGACCAACATGGGATATCTGAGATTAACATTAAATGTAGCTTAGTACTTTCAAAAAGATCCAAATAAGGCCACTGGTCTTTAGAAATAGTAGTTGCTTAGTATTTTACCAAAAGTCTGTATACCTCAAAGAGTTTATGCAGAAGTTGTCATAAACCACACATGTGATATAGCAAAACTGTTTGTGTAAGCACAAGAACACTGCATGTTTTAAGAGACTATGGGAAAATTAAATGTAGTGGTATGCATCCAGGGGAAGATTTATCTGAGGACTGATCTTGTATCTGTTGCTTTGGACAGCTAAATATGTCAACAAGAAGTCATTCAACTCTTGCAAATATCCTGAGGACCTCATTCCTTCATTTATAAACAAATCTTCTGAAATGTTATTTTAAAAGGTAAAAAAAATAAAGAACTCAGGATGGAAAAAAAGAGAAAGAAGTAAAATCTGATCATTCTTCTGCCATAAAAAAATGGATAAATAAAATGCAAAATCTCACTAGCTCCATGAATGTATCTCTGTACTTCTGTTTTTACAGAGATCTGTGAAAAATAGCCCCAAACTGTAGCCATTAAAAAGTTTGGGTTACTTGGCAGAGGAAGACAGTGTTACTTAAACATGGAACTTTTGTTTTGTTTCGGGTTTGTTTTGTTTTGCTTTGTTTTGTTTGTTGTTGCTGTTGTTCATCTGCACTTTTTGTTCCTGCAGCTACAATGTCTGGAAGAGACACCTGTCTTAAGTGGCATTCATGAAAAAAACATATGGAATCAGAAAGAGCTGACACTTGTCTTTGCTTAGAAAAAAAAGGCTAAAACCTAACAGTAAAATGCTCACTTAAGCATTACCATTTTGCAAAAAATCTCAAATACAGTCCTAAGAATTGTTTACACAAGTTGTGCCATCTGCTTAATGGTTAAAGACTTTACCTTTCTTCAGGGGAGACACATAGAGAAAGAACTTACAATTAGGAGCAACATTAACTGATCATCCAAAGACCATCTGGAAAATGTATTTGAGATGGACAAACTGATAATGAAGATTGCAGGGTGTTTAACACTCAACACCCACTATTACACGATGCTTACTGAATTTATGGATTTAGGGGTACACTGTCTGGCACCAGTACTTTCTGCTTGGCCTTCTGCATTACTTAAAACCATGAACCCACATTTTCAGAATTGTTTTTTCACTGGAAGTTAGCTAAATGCATTGTTCAGCTGTGTTTAGCATTAGAGAAATTTTCCTTAAGAAGTTAACAAAGTATCTCTTATTATTTACATTAACTATTTTTTATTCCTACTTATGGGGCTTAATCATCTTAAATCACATATTAATGGTATTAATGAGGTTTGCATTTCCTAATTTACAATAGTATAGTCAACTAAGAGAAGTTCGTCTTTGGCATTTTAATAAAAGCAGCTGTTTGACTTATCATGAAATGGGAATATTTTTTCCCATTGTCCCGCTCTGAGTTAGAAGAGAACTAATTCTGTTCAGTGATTTTACTTTTCAGCTAAGGCTCTTCCAACTAATTACACTTTCTGAAGTTAATGGCATATTCTGCAGGCAGTGTCTGCTTCTAGCAGTGATGACACTTGATGTTTAATGTTACTACCAAGGATTGGTGTGCAGAAATGCTCTTGTTTATACTTGCTCCTGTGCAGACCAAGGCCACTGCTGGATCTTGTGTACCACATTGGGGGTGCAGAAAGTAAAAGGTCACACCTGTGGAGAGGAGCAGACAAGACAGGTGACCCCAAACTGACCAACGAGGGATTCCATCCCATATACGTCATATTCAGTATAAAGCTGAGGGATCACAGGGGTCACTCCCTCTTCTTCAATGGCTGGCATCCAAAGAGGACTCTGTTCCACTTTTGATCCTGATTCATGCATTCCTGAATTCAGTTTCAGACTCCAGCTCCCAGATCTGGTTCCTGTCTGCTGCTGAGTCCAGTCTGGGACCTCCCCAGTGCCTGCTCCACAACATCAGTGGTGACGGTTTTGTATATATTTGTATATATGTAATTAAAGCTGGTTTTGTTTTCTTTTCCAATCCATAAGTCTCTCTCCCTTATTTCCTTTCTCTTCCCCCTTGGGAAGGGAGAGGGGTTAAATAGAAAGCATCTGTCACTCATCCAGTGGCTGGCCAGCCCTAACCCTTGACACCCATGGATTTTTTTGTTCCCTTAAATGAGTCATCTCAGACTAGCCCACAGCATTAAGGTTTGATTCCAAAAAGTACTTAAACACAGGTGTAACTTTAAGCATATGACTAGTGGCACTGTCTCAAAAATAACTGCTTCAGTCACATCCCTAAATTTACAGGTGCTGAAAGAATTTGTTGAATCAGAAGCTTCAGCAAAATTGGCAAACTTGGGTTGCTCTGGATCTGTTTTCAAAGCATAGGTCTTCAAAACCAGAAACTCAGTGGGAAAAAAATCCATGATTCAACTGACAGTAAATAGAGGACAAAGTGATAACAGACAAATATAAAATTCTGTGAAATTGTGCCTATTAGTAGACTTTTAGACACAAATGTAGAAAAATTCAAGCCTTACCAGGCAGTGAGCCCATTTCTAAATCTGTTTTGTTCAAACATATACCAGCAGTCTTAACTACAGATTAAGTTACCAAACATATAGCAGTGCAATAAAACCCTAGCAATTGATCACAATAAAGCCACAATTTTGTCAGAAGATAGTAAAATATTGCTATATAAAAGAATTTTCCAGCACAGTAACACTGAATGAAAAGGAAGTGGTGAAGCCTTTGGGATATATATTTTATTTTTCCATTGAATTTGTCTCCTTTCAGAATGTCAACAAAGGGTGCACAGTGCTGCTTGGCTATCCTACATTTTCAGGAAAAAAGGTTTCTGTTGATCACTTTCATGTGCAGTGTATGTGTTCACCTTTTTCATTAAGAAGAGGCTTGTGTTTTGACACAAATACTGCAGAAGAAATTGCCAAGGATCCAAAGAAGGAAGGTTTCATACAAACCTGCTGTAGAAGGTAAATGAGGAATCTTATTCATGTTAGTGTTGATTAAACCCCTATAGGGCAAATCCTGACCACACTGAGGGTCAGTGAGTGGAGAGGCTGCTCCTGCCCTGCAGAGCCAGAATTCACCCCAGAGATCCCCTGGGAGTCCTGCATAGAAGTATTCCCTTTCCATTTCTGTTGTTAAAATCTTGTAGCATCTTTTTCAGTTGTGGTTAAAATTATCTCCGATTAGGTCCCATGAGACATGAAGATGTTAAGTTCTTCCAGTGATCTTGAAATACTCTTTAATTTACAGCTTGATTTGGGACATTTTCTGATGGTTTTAAGGGAAGACTAAGGAGGTTTTGCTCAAATTTGTTCACCAAGAAAGAGAAACTGGGGTTTCTCTAAGCTCTTGTTTTGGTTTTTTTGCCCTCTATGGCTGCAGGTGGAAAGAGTGGGCAAATATCTCAAAGCTGAACACCTTCATGTGATCAAATCTTGCTAATAGTTGACAGGAGTTTTGCCTGTAAATTGGTGGACGAGGATTTTATCCCACCCCCTTTCCAAATGAACACGGTTGCCCTCCAGTGATCTCTCCCTGTGACTACCTACAGAAACGGGAGGAAGCCACTAAGCAAGGCTGACCATAGGTGAGATCAGTCCCCCTCTTGGACTAACACTTAGATACTCCTACAGGAATTGCTATTACAATGAGAATCTTCCAGTGGCTTGGCCAATTCCCCTCTGCTTTCTTGAAAAGGTAGGTTGGTTCAGGAAAACACAAGCAGAGGTCCTCATATACATCTGCATATGGCAGGGCTGCAGTGCTTTGGCAAGTGCTGTGTAAGGAAAACAGATTTGCCTGAGCCAGCATATTGTACCCTTCTATGCCTTGCTGTGTTGGAGCCTTTAGTGTCTACATCCTCCCACGACCATGAAAATCACTCTAAAATCAAAGAACAAATGCCAAAAATAAATAATGCCTAAACTAAATCAAAGCCACAAAAAAACAAACAAACAAACAAAAAAAAACCCTGCAAAAAAAAAGAGTAGGCCTCAAACTAATAAATTGCAAAAATGGCTCTATCTGTGTGGAAGTGATGGATAATTTCACGGTGAGGGTGGCAGAGCACTGGAACAGGCTGCCCAGGGAGGTTGTGGAGTCTCCTTCTCTGGAGACATTCAAAACCCACCTGGATGCGTTCCTGTGTGACCTGATCTAGGTGATCCTGTTCTGGCAGGGGGCTTGGATTAGATGATCTTTCCAGGTCCTTTCCAATCCCTACCATTCTGTGATTCTGTGATAATTGAGGGCCAAATGAGGGTTTTGAACTCATGCTAGACCCTTGTTGTGCTGTTTCTCTTTCAAGGAGCGTGTGAGAGGTGCCAGCCTTCCAATGAAACACTAAACATTTAAAAACAACAACTCCTCTCATCTGGTGGCTGGGTTTGAAAGAACAAACATCAGTCCATTGTCTAGCTTCTGTCGTCATCTTGTACACGCAGAAAGCCAAAGACTCCAAATAATTTTGTGGCCTCAGGCATCAACAATAAACAACGTATATTGGATGTGTTGGCCTAATTTCTGTCCACTAAATCTGCCCTTTTAAAGCTGTTTCCATGCCTTTTTTTTTTCCTGTTATGTCCAAGTCTTTCTATGCCCTGCAATCTTTTTTGTATGTTTCTCACGTCTTCCAGTTTCATGTTTAGGATGCTGTTACTGAGGAAGAGGTGAGCAAAGTGCTCTTTTACACTAAAAGACCACTGTAGACACAATTTTTGCAGAAACTTGCAATTCCAGTCTGATGAATTCCTTGTCTATTGCTACATTTTTAGTTAAATTATCAAAATTTGGTGAAAAAGTCCTGAAGGCATGGGAAAGGAAAATTATCACTGCAGTGGAGACAAAGAACACTTACTGAATGTGGTTTCCAGAGTTTTTTGCCAGACTTCTGCTATGAAAATTATTGTCCAGAAGGGAGGCTGTAAACTTATTTTTGAAGATCAGTACATTTCAAGAAGGACTATTGTACTTCAGATAATTGCTTTAACCTTTCTTATATGATTTATAAGGTCTTCCAGCACTTGTGGTAGCAACATTTGTTTGTGACTTTTATTGCTTTCAGAGCGGCCACTGATTCAAATGACAGACCTACTCTTTGGTCTCTGGAAAGCTGTATTTTCAAAGGATTAAATGACCCCTTTTTCCTCTCCATGCCTCTGAGCTCCTCTTCCCCAGGGCTTCACTTTGCATCCCAGGCTCAACACAACCAGTGAGTCAACTCTTTGCAGAATCAAGAGTAATCTACAGTCTAAGAAAGAGTTATACATAATGTAGTATTCTTTTAAAGGAAAAAGCTTGTGATGAATATACAGGAAATACTTCAATGCTGCTTCTTGATGAAAGAATGACACGTATAAACTTCTCAGCAATGATGATAAAAAAGCTGTAACGTACAAAGCAAACTGTTGAGTGTGATTTACCATTTCATTTTCAAGCTGTACTTTGCCAGTACCAACAGAACTTCCTGCAAAGGCAAGTGCCACAGAGCCGAGGCATTTGCTTTCTCCTCAGATTACACAGGCAACACGTGAGGAGGGCTGACCACATAAAGGGTATAAGCCACAAAATCTAAAAAGCTTTGAAAGAACTAGCTGAGCCAGTCCACTAAGAAACACTGCTAGGGCTAGACTGAGGAGGTGAAACCTATAGCTGGAAGCAAACCAGAATCCGGTGGGGCAGAGGGGGGGAGCTGAACTGAGATGCCCTGGGTGAGGCTGCTGCTCAGCCAGCTGTGGATGGAGCCCCAGCATTTTCACCCAACTGGTTTGATCAGACCTACTCTGAATACGCCTATTAATTCAGGATCCCCACATGCCACAGGGAAGTGAACAAAGGTAGCACCAGGACCCAGAAAAGGACTTGGTCAAAAGATAGTCATTGTTCTGTAGAGCTTGGCCAAGCCTGGACTGAGGACTTGGGCAGACGTGGACCTAGACAGCTACATCAGTACTTAAATACTTGTGTTTTAAGATATTATTGCTCTCCCTCCTACCCTTGCTTTGCTGCTTCCAGCAGACCCTCTGCCAGAGATCCTCCCTCTGCAGGGAAGTGTGTGGAATTATTTTTGGAAGCTCCTCATGTGCTCCAATTGACAGAGGAGAGGCTGCTGGCAGTTGCAGGAGGATTGTTTGAACTTTGAACCCAAAGGTAGTCTTACATCCCCTTAATCTAAAACCATTTAAGCATGTTCTTCCCACCAAATGTAACAGAATTACTCTCATGCCTAAATTTAAAGCACTTCAGGATCAGAGTCTTTCTTAGTCTTGCATGAGCTGGCTGTTACAGAGCAAGGCTTTGAACCTCTTTCTTTTGAATCTGAGTTGGCTGTCTTAACCACAAGACCACAGGTATTTTGCAAGACTGCTCATTAATGTTTGCAGCAAGTTTTAAGATCTGAAGATTTGAGAGTGCTATAGAAGATAGTACAAAAAAAAAAATAATTAAAAACAAAACAAAAAACACCAAAAACCCAAACCTTCTGTTCAGATTTTAGATATTACTTGTAAAGCTAAGCAAATATTAAAATAATTTATTTCCTATTACTCTTTTCCCCTTCCAAAAAGATAACTTATATTTGCAACTAAAGCTGTAGCAGGTAGAGTTAATGCAACTTTCTTACATTTCAGTCTGCAGAAAAAAATTAGTGTATTAAGAAAAATAGATAAATTAAAATAATTGCATATCTAATATCCTTTTAAAAGAAAAAGCAAAAGGAAGGCTGCAAAAGAGAACAAGAAATTCTGTCTTCTTTGTAAGGCCATATAGCTTTTCAAAAGGCCTGTTTCTAGCTCACGGTTCACTGCTGCATGTGCACATTCAGCCAGCCTGGCTTTAAATCCCTTTGGCTGTTGTTTCCTGGTGTCTGAAGACTTAAGTAAAAAGGGGAGGAGAAGTGATTTAGGCAGAACTGAGGCTTCTTGAATCAGGGTCTTTAAATACGATATAGAAAGGACTATCAGCCTGCTCCATGCAGGAATAGCTCTGGTTTTCCATCAGTAAATTTCTATCTCTTAGACTTTATTTTGAACAAATACCCAGACAAACCTGGAATAGGGTGTGCTAACACTGTCTCCAATGTACAAGAAACAACAGCCTTCTCTGCTTTGGCCCACATGTCCCCCTTCAGCAGGAGGAGGACATTTCCACCATCTGCATATGGCTTCAGGGATGGTGGGGACATCCCATTTGCTCCAGCGACTGCTCCTCCACACCACCTGCGATCACAGTCTCACTCCTTACACTTCCTCAGCCTGCTCCAGCATGGTGCTTGAAGCAGGGAGAACAGTACCTCTGCCTCCCCCTCCTCCTCCTCAGCTCCTGCTTGGGGGACTTGGCTGTGCCACAGCTGCTTCACCTGCCAGGGTTACAGCATCATGCCACATCTCACCCTCTCCACCACTGCAGGCATCAGGCAGGACTGAGTCTGAGCCTGTCTCTCTAATGCCTTTGATAAATGACTGCTGGATAAACATCCACAGCTGATGGGGCAGACACCATTAGCTCCTGCTAATTTTGCAAAGTGCTTTCCCTGCTCTACCAGCATAACCTTCTCTTTGCTAGTGTTAAACTTCCCTGCAGTTCTTTTCCATTTAGGAACATAATTCTTCCATATCAGATCAAACTGACTGATGGGGATGCTTTCAAGACAAATCCTTCTTGTGTGCCATTCAGGCAGGGAAAGGAGGACTGGGTAAAATCATCTCTCTGTTTTTGTATAAAAAAGTGCTGCCATTTGACTTTAGGTTTCTCTTTAAGCATAGATATTGGTGAGTTTTGTAACTTAGACAAATCACCTTTGTGCTCTGTTTACCTGAGTGTCAGATAGTTTCATAAAGGGACCTGAGGTAGGCCAAAATAAAGTTATAATCCAATTTCTATTAACTATAAAATACATTTATAATAAATTTATATTTTGCAAAACAGGTTTGTGATCCTCTTCTAAAATATGCTACCTCAGCACCAGGAAATTATTTCTGTGCAGTGATTTGAGACTTACTTAATAAAATCACCTAGTGGATTAAAAATGTCAATATATGACGATAGAGGTCCTGTTTCCGCCCTCTTGAGGGAGAAAAAGTACTAAGTAAAGTTTAGAGGATTTTTCTTGGAGTAAAAACTTCACAAGAAGACCTTTCTTACTTCTTAGCTCAGTTTAGCACAGTGTCATCAGTATACATATATACAAACATATTTTTATATGTAGACATACCTATAGGAGCCAGCAGTGGCAACTTTCACCTAACTACGAACTTTGTATAGGTTGTTTTAAAGTTGAATAGAAGAAAACAGGGACAATACAAGTACAGCTCTATCCTTAGAAAACAAGTTGTGCAGGAGCTTTATCATTGGGAAAAGAATAATAAACCTACAAAAAGTCTGATAAAGCCATTGATATATGTAGGTCTTCCTAACCTAACTTTGGTTACCAATATAGTTGGTTCATTCTGAAATAACTATTTTTGCTTTACTGAAGAGAAAATTTAATTGCTTTATCAAAATAATTCTGAATTCAAGAGACTATAACATCAAATGACAGTACACCTTGGTCAGTCTGTTCTCTCTAGGGCACAGGGAAGGTAAGGCCAAGACATTGTTTTTCCAAAGGAAGTGCTGAATCCAGGGAGACTCCCCCAGGCTATCCTCCTTACCCCATCCAGCTGAAAGAGACTCTCCTTGAATACATTGTTTTCCAAAAGGGCCTAGGTAGTCCTATTTCTCTCAATAGGCTACACCAAGACCTCCCATGCTTTCATGTATCACTAACAATTCCAGTATCAAGGTGAGAATGAGGATGTTGATTCTTGCGCAACAACAGTTTCCCATTAGTGTGCTTTTTTTTAATAACATGCTTATAGGACCAAACCCAGTTCTGAACCTGACTCACTCTGACTCTCTTAATTTACCTGTTGCAATTTCCAAATTAACTTTAAATACTCACTGACCTTACCAGGAAGCTCTCAAATCTAGTTAGGTAGGGTAAAATTCTATTGCTATTGTGCAAAAAGTCCTACTGACTTCTACGGACTGTGTGTGTGAGTAAGGTAATGCTTGAAAAGTCATATGTAAATCCTGTTTTTTTTTTTTGTAATGACAGCAGTAGTGATGAACTCTGAAGCATTACGAGTGACAAAAGGTCAGGGAACAACCATTCCCTAATGACTGTGGATTGTCAGTAACTCTAAACTGTCCAATGAATTTTGGTGTGTTCTCTCTGTACCAGCAGCATTTTTGTGCTAGAACAAGCATTGCCTGTCACCCTGATGTCAGCTTAAAATTTGAATGGAATCCTTGTTGTATGCTTTGGTTACTTTCTCAAGAATGTGATCATCTACCTACCATGCATGACTCTGATCCAAGCTGGTGACCTGGTAGCATGCAGATTTGATAATGAAAACTACGGCCTAAGAGGCGAGGTCAATCAGATTGTGCTTATATAAAATGGTAAATCCAATATTAAACCAGACTAGAGCCAACATAGATGCTGAAAGGATGATAAACCTTTCCAATGATTTAAATGCACTCTTTTTTTAAAATTTATTATTTTTCATTCATGAGTAAATAATAGTAATTAATAAGAATGATTAAAAAAAAATAAATTCGTTATTCAGCAGACATTCTGCCATAAACAATCACCTGCTCTCCTCCTGACCAGCCGCCAGGATAGAAACTTGAAGGTGACAAACACTGTGAATCCTCTTCTGCCAAACTGACAGGGGTGTGGCTGTGGGTTTATGACTGTTTCATAAGTCTTTGGTGTGGGGTGATAGGAGAGTGCATAGTTCTGTGCCAATGACTGTGAAAACATGGTCCTGGTCCACACTGAGCTGTGTGTAGCCAGACTATGCCTGTAAACTAACCTGATGTCCCTTTGAAAACCTGGACTGAAAGGGGAAATAAAAAAAAAACAAAGATGAAGGCCAAAAAAAGTGAACAGAGGGCTGGAACACCTCTCCTATGAAGAAAGGCTGAGAGACCTGGGGTTGTTCAGACTGGAGAACAGAAGGCTCCAATGAGACCTTATTGTGGCCTTTCAGTACTTAAAGGGGGCCTATAAGAAAGATGGGCACAGTCTTTTTAGCAGGGCGTGTTGTGACAGGACAAGAGGTAATGATTTTATTCTAAAGGAGGGTAGATTTAGACTAGCTATAAGGAAGACATTTTTTACAATGAAGGTGGTGAAACACTGGAACAGATTGCCTAGAGAGCTAGTAGAAACCTCATCCCCAGAAACATTTAAGGCCAGGTTGGATGGAGCTCTGAGCAACCTGATCAAGTTAAAGATGTCCCTGCCCACTACAGGGTGGTTGGACTAGGTGACCTTTAAAGGTCCCTTCCAACCCAAAGCATTCTATGATTCTATGATTCTGTGATTCTATAATTCTATGAAAGTGAGGAATCAGCAATTGGTCTGCATTTCCTTCTTGAATCAAATTACTTTTAGCACTGTAAAATTATAAAAAATGAAAAAATGTGCACTTCTGGAGAGCTGGTAGCCTTGTCCTTGACACAGCAATGAACTCCACACAAAGTTGCAAGCACAGGGAGGGAACTGACATCTTTGCTAATACTTTCTTAATACTGGCACAAAACTCATAAACTAACCCACAGAGAATCTGAAGACATGCAAAGGGGCAGTGTTATTTTTTTGATTTGGCATTACTCAAAATTAGTCAGAATTGGCGCTTTTGTGTGTGTGTGTGTGTGTTATTTTTTATCAATGAGTATTTTTTGAACAAAAATACCTCATTTTACAAACTTCTAATTGCATCATTCCAATTGATTACTACTTAATCTTATTTCAAATAATGATGAGATTGAGATGATGCAATCATGAGAAAAATCAGCTCAAAAGAGCAGTCACAATCTGGGCTTGAAAAGAGCAGCACAGGTAAAAAACATGGCTATGAATCCCTTTGAGAAACTGGAGATATGCTGGGGAGACACGCTGCCTTCCCCTGTCAGCCCCATTTCATTTGTCCAGAGCCGGCTGTAAAGCAGCTGGTGTTGGGGGACATGATGTGATAAAAGAACAGAGAGTCACTGCAATGTCATCCTGCTTAAGAAATAGATAGGTTTGTCATTTTGAAAATCACAAAAAATCCCAAGAGTGAATAATGGATATATCAGATTGGCAATATGCTAGCAAGTGACCAGCTCCATGTGCCTTACTCACAAAATGTGGTGCTCATCTTGTCCAAATCAGACAGAGGGACTGACCCAAGATGTGTGACAGAGAAGGATGACAACAGATGAATGCTCCAAACACCAACAACGACAGACATTTGCTTTCCTGCCTGAAAGACTGGGAAGCATCTGTATAGTTAGGACAGAAGCCCTGTTACATTAACCTTGTGAAGCCATTAGCAGGGCACACAGCAAGGCCTATCTGTTTACTTGGGCCTCTGCGAGGAGGAGAACTGCTGTTTTGTTGTTCTTTAAGTGTGGATGACATAGGATTCAATGGGGAATCAGGAAACTTTTTGGTTTTGCACCAATATTAAAGCTGTGGTGAACTGCATTGTAATCTTTCAGATAGGCAGAGAGGTTAACAGATAGGCTTTATGTTTCACACGCTAAAAAGCAAATAAATTAGCTAGAATGAGTTGACCTTATAGAGAAGAACTAAACATATACCTTCAACCACCATGTAACAAAAAAGAATGAACAAATTACTAGTTTTTAGTTAAACACGCAAAAGGAGCATTTTTTAAACTACTAATTCCTAAAACTAGAACTTGTGAAGTGTCACTTCTTGACTCTGTGACAGGGGTCTGCAGCAGTGCATGCAAGAAGGCAGCTGTTTGTGCTGCTGTGGGGAAGCTGGGCACTGCACAGCCAGGCGCTGCACAGCCACGCATAGAACTGACAGCTCCTGACCCAAAGAGCCTGCATTGCAAATACATGTCTAGGGATACAAGAAGGATAAGAGAGGGGCAGGCGATGAAAACAGTGGGATAACAGACAGTGTGAAATCCCAGCTGCTTACCCGCTCTCTAATATTGCCAAGTTTCAATTTCACAGTCATATTGTCACAGTGGAGTTCACTTTGCTCTTCCCCACTGAGGAAGAGGAGCAGAGAGGCCTTTGTGTGTGTTACAAAATGGCTTTAGGCTTTGCTGCTGAACCATAATATCTATGTGATGCCTGTGATAAAATTAACCGATATCTTCATGTCTCCTTGATGCTTCGTTAATGGAAATGTGGTT
The DNA here is from genome assembly GCA_024336885.1 of Actenoides hombroni. NCBI lineage: Eukaryota > Metazoa > Chordata > Aves > Coraciiformes > Alcedinidae > Actenoides > Actenoides hombroni. The sequence goes on along the minus strand of WUAM01000179.1, from coordinate 9,268,780 downwards.
GTAGGCTGAGTTACATGTTCAGTAGTGGGGAATAGTGGAGGTTGGTATGCTGAACACACAGTTTTGGAGGTCAGAAAGCACTTAAAACTCTGAGTAGAGATTGTCACTCGTGGCGGGGGTGGGAGGTGGTACACAGGCTTCAGGAGGTGGCCAGGACACAAGCGGCATATTTCCTTTGAGGGAAGTGATCATGAGGTACAGTGAATGGCTTAACGTAGCTCCCAAGCAAGAGCAGCAAAACAGAAGTAATCTTACATGGTGGAATGGCCTCCACACCCAAGGACTCTTTTGAGTGCAGGATTCAGAAATAGAAAAACCCAAAGCCAGTATTGGGACAAGCACGGCTGAAGGTAGTCTGCAGCTACTGCTCAAATTGCCACGAGGCTGTGACTCAACACACAGCAGCCACTGAAGCCTGGTGAAGAGCCACTCCACCCTGTGGGCAGGTCGCCATTCCTGGGGCAGGGTGCTGGGCGGCTCCCGAATTGTCTCCTCTCTGCCTGCCAGGCCATCCCTGCGCAAACCGCGGTGAGGGCAAGCATCCTTCCCTTTCCTCACTGGGGAGTCACTAGGCACAGCTGTCTCAGTAGTGGGCCTTTGCTCCGTTGTGTACATGGAAAACATGTTTGTTTAAAAAAAAAAGAATTAATTAGTCATTATTCATTAGAGTACAAATTAAGCAATGTTAGTATGACAGTGGGGGTGATATGACTAGTAGTGATTTGTGTTTTTAGTAATGATTACTGTGTCTGTGCACCTGCACTCTGCCTGGGTTCTTTAATTTTTCCAGGTTACACTTAGGAGATCTAAAACTGCACCTTGCTTTAAAGAAAAGATGAGGACAATCTTTTTAGCAGGGCCAGTTGCAACAGGACAAGGGCAAAGTAAAATAAGATAGATTTAGACTAGATATAAGGAAGAAATTTTTTACAGTGAGGGTGGCAAAACATTGGAACAGGTTGCCCAGAGAGGTGGTAGATGCCTCATCCCTGGGAACACTTAAGTTCAGGTTGGACAGTTCCCTGAGCAACCTGATCTAGCCAAAGATGTCCTTGCTCACTACAGGGGTGCGTGTGTCTGTGTGTGTTTGTGGTGGATTAGATGACCTTAAAAAGTCCCTTCCAGTCCAAATAATCTCTCATTCTGTGATTCCATGATCTGCATCACCGCATGGTGCAAGGGCAGTGTCTTTCAGACATGACACACTCAATTGAGGGGTCTTGTAGCCTGGTCTCAGCTACTGTGCTGCTTCAGAGCGTTCTGACCCAACGCCGCCAAAGCTGGATGTGGCTTATAGATAGCAGTGAAATTAAAGTGTTATGTGAAATGCCGGGTTATTTCACGTTTTTTGGGACTTTCTTACTTTACAGGCTATCAGTCTAGGGAGGGGGGGGCGGCAGAGTCTGAAAGGTAACAAGGAGCACTGTCCCCAGACTTCTTCCTCTTCCCTACCCGAGAACAGCCGCAGGGACCCCAGGAAGTTTCTCCTGAGTACTTTCCCAAGCACAGGGCCGGGCCGGGCCGGGCCAGGCCGGGACCAGCCGTTACAGACGGCTCCGCCCCCGTCCGCCGCAGGGCGGAACCGTCCGTAACCGCTGGGGCCGGGCCGGGCCCGGCCCGGCGGGGAACAAGCACCTGGGGGCGGAGAGGCAGGGGGGCGGGCCCGGCCGCGGCCGGCGGGAGGAGCCAGGCCGGAGAGGGGGCGGCCCGGAGCGACGCTGCCGGGATGGGAGCTTGAGAAGGGAGCGAGTCCGCATCCGGAGGAGTGCGGTAGCAGTCTCCCGCGGGGGCTGGTGGGCTTGAGCCCGCCATGGAGCCGGTGACCAGATGGAGCCCGAAGCAAGTGGTAGACTGGACTAAGGGTGAGTGGGCACCGGCCCGGCCGAGTTTGCGCCGCGGGAACTTTGCGGTGTTGTGCTCAGGGGTAATCGCAGCCGGGAGGGGTAGCGCTGGCTGCCGCGGCTTCTCACTCCGGAGCCGGGCTCCCAGGCGGAGCAGCCGCATGGCCAGCGGGGCGAGCACGGCCTTTGCCAGGGCTCCGGCGGGG
>WUAM01000179.1:9233514-9266701 GCA_024336885.1 Actenoides hombroni | reverse complement strand
CAAGCTTTTAATTGACTGACTCCCTGCATCTCATACCTGGGTGAGTGTGACAAGGGTGCACACGGAGTCACAGGCAACCGTCTCCTTACCTGTTAGTACACTTGTGGTTCGGCTTGGGGTTTGTTTGGGGTTTTTTTTTTGGACATGGGGAAAGTGAGTTTTGCACCGGGCTGCGTGAGGGTGGTTGGCTCGGGGTATATATCTATGTAGTGGGGTCTCCTCGGGGCACGGTCGCGTCCTTTTGTGGCCGTGCTGGCCGGTCTGCTTGCACGGAGGTGGTAACTGTGCTCCTGCAGACAGGTAGTTTATCCACGTAAGTTAACTTACCGCTTTTCAAGCAAAACCCACTCACTGGTGGAAAAAAAAATCCCCCTCAGTTTTGTAAGTTAAGCAAAAACTTTGTAAACTAGCTCAAGTAAGCAAGAACTCTTAATCCTGTTTAACGGTGGCGGGATTAATACGCTGGGGAGTTGAATAGCGTCCCCTTCGTCCGTCTGTCCGTCCATCTATCCCTCCTACCCCTCACCTCTTGTGTGCGTCCACGTTTCTCTCCCTCTCTCACCTATCAAAACTTCCTACTCCCCTTCGAGGTTTGTTCGCGATATTGACATAGCTGGGGACAGCCTCGGCGGGGCTGGTGTGTGTGTGTGTTTGGGGGGGGTCCGCCTCTGCCGCCAGCTCCGGGAGGCTCCCGGGTGGGAGAGAGAAGCGGGCGCTGGGCCGTGGGCTGCCCCCGCGGGGTGCCCCGTTGCTGCCGTGCAGGATCCCTGCGCTGCTGGGTGTCCGGGATTGCACCTCGGTTTTGGCAGCTCTGGTTGCCTTCTGAATGCCGATGGGGATGTTGGTCTCGCAGTTCCCGCTCTACGGGGAATAAATCAAAAGGGAAATCGCTATGAAGTAGGTGAGGGGTTTGTCACTTACATGTATACTTCCGTTTTCTTTTAGGACTGCGTTTTAGTATGATTCTCTTTTGTTGCATAAAGTATTTTCACAGGCTTTGCTGGAGTTGGAGTTGATGTGAAGTTAGGAATGTTTTCAGAGGTGAAAGTTTCCCTGGATTAGAAGTAGCATTCACTTACAGCAGCCATTACTCCTCTGTCTCAGGACCATAATGCTGATTAGGCTGCGTGCCTGTGGTCAGCGCTTGGCAGTAGTTCGGCTCAAGACTGAGGCAAATTTGGAAAGCAGGCTCATGTTTTCAGACAGTGTGAGATGGATGCTCCCAGCCCTCCTGGGCGGGAGCGTGTGCACGAAAGGGCCGGTGCCAGTGAGGGACAGTCCAAGCAGCCTTTGTGAGAAGAGGATTCCACGCGAACGTGCTGTGAAGTTATGCGTTAACATATAAATAACTTGCAGAGAAAGAACTCTGGGTTTTTTTGTTTTTTTTTTTCTTCTTTCCCCTCCCCTGATTAGTATCAGTTTAAGCAGGAGTGCATTGTTCCAATGAAATAAGCTTTTTGCTTTGGCATGTGGAATATTTATATAATGCTTTTCCCTCATTGAGTCTTTTCTCTTGGGCACTGATAGTTTGTTACCTTGCCAGATTAAAGAGTAAACCTGCTAATCATTTTAAAAGGCTTTATTATACTTAAGCATGCTTGGCTTGCTTTCTTGCATAATTTATTTTACTCTCAGGTTCCTTGAACAGGTAACTCTTTAGCTGGACCTTCAATTAGTGTTATGCAGAATAATTTGAGGGCTGGCTGTAGTTGGGAGGTGGATCTTGTGACTAATACAAACATGTGTCCTTTGAAATGCAAAGGAATAAATTGAAGGCTGCTGGTGACTTTTGTTTCTGTTATTGTTTTTCAGTTTCTAGGTAAGCTTTGGACCTCTTTGGTGCACAGTGTCATTTTATGTCACTCCCTGCATGACAAGACTGTAATAAAGAAATGGCATGTGGAAAAAATTTTCTTTATGGTTACACTTTCATCTCTGCATGTTAAAATGGACACTGTAATAGATAGGTAACAGCCTTATTAGCACAATGTTTCATAGTTTATTTTTGATCTGAAATGGTACACAGTGAAACTGTGTAGTTCACAAATGCTGGATTTTGTTTGACTGAAGACCTATGCTCAGTATTTTGCCTTACAAAGACTATATTTAATTCTCAAGGTTAGTTTTATAAAACAAGTGATTGGAGGGAAGTTTATGCCATTAGTTTTCTTGCACGTGCCATTTAAGAGGGTAATACCGTGATCTTCACTAAACTGATCAAACTCTGGGAGAAAGTATTTGGTTGGTGATATCTGCAGCTTGTAGTTAGTGCAGTGGTGCCATGGAGAGGTATTCTAGAAGTATGACATAAAAAACTGCAGTGGGAGATGCCAGCTCTCAGTGGTTTTGCAGATAATGGTGCATTCTTATCATACAATAATAAAAATATCTTTGAAAAATTAGATAGTAGCGGAAATAAGTGGTCTGACTCAGTCAATTTTAATATTCAGTGTAAAACTGAGAATATTTCTCTAGGAACTCCTTTTTTTCTTTTTCTTCTTCCCTAAACTTTAAAAAAACACCTATAAATTGATTTTTATTTTTTTAAACATCTTTTCCAAACTAAAAGAAGCATGGAAACTTCCCCGCATTCCATAGAACAAACCCCAAAAAACAAGTCCAAAAATAAGCTGTGTGACCAATGCTGGACAGTTAGCTTATTTGCTCTTGGTGAACTTGTGGTGTTGTTGTGGTTTTTTTTTTTTGTATTTTAAAGTGGCTTTTGAACTAACTTTTTTTTTCTTAAACAAGGTAATGCATATCCTGAAGAGTTTTATTCTGTGATTTTTGAGCTGTTCACTCATAGGTAAATACTGTAAATAGCATTTATCCAGAATTTAAAATAGAACCTATGAAGAATTAGTAGGACAACATGAATATTTTTAGATTTTTGTAGTCAAGTTTTAAATAAAAAGTGCTCTGTTCATTGTTACCAGCAACAGCTGATACAAAATGCAGTTGCCTGTCTTCTCTTGCTAATTCAGACTAGAATGCTGCTATTTTTTGCAAACAAGGGTGTTTTTTTTTCTGGCAGAGTGTGCTGTACTAATGGTAGCAGGCTATAGCTAATAAGATTTGGTCTAGCTAAACCAAAGCTGCTGAGGGAGAGTTGGACTTTTACTTGTTAGCCATTTTCTGTGTAGGTGAAGCATTTCTCAAGCTTTGACCAAAGATATGGTAACTTTTTAGCTACAGCATCAGTGTTTGAAAACTCTATCTGATATTTTTATATGAACCCTCTTGATTTGTATGAAAGAAGTGATTATTTAGTTACACGTTTCTTTTACACTGTGACACAAATTCAAATAGGGGCCATTTTCAGCTGTGAAAAGGTGCTTCTTTGGAACGCTGTGTTGATTTGACTTGTGACTGGGTTTACATGGAGTTCATGCTCTTCCCTTGATATACCTTGCACTGTTTTCCTGACTACACTAATCTGGATGGTGGTGTGGTTGACCTGCAGTCTTACTCTTGTGCAGGCTAAGATGCTTATGGAATTAAAGTCTTCACCTCTATCTTGCTGCACTTCCTCGCGTGCTTACAAGGCTCAATTCCTACAGAGTTCCTCAAGAGGGATTCCTGGAGTTGTTCAGGTTACTGTGGGACATGTATGGCCATGGAAGTTGTAGCACATTTACAGTATGCTGCTGGTATTTGGTTGTGGGCTTGCAGTTTTCTGGGCTATCCTGGGTGCAGAAACCAGCAAGAACCCATTTAGTTCCATGGGGCTGTGCACAGGGAGAATATCCAGCACATGACTTGACTTTACTGGCGTTACAACAATTTGAAGGAAATAGAGTGAGCTGATGATGTGCAGAAACTTTCCTTGGTTTTGGAAGCCCCTGGCTGCTGAAAACCCTGCAGCTAAGGTCATTTCTCAGAAGATGCAAGGGAGGAGGAAAGCTGTGAATGGACTAGAACCTCCTGTGTGATAAATGTCACTGTCTTATTAGAGAACATTGATGTGCCTCCTCTTTGTTTGCTGTAGTCTGATCTGTGTCTCCCCCCTGCCCCCAGGCCTCACATACTTCTGTGACTTGTGACTTCAAGCCAAATTTTACAAGGTAAAGACAGTTTGACGTGTTTGTGGTTAGAAGCCTCTGTTGTTGTGAGGCTCCATTACAATTTGGCCTTTGTGGCTGTAGCTGTAGACTCAGCTAGCAGGGGATCACACGTCTGCTTTCATCTCTATTGCTTTCCAAGTTCAGTTATTCCCTTTCTTAGTACTAAGTTCATGGATATCACTTATTTCTGCTCCTGTTATGTCATGAGATACTCTGATTTCCATTCCTGGTAAAGCTTTTGGGTAGCTATATTTATAGGTATGCCTGAGAGAAAAGGGAGAAATATGCTAATTTATTAATAGTTCACAATTAATCGTGAGGACCTGGTGTTCTTTTTTTTTTTTTTTTTTAGAGCTATCTTGCTTACCCAGGGAGATTTCAACAAGGTTAGTCATGTTAACTGTGTGTGCTGGGAGCTGCAAACCATAGCTGGGTTTTAGAAACAATTACAGGTAATACATAGCACTGGAGTTATTTTTTTAGCCTTCCTTTTCTTTTTAGGTACTCTCGAGTGAATGCTGTTGTGTTCAAAATCAAGAAAATCTAACACTAAGAAATCCCTGGTTATTTTTTGAGACAGAGGATTTTGTTCTTGGTGAGGAAGAGTAGAGAGTTGCCCATAACTGGAGCTGCAGAAGAATGTCTTTCCTCTGTTTACTCTATTTACTTAACAAATATTCTATACAAGTATTTTTTAAATAGATAGAAAAATTACATTGAATAACCACTCTTTGCAGATCTCATCTGGAATTCTGAATATAGTTAGCCCATAATATTTTACTAGCAAAAGGTGGATATACTAAATACTTATATTTATATTTATGGATTGAAATAAAGTAAAAAGTTGCACCAGGAGTTTGTACTACTGCAGTCTCAAATTATTTGTTGTTGCTAAGATCAGTGACTGTGTATAAAAAAATAAACCAAAGGTGGCCTCTGTTAATGTGTTTAGATTGTGTTTTCATGTTTTTTGCTTTGTTGCACTTTCTTTAGCTGCTGGTGGTTTCTGTGATTTCCCCTCCCCCCCCAAGCTTTTCATGTGCACAGTAGACTCTGTTTATTTGCTGTTAAGTTGCTGTTCAAACTACTCTAATCTAACATAAGAAAGTCTAAAAGGTGAATGCTGTCAATGAAATGTCTGGAAAAGCAGCGTTTTAAATACTAAAATCACAAAAGGCATTAGTGGAAAGTTGATTATAATCTTTGTAGATGAATGTAGTGAAAGTGACAATGAATTTTAGGTACACAAGGTATATTTAGGTAGTACCTGAACATGTCAAAAAACTTTACTTTGAGTGGCAGAAAGTCATGTGTATCTGTTGTTGGAGACTTCTGTAGGAGAAGCCTCACTGATTATGAAATGTGAGTGTGCGAGATTTTCATAACTCTCGTTATGTGTTTGCTCCTTGCACTTCTGGCTGGGACCCCACATTTTCAGCATGTAAGTCCTCTTGGCCATGGATCACGCCTCCCTCTATTTTTACGCTGGCTAGCACACTGCAAGAGCTAAGGGAAGACAAAGTACAGGGCACTGGATAAAATGCATGTTGAAATTGTCATGATGTTTTATTTTCTTAAGTAAAAGACTGACAAAAAGCTGTTATCCAACACATGCTACTGGCTGAATTGCAGTTATGAATGATGTGTGTGTACAGCCTGTCAGCAAGTATTAAAAAGTACTTGTTTTTTTTTTTGGGCTGGTGTTTGTTCTTTTCTTTTGGTTTCTTAAATCTGAATTTCTGGATTGCCTGGTTTAAATCATGGTCTGACAGATGATCTCCTTCCAGGCACATTAAACAGATGATAAATAGTGACAGTTAGGGATTACAGAAGAGGTGGCAAGGCTGCTCAGTTTTCAGTTTGCTACATCATCTTAGGACAAGATTTTCACTTGCAGGGAAACTTCACACAGAAGGTATGTTAATAAGTCCAAATAGTGCCTCTGTGAATTAAGTGGGGAAAAAATTGAGTACCATTGTGTTTTCCCCATCTTAATTTGTACCATGCATTTTTCCAAACAATGTTGCACAGATGGGTCTCAACTTCCAAGGTGGTTGGTGTTTCTGTAGTGTCTCCTTGCTCTATTGTCCACATACCCCAGATATGTAAGTCATGTCAAAAGGAAGAGGTAGTGAGGTACTGATGTATTCAAGGATAATTTGTGGAGAGGAAAGGAAAGATAGACAGGAATTAATGGAGCTGGGGCCTCTATAGTAACCTCTCGTGTATATATGATAGTTCTTTAGGATGCAGCTTCTTGTGGTTGTGGGATTGCTCACATATGTGAGTTTGTCCACAGGGCTTCAGTAAGAGATAGGAGATTAAAATAAAAATGGAGGTTGACTGTGAATCTCACAGAATCACAGAATTGTCACAGTTGGAAAAGCCCTCTAAGATCACTAAGTCCAACTGTCAAAAAAAACCAAGCAACCACCCCCCTAAACAAAACAAACAGCAAAACCAACCAAACAACAAACCAACACAAAAAAACCCACTCACCATCACACTAGAGCAATATCCTGAAGTGCTTCATCTACACATTTTTTTAATACCTCCAGGGATGGTGACTCCCACCACCTCCCTGGACAGCCTGTTCCAGTGCTGGACTACTCTTTCAGTAAAGAAATTCTTCCTAATACCTAGTCTAAACCTTCCTTGGTGTAACTTCAGGCCATTTATTCTAGTCCTGTCATTATTTACATGAGAGAAGAGGCTGCACTCGCCTCACTCCAACCTCCTTTCAGGTAGTTGTAGAGAGCGATAAGGTCTCCCCTCAGCCTTCTCTTCTCCAAACAATCCCAATTCCCTCAGCCTCTTCTCATGAGCCTTGTTCTCCAGATTCTTCGCTCACTGGGTTGCCCTTCTCTGAACTTGCTCCAGCGACTCAATGTCTTTCTTACAGTGAGGTGCCCAGAACTGAAGACAGTACTCGAGGTGCAGCCTCACCAGTGCTGAGTACAGGGGCATGATCGCTTCACTTCTACTGCTGCCCGTACTATTGCTGATTTCATCTCCATCTGATGTTAGACAGGCTATACTGTCCTTTTGTCAATTGACAAAATGGTCTCTCGTTACCAGAGGGAGATGACTTTGGAGTCTGAGGCTATCATTCAGATCCCTGGGCCATGCTTCCTTTGCACGAGGAAATTGCCTGCACGTTTCCATGTGTCTGCTCCCAACTTTTCAGAGTACAAGCAATAATGTTTCACAGCGTGGAGGATCTGCGGGAGGTATACTGAATCAGCCTGTTCTGTTTCACTGGCTTTAAACATTCATTACCTGTTAAAATAGATATTTATGAAATGTAGCTAGTTTTCATAAAACCTCACACATGCTGGACAAAACCAAGCATCTGTGTTTGATTTGGTGAGACCCTATCACTGACCTATGTAACTTTGGTCTACAGACAGGAATTCAGTATCTGGCTGAATTATTGAATTATGTTATTGCATCTGTGGTGTTTCTTGTGTGGTTTCTTGTATGTGCTTCTCTGATATCTTTTTATGTGAAGACAGTTCTTTGCCACTGTAATAACAAAATCACTTTAGTTTTTTTGACTCTTTCTTATACTAGTAGTCAGGTGTAGGTAAGCAACGTGTCTGGTGTGCTGTTGCAATCAAAGCTCTGTGGCCTAAACGTGATCTTATCTTGCTCCTTGATCAAAGGGAAGAACTCCATTTAAAAACTTAATTGGTGCTCATCAAGGACTAAGGCTTCTGCTAAAGCAAGTGTTGGTACATGCTTCTAGGCTAATGATCCCTATGTCTCTTGTCTTGTGTGTGCAAAATAGATGTTGCTTAGGTTGCCATCCTCTTATTATTAATATCTTTCCTTATCTCACAGAGTCTTGTATTACTGGAATGAAGTTTGCTGGGTGAATGCTTTATGAAAAGCTCTGCAATATGCTTGTTTTGTCATTAAATAAAAGATACATTGTCTGATATGGATGCTTTCCTAGCCAGAACAGAAGGGATGGGCTCAAGGTATTGCTTCCTTTGGATATCTTATGAGTCTCGTGGGCCAGTGTGGTGAACTGGTTAAGGGCAAGTATGCTGGGCTTTCTAGCTTCTGAAGCTTGTGAAAGACCTTTATCTAATAAAGAGAGGATTTCTGCCTTCTGTTGTGATATTGCTGCTATTGTTAGTTCCAAAGATGCTTTGTCCTGAGCTGCAGGTCTTGGCAGTACTTTTTAGCTCTTCATGAACTAGCACTGTGAAAGACCCGTGTCCCTGCTGTGATGGCCAAAAGGCAGCCCTTTGGTGACAGGTGGACATGTAAATAGAAGAATGAAAACCTACCGGTTTTTTTAATCGGGACAGAATATCATAACTTGAGTGCCTTGGAAATTTAATTTAGAGTTGGCTGCTATCCCACTGCTGCAGGAGGCAGAATGCTGGCTGTACCTGAGCAGGTATCTTAGCACTGTGCTACGGAGAGGACGTGTGCTTGATTATGGGGGTGGGGAGGAAGAAGGGAACAAGAAGTGCTGAAGACTTTTGGGTTGTTTGTTTTTGGTTTTTTTTTCCCTCCTGTGTAAGACTTCCCTTGAGGAAGCAGGGCTGTAAGAACAAGTTCAGACATGCCTGAAGAATGTGGACTGAAAAACATATGCAGGGACCAGAGGATGAGAGTATTGTAGAGTGGGGACCTAGTGAAATGTAAATATCTACTCTGTCATAAGTAAGGTGGGATTGTTGGTTGTTTTTTTCCTTTTTCACTGTGAATAGTTCTAGTAGTGATTTGTATTCACTGCTTCACTCACCCATCTTTTGCAAGGTGCAGGATTCTTTCTGTTTGTATTTTGTTAGCTTCATCAAACAGAATTTTGAAAGGGTTGTCGCAAAACATAAAACTTAGTAATTGTTGGTGCTTGTAATGTAAGTTGTAATGAAACTTTGGAAGAAAGAGGAGACAAAAGATAAATACACTATAAATTCTGTTTGCTTGTATGTTGTTTTTTTCTTTAGTATTTGTAGTATTCCTTGTAGTATTTGGACTTAGGCTGTACTCACCAGAGCATGTAATATTATACCTCATGTGAAATGTAATTCCTGTGTAAACATAAAAACATCGTAGTTACTTCCTTATATTTAGAAACAATCCTTCATCTTTTCTCTAACTATACATACTTCACACTATTTCAGACAGTAACACTAGATAAATAAATCCATATGTGATCAAAACAAGAACTTGGAAATCAAACTGGCCCGTAACTTCTTCCCTTCATGATGGTTTTGGTTGTATCTCATGATAACATGTGTTAGACATCACTGCATTAAAAAAAACAGTTAACACAGTTTGCCCTCAGTTGTGATTAGGATTTAACGGTAATTTTGGAGGAACATGTAACATTGGCATTTGACTAAGAATGAGATTCATTGCTTATTTGGGAGTGGGTGTGAGTTGGAAGCTGGAGCATAAAAAAGGACTGAAATGGATTCTGTGCTTCCATAGCAGGTACTCGCAGACAGTGGAGGCTCTCTGTAGTGGATGAACTATTTTTATGGTTGTTCTTATGATAGTTTCATGCTTCTTGAATGTTTTGCTGTTTACTACTTTATTAGAGTATGTGTAGCAAATTGATTCTGGCTGGTAGAATTGTGGCTAGTTGTACTTTTATTCAGATTTTAGAAGTATCATGAGAAGATGACTGGATTAGAGCCTTGAGAAACTAAGTCTCTGGGGCTGTTGTTCACTTTGTGCCTTGTGCAGTTCTTAACTGTGATTTAACTTTAATGAATGCGTCATTGTTGCAGTGTCCCTGGTGCTTCACAGTCTTTATTCTTTCAGCACCCCTCTCAGTAGGAATTTGCTGTTATTCCTATTTTAACGATAGGGAGTTAACATTGTGAGGGATTTGGGGTGTGCCTACCTTACACAGTGCAGGTCCAACTAACCTGAAGCAGGTTATCTATGTAGTAGAAACAGCATTAGCATGATTATCTTGGTTACTTTCATCCCCTAGTGAAGTTACATTGCTTCTGAACTCCCAGAATGTCTGTGTGGGCTACTTCAGGTATCCATTTTTGGCTCTGCATTGTGGAGCATATGGTGAAAGAAAGTGATTTGCCTCTGGTCACACAGTGGATGTCATTCAAGTAAAGGTTAAGACCTGATTAATTTAGATGTCTATATTCCTATTATAGTCACTGGAGCCTAGAGTAGCTCAGCAGATCTTGTGCTCACCATCTGTTTCAGGATGAATCATGCTCTAGGTTCCATTGAGTAGGCCTCAATATCCTGGGAGTTTAAGCCTGTCAGTCTCCAACTGGGTCCATCCCATGATTTCTGCAGCAGAGGAAGGAAACTTGCAGGTCCTTGTTCAATATTGTAGATACTGCCCTTTCCTCATTGGTTACCTGGGAGCTGCTGGGGTGCAGAAAATCACAACAAATGAGGGAGATACTCATTTAGAAACCATGTGTATGCTTAAGGAAAGAGAGCATGGCTGCATTTAGGGTTGTTGGAATAGTACTAGTCAGTAGGCATCTGATGGACAAAAAGGTTATTGAATGTAATCAGTATGATCTCTCTGTGGGAGTGCTGTAATCATATCCTGTGCAATTCAGCGTCTGATGAAAAACTTGGCATATTTTAACACAGGGTTCTTAAAATATTTCATGTGAGAGTAACAGGTACAAGTGTAATAATAACTGACCTCTTCTGTCCTTTCTGCTTTGTCTAGCTCCAGTGTAGTGTCTTTAATTGGTGAACTACCTTGTGAAGCTACATAAAAAGATGAGCAGCACCACATGTTCCTGCACAAAAGGTCAGCCCCTTCTGGGGCTACTTTGGATTCTTCTACAGCAGAAACCCTCCTAGTTCATGATAGCCATGATGGGAAAACAGTTGGAAAATGATGTTTTCCATTGATTCTGCTGGAAACAAACCTTTGGTGAAGTAGCTAGTTTTGAATATTTTGGGAAGCTGTTTAGTATTTTATCTTTTTTTTTTGTTGTTGTTGTTGTTGACCACATCACAGTGCCTAGGTTCTAAGCTAGTGAGCATCCTTGGTGTATAAAATTGTCTCTTGCAACAAAGTGACTGACAGTTGAACACTGGGATGGCCATAAACAACTAGCAACACTGTATGTCAGCCTTTAGTGTAGTAAGATTAGGATTGGCTTCTCAGGGTGGTATATCTGGAGAGGACTTTCAGCTCTCAGAGTCAGTCCTGTTCTAGGAGACTTCCGTCAGGCTGTCATTCACAGAAGTACTCATTTCCAAGATTGTCAGCTTGTATATGTGCTTATAGATTTTGCTCAAAGTAACGTGGCTTGGTTGTTGTAGCATACTAAATGGCCTGGGTGGTTTCTAACCCATGTATAATTCAACATAATGCATGTGATTTTATTGTCCAGTATCCTCCTCAATTTTCCAAGGGTTGAGAGTGTATTGAAATGATAGCTGGAGACTTAATTATCTCTTGCGGCTTTAGTGAAATATATTTTGATCTTTAGTATTCCTCTCTGTCATTGGGTGTTCTCAAAATTTTTGTTAACTTTTGAAAACTAGTTTTCTATTAAGGTATAAATGATTTTCATTCTGCCTTCAGCATCTCTCTAGCCTCTTTGTTAGCTCTCCCTAGAGATGCTTCTGGAACCTAGGGATTATGCACTCCCTGGAAACTTTACCTATAAAGTTGTATTCTATGACAGATCTTTCAAACAAACAAAAACAACAAAAAAAATCCCAAACCCCAAACAAAACCCAATTTAGCTGAAATGCTTGAGAAAGAAGCAAGTAGCCATCAATCAAAATGTCCAGCTTCCCTACAAATACCTGGTTCTTTTCTGTGCCTTAAAAGTATCATGAAGACTTGTTTGGACCTTCAGCAGGAGGTCAGAAATACCTTGTCATCACCCTGCTAAGAGGGTGGAATGTCTGCTCATGCTCTTGCCTAATCACAAAAAATAATGTATGAGGATGTCAGAGGGACTGGCTGAGGTAGATATAGGGCTCTTCCCTGCCCTTCTTTGCTCCACTTGACATCTAAGGAGGAGGTAAGGCTCCTGGTCAGGTTGGTGGTATTTTGGACTTGTGTATGATTGAGAGAGAGCCCTCAATCAGCTGTGCCACTGTTGCTCTTAGATGCTTTTGGCGTTCTTACAGTTGGGATGTTGCGCTTGAACTCTTATGAGTTCTCTGCTATTTTTAGGAAGTAACATCATCATTGCACATCTAGCTAGGGCTGTAAGATGACATGGAATAATGAAGATGTGTCAGGCAGCTAATTGTTTGAAGCAGTTGCTTTAGATGTTTAAAGCAATTATAAAAACAAGGGGAAGTGGAAAGATTTGGTGATTGACTGCTCTGTTCATAAACCTTGTTTTTTGACATAGTCTGTTCAAAGAAAGCTGAGTTGCTTTAGTGATACGCTTTGTATTGGATGCCTCAAGGCAGGTCTCTCCTGTCACTGGGACAATGTTATCAGTCTGTTTTACTGCTGCAAATTTGTGTTGTGGTTTGGGTTTTGATTTGTTTTGGTTTGTTTTTTTTTGGTCTAACTAGATGTGCTATCAGTCCTTTCTTCCCTTCTCTCTGCTGTAGTCTTTATTGCTTAAAATGAAGGTTGTCTGCTTTTGGTCTCAGAAATCTTTGAGGACAGACATTCTCCTAGCCTTGCTCTGCTTATCTTCCCTCATCTGTTGCTGGGAACCCAAAGGCTACTTCACCTGAACAGCTTTAGGCTTTTGGATCCTTTTCACATACTGTGATGGCTAGCACAGTGAAATGATTGCCTGTCCAATGGGGTGGGGTGTCTTTCCTGGTCTTAGATTCCTCTTTCTGTTTCAAGCTCCCTTTGGACAGGGATTGGGATGTTTGTTCTTTGGTCTTGAGGCTCCTTGTTTGTCCTGGATTGTGGGTGGGACTCTGAGGTACTATATAAAATAATGCAAACAGTAACTTTTAAGAAACTGGAATTCCTGACTTAAATGTTGTGGGGATTTTTAACATGAAGTAAGGTATGTATCCAAGTAATGACAGTGTCTCCTAGGAGAATCCAGTCATGACTGCTGGGGTTCTATCTGTGATGGAAAGAGATATGCACCATTGGCAATTTACTGTTAAATGTCACAGCAAGCTGAGTGACATTAATGTGATTAGCAGGTGCTGATGGCTGGCGATTCTCATGTGCCTGTACTTAGGCCTCCCTGGTGACCGTGAGATTGTAAGGTGCTAGTCATGACTGTTTCGTAACAGTGTAGGAGGTTGTCATCTGAAAGGCTGGCTATCTGGCAACTCCATCAGCTGTTGCCTTAGAGCACACTGCTCCCTGACTAGCTCGTGGGTGTAACAGTAATCACCGCGTTCGGGAGGGTGCATACACGGAGAGGCAGATGTGAGTAATGGGCCTTGCTGCAATCAGCCAAAACAGTTCCACATGGTGCTGTGAGAAGGCAGCCAAACCAAATTAAAGGGATCACCCCATTTCTTCTTGGGAGCCAAGAGGCAGGCGGTTTTGCAATGTTCCCTCTTGTTTCCACTGTGGGAACAGGCATCAGAGTGTTAATTACCAGAGTTCAAGAAAAGGAGCTCTTGTGACTAATGAACTACTCCTTCAACCACAAAAACCTTGAAACTTTTAAAAAGCAAGCTCTTAATTGCATGTTTGAGATGAAGGCCCTAGGGCTGGGGACTGTTGTGCTGTATTAACCATGTAAAGTTCTCAGGCACACAAGCTTCGTATGCTAGAGACACAAACAAGTAACACAGGGCGTACTGTTACTGCTCTTAGAAAATGAAATGACTTTGTGCGTGACCTGTTGAAGGTTGGTATTTGTTTTTAGAGCCAGCAAAGGCTTTTTTTTTTTTTTTGTACTTGATAAGGAGTATAAAAAATATTCTTATTGCAAAGGTGTTGACCAGTTTTCCCCATGGAAGGGGCCTGACCTATTAAAGTTGACAAGGCAGCCACCTTAGGAAGTGTGCTTCAAAGGGGACAGTGCTTTTATGTTGCCTGTAGTCAGTGTATAATTACTGTTATTGCAGTGATTAATATTAATATTACATGTGATGTAATTCTGTGCTCATACTTGCTTGCATTTTATTCCTTTGGAAGAGTATTTATTCATGCTGTTGTGAAGAAGTTGTTAGCAACAGTAATCCAGATGGGCAGAGGCTTGGTGATGGAATGTATGGGCTGATAGAAGTCCAGCTCTGGATAAGGTGGTCTGAGGTTTTGATTGTTGTCTCTAATGGTTTGGCTGCTTTTTAAGTTGGGTTGTGGCTTTGTTGAGGAGTTTTCCTATGCAGTCATCTCTAAAGGCTTCCCTTGCTGGAAGTTTCGGCATGGAGATTAATGAATGCGGCTGGGTAGGGGTTTGGCTTGTCCCCTCTGTCCCAAAGCTCCCCAGGCCTGGACGGTTCCCCATCTAGGGTGGAAGTGTGAGCTGCTGCTGTGAGCTCTTGCCTCTAAGTAAATGCATGGGTTTGGTTTCTGTGGCTCTCATTTTAGCATCTTTCAGCAGGATCAATGTGTGATCTAGGGGAGAGGGGGTGTCTGGGAGAGGGGGAATTAATAGTTGAAGTTTAGTGTCTGGAGACCAAAAAGTTGATGACAGTTTTATATCTAGGAGAACTGAAAATTATGGGGGTAAAAGAATTGTCTGTCTTATTTCCTGTGACTGAGATGTCTAGAGAGAATAACTTGGGGATAAGAAGACTTCTATGTTACCCTGTTTGTTATATGCCCATAATTCTTTCTGTGGATTGCTTGCTTTTGAGATACTGCTGCTTCTGTCAGTAGGATAGGAAAATACTGCAAAAAAATTATGTGCTTACTGTAGTTGAAACAGGGTGACTGTTTAAAGGTTAGTTAAATGGTCTCTGTTGGGTGAATTTATCAAATGGAAACTTAAAATAGTAATTTCTCCTCCTCTTTCCTCTTGTGGCTGCATTTGCCTTTACTCCCAGTATTTTCCCCGTTACATGATCTTCTCGCACAGGTGGCATTTTGTCAGGTTGGTCTTACTTGGGTAGAAGCAGCCTTGCTGTCTCCTGTCTGTTTTATAACAATTTTCACAGGATTTTGGATTGTCTTCCTCAGTAAAGAAATTGCTTATGGAAGTGACAAAAGAGCAGCAAATGTTTTGAGGAATCGTATTAGTCTTTGGATGGGGAACCCTCATTCTTTTCCAGATAATGGTAAGCAGAAGACAGGAGTGCCGAGTAGCCTCTGTGGTGACAGTTTGGAAATAAGTTGGTACTTCACAACTTTCTCCTTATGGGTCTCCGTTACTTGTTCAAAGGGCACCACTGGAGTTGCTGGGTTTTCTGGAAGTTTTGGTAGAGACCACAAGGGAATGGCATGCAGCAGTCTTTCTGTACTCCTCTCAGTAGCAGTCTCAGTTCTGGGATGCGAAGCCAAGTCTGCATAAAGATATAGTATCTGTAAGAGACATTGTTTCTTTGCTGCTGTTTCCATAACTTCTAAAAATCGTTAATGCCTTCTTTTTAGAAAAGAAACTCTCGTTTCCCTCCCATTCCTGCTCCTTACTTTTCCCCACCCTCTGTAAGACCTAATGATTAACTTGTGTGTAAATAAGGTCACTGCAGTGCCTGTAAGTGAAGAACAAAGATGAACGATGATCAGACAGACTTCCATAAATCACCATCTTGAAAGTCCATCACAACATAGCTGACAAATAGGACTATTCTCAAGGATTCAAAGAGGATCAACCTGGTTGCATGTTCTCTTTCCCTTTACAAAGCAGCGCACCGAAGGATTAGTTCTGAATTTGTTTCCAAATATATCCTTGGGCACAGTGTGCAATTTCTCATGATTTGGAAGTTTGAAAATTTGATCACTAGCTGGAGATTGCTGCATGGTACTAACCATGTGTCAGATGAACTTGCAGAAGTCCAAGCTGTGGAAATGAGCTCTAGCTTGAAAAGGGTATTTTTAATTTTTAGGTAGCTTGGAAACAGGGCTCTGTAATACTTGAGATAAAAGTGTGCATCCAGGAGAGAGGCGGCTCAGGCAGCTTTAAGTTGGTCAAAACAAAAAAGTCATTGTATTTGAATAAAACTTATGATATTTCTGTGTCAAATGTATTATTTTATTAGTGGGCAAAATGCTTCTAAGTTTCAATGCCTTTCAGTTTCATACAGTCTTTATACCCATCAGATGGCACTTTTACAAAAATAATGCAACTTTTAAAGATGGAAAAGGGAGAGAAGGGAGAGGAAAAAAATTTAAAATTTTTAAAGGAAATTTGTAACTTTTGACATGTTTTGAATTAATGGCTCTTCTAAGTCCATTCCATGATTCAAGTAATTATAACTCCTTTGAAAGATCAGGAGAAGAGGAGAGCATATGATATTTCAGTTTTACTCTGGAAAGTTAGTTGAAGATGAGTATTTGTTAGAATAAAGTAGCTAGGCTTCTTCCAAATCTGTATTTTAAGGGCCAGCAAAGCTTTAAGAACTCAACAGTGCTCATGAAATATAACTTAGTTCTTTCTACCCATTCTTCTCTTCAGGTATAATGTTAGATGTGGAGCTACGTCAGATACGCAGCTTCACATGAAACCTTGCATTTACTAGTTGTTTCTAACTTTTGTACCAGTGAAGTTTGTAATAGCTGACGATGGACAGCATAAAATCATAGGATCATTAAGGTTGGAAAAGACCTCCAATATCATTAAGTCCGACTGTCTACCTAACATTATCATAACCATTAAACCATGTCCTTGAATTGCCATGTCTACATGGTTTTATTGAACACCTCCAGGGATGGTGACTCCACCACCTTCCTGGGCAGTCTGTTCCAATGCTTCACCACTCTTTCAGCAGCAGCAACAAGATGCTTGAAATCTTTAAAATGTAATGGTATTTGAAAGGTAAATAGAGGAGCAATAAGTAGAAGAAAGAAGAAATGAATGACTAGGTGACTCTAGAAATAGAAATTGGTGAGGGGGGGGTATTGAATTAAAAAAAACAGGTGCAAAAATGATTGCATCCATTTGTTTCTACCCTGTTTTTCACCTGTTTCAGAGACTTCTGGATATTCTGGACATTTTTTGTGATTAACTGCTCTTTAAGGAGTAAGTGCAGTCATCCCTCTCTTGCTCTTAGAGTTTCTCTTGCATGTATTTGTAACCCAGGCTAGGAACATTACATGGAAGAGTTTAGTCTATGATTTTATCGATAATGGGTGTCTCTTCTTGTTAGTGTCCAGCTAAATATCCATATCCTTGTGATTATGTACTTGGGGCTAACTAAAGCAGGGTCTGAATTCAAGAGAGTGTGTTATGCTCCAAATCAACATAGGTGTACAAGAAGTATCTGTGGGGTTTATTTGTAAAAAGAGCAACGTAGAAGAGTGAGGAAGAGCAACTGGATTTGCTGGAAAGCAGGAGCACAAGCTTATAGTGATGCAGAACTTAATACGTGACATTTTGAACACTGCTCTTAATACAGCAGCAGAACTGTGGGTTATTTTTGGTGCTTAAAGTAATGTTACAGGTTCAGGATCGGGGCCTCATTATAAAAGATTGCATGCAATCTCCCATATGTACACACGTAGTGTGCTCCCCAAGGACTAAATTGTGTCAGACATTAAGAATGCAAACCATTTATGGGATTTTCATCCCTTCGTGCATCTGTTTTGCAAATACAGAAGTCAAAGGCTGAAGGGGAGATTGTCCACTTAACACTTTCTTAGAAGTGGGTCTGTTAAAGGCGTGGCTGCTGTGAAGTTTGATATAACTGAATTTGGGATGGGGAAGAAATATGGTCCTTACAAGGTGGATCAGCCACTGGGTTAACAGACACTTTCTCCATGAGTGGCTTGTCAGTTTTTAGGAGATACTTGCCTGTGTTTGCATCTTGTAAGGGTTGCCTTTCTTTAGCAGTTCCCGTCCTTTCAGCCATTGAATTTCTGCTTAACTGAGAAGAGCATGGGAATGGTGATTTGGTTTGTAATTGATGATTGATTACTTTTTTTTTATGAAAAGCAATCCTAATGAAAAGTAAGCATACAGGGAAGATACTTTGCTAAAGCAAGCTTTGAAAGTTAAGATTCTTCTTTTTTTTTTTTTAATTAAAAAAAATAAAAGGATAGTGGCATAGTAAAAACTCAGTATGAGGGAAAACTGACTACACATGAGAAATCGGTGATGCTGTGTAGACAAAGAGAATTGTTAAATGCATGAGAATAATTAACTGAAGAAGTGTTACTTTGAAGTGTCAGTAGGCAAAAGATAATATAGGTGGAAATACAGGTGGCTGTATTTTACTGAGGTTAACTCTGTGAAGCAGAAACATTTCCTTGTTCAGACAGCTTTGAATTTTTTGACACCTTGAAGTTTCATCTTGTGATGCTGCTGATGTAAACTGCATGTTACTGTGAATGCATTAACATTACAATTGAAATTACAAGACTTTATAAGGGGAATGGCTCATTAAATTCTCCAGGAGTGCTCCCGTGTCTGGTGCTGTTGTGAAAATTGTTTCTAAATTTGGTTGTGGATTACTTTTCGAGTTCATCTACCTTTATTATTACTATACTTTAAAGTACAGTGATAGAGAGCTGCCTCATGGTAAGTTTAACTTCCTGTGTCTGCTTCTTGGAAAACGGGAGCAAGGAGATGTGAAGGATGAGGTGAAACCTGCCAAAGAACATACCCCTTGGTAAGAAGTGAAATACTGCTTTACTTTAAGCAATATTATACAAAATGACTGGTAATAACATCTGCGTCCCAGAAGACCAGTCTCACCAGCAGCCTGGGACACTGATGTGATGCAGCATAGCCAGTTTTGAACACTTAAGCAGTAAATAAATACACTTGGTGTGCTTTGAATATTTTGTATCTGGGGAAGTGGTGAGAGCAGTGTCATGCAGGAAGAGCTTCTGGTGTTACGTCAGGTACTGACAGTGCAGAGACCTTCTCCATCTATGGCCTGTCTTTTCTTCAGTCTCCCACCCCCCAGCAGCAAATAAGTACTTAAAGGAGTAAAATAGCATTTTCAGCTATACCTGGTAGGACCATAAATTAATATGCTAGCTGTGCAACCCTCCATCCCACACTGCACCATACTCCTTACTGTCTATGTTTTGTGGCATTCACGGCCTCTTGTCCAACATCCCATCACTCATTAAACTGTCTTTTATATTCATTAACTCCATGGTGCCAAATGCAACATCTCTGGTTCCTCCTATAGGGCATCTACATAGTACATTTACCATGCTTTACATGGTGTCATTTGCTGCCAGGTTGTGCACTAGTGTCTCAGGGATGGCATATGTTGGTCTACAATACAGAGCTTGTCCAGCCTTCCAGCCTGCTATTTGCACTGTTTCTCTGGTACACTGGTGTGCCTCCAAGGAGATGCTCAGATGCACCCAGAGCACCCAGTGGGGCCCCTCATCGTCTCTAGTTTGGCTCTCTGCCACCGCTTTTTCTATGGATAGGACCTTGAAGGTTTTCTGGCAAGGGGGTGATAGTATGGTGCAGGTGAGAAAGAAGGGGATCAGTAATGTTGGAGAGAGGAGTGGGATGGACAGTGGGAAGAATTAGGCTAGAGAGGTGGTGGTGGTCTTAAGCCATACAACGTGATTTATAGCAAATTCAGCGCAGTTGTGGGAGTTGGAAAATTCTGGGAAATGTATTTCTCTGTGGTTGCATTGATTTAGTGAAAACATCTGTATCTAGTAGTAGCAGAAATAAGGTTTCTTTCAGGCTTCTCTTTGGACCTGTTAATGGGTGAGAGGAAATACACCTTTAAGTGGGGTCTGTAGCTGGTCTAGTGTGGAGCAGTGTGGGAGGGTAAAAGTCAGGTCTCTGCTGGGTGCAGTTATGCTATTTTCTGCTCTTTGTCCCCCATATAATAGGATCTTATAAAGGTCCTATTGCAGTGGTTGAGGCACAGACACTCATGCAGCTTTCCACCTTCTGTGGAGATGTTAATGTTATGTAGCTGGGATAAATCCATTTCTGGTAGTACAGGGGAGCTTTACGTTGATTTTGTATAGAAGTGAGTTGCCAGTAACCAACCATGCATCAATTTGTGCCATCTGAGATCCAATGAAGTGAATGTTCTGAGGTCATGTTGTCTTCCTGCATGTGGCCTCCTTGGTGAGATGCCTTGAGAGGCCTCCTTGAGTCAAGATGCTGGACCAGCGTGGAGGTGGCAATTGGTCTTCTATTTCAGTTCTTGTTGCCACCTAGCTGCAGAAGACAGATGTTGTGTTATGCCCATGGGTGGCTCATTTCTGACGTAGTCATCCCATATGCTCTGTACAGGAGAGGGCACGTGATGAAGTAGATTATTTCCCTACGAAGCCTAGCACTGTATGAAGGGAGGGACGGACAAAGGTCTTGTTTGTAGATTCTTCTCAACTGTGCAGCTTCCAGTGGCCCGATACCACTCTGCTGTTGTTCCTGCCAAAACATTACTGTGCCTCAACAAAGCTGTTATTTGCGTCAATGGAACAAACAATTTTTCAGTGAGAGAGAAAAACAGATTTACCTTGACTATAAAAGTTGCAAATTCCTCTTTGCGTATAATTTAAAATGTATTGGCCAGCATGTCTTAAAGTGTACTTAGTATGAAGAAAAAGCCTTAATGGGGTGAGAAGAATGAATACTGGAATCATCTGGTTTTCTCCACTTTTTACTTTTAATCTTACCGCTTGCTTTTGTTTCCTGTTGGAGAAGGACATAGTGGTTCTTCGAGCCCATGTGTATTGGGAAACAACTCCTGAGCATCCAAGAGATTTTAAAGCCCAGTGTGGAACAGTCTCCACATTTAAACTTCAGTGAAATTTTAATTGTCAGAGTTTTGATACAGTATGTGAGGATGATGCTTTATGTGACTTACAGTCTGTAGGACACACAAATTTATCCTGATGTATGTGGAACAGTTCTACACTCATTGCTTGAGTGCAATTAGTGAAGCCACTGTACGCTGGTGTAATAAAGTAATTAAGTTCTGTTGTTTAAACAAAGCATCAGTGCATTTTGATTAGTCACAAACAGCAGTTGCAAGCAACAAAAAAGGGAAAATAGAATCTTCTAGGGTATAGGAAGGGGGTGGCAGTGGTTCTAGACCTTTTAAATCCTATTGCTTCTCTCTCTCACCACAGTTGTCTTTTCTTGCTTCCCCTAATGCATGCAACTTTAAAGTCACATTGAATGATTATTCTTTTAACCATGCTAAAAGCTTCATATTTTCAGACACTGTCAATCATATCTTCACCAGCAAAATGATTTTACTAGATTGTGGCAAACACTAGGGTATCTTCACTGAATCTGGTGATGTCAAGAGTTTGAATGAATTAGTTCAAGAACAATCTTTTTTAGTAATAACTATTTTTTCTGCCATTGTAGTAGTCTACTGCAGTATGCAGTGACAAGCAGTGTGGGTTAAATTGTTTTGGGGGAGGGGGAAATAAACCAATTGCTAGATATAATGGTAAAAACTCACGGTGAAAAAATAACAAAATCTGGGTCATACTTGCTGGAAATACTTGCATATTAGTGGAGAGCCATTCTACACCCATTTAATTACATCTATTTTACCAACCAACAGACAAATAGGCACACTGCACGTATTGGTGTATTGGGCAGAGAGAGATTTTCTCGTTTCAGTTCGGAGTTTATGATAGTTCTTAGGTGCTACTTGAGCAATACATGTTGATTAAATAAAAGTGCCTCATTACAGCTACAATATACTGCCACTTTATTTGGTTCGTGTCGCCTTCCTCATGCTGCAGTATACCCAGGGGATGAATGCAAGCTGCATCTTGCCACAGGTAGGATATTGTTTCTACTGTGAAGTCAGGGAGGATGTTCTCAGCACTGTCCCTGAAGACATCTTGTGGTATTGGCTAGAAAGCTATTTGGGCTTGTCTGCCCAGGGCAGGTGTGTTCTCTATTTTATTGTGTTTTGTATGCATTTGCTCAATGTTGGCTTTTATCGCACGTTCTGTTGAAACTTAGAGTGCCAGGTCTATCTGCAAAGAACATATGGATATGCTCTGCTTCCATCTCAGTTTATTTAGTTTGCCAAACAATCTGTTAAATCACAGAAAGATGGCTTTTGCCAAGCATAGCTGGCCAGTGAGTGATGTAGTTGACTCTTAAAAGAGAAAACCAATGCGTGAGGGTTGTACTGTGTGAAGCTACTTTATCACATGGAACTTAATCCAGTGTAATGCTGTGCATCAGTTTGGTGGTTTGTGTGCTGTGTGTGGTTTTTTTTTTTTTGTTTTTTTTTAACTGCCACCTTCATCTTTCTTTGGTCAGGCATCCTGTTCTGGTGGTGGCTGTGATTAGCAAAGAGTTACAGCTGAAATGCTCCCAGCAAGATATCATGCTGCCAGGTGTTTGAGGTCTTGAATATGAGCCCTTGTTTGTGATTCCTATTCTTCCTTCTTGGAAACTCATCTTCCCAAGATGAGTATTGGGGTGTCACTTGTGGAGTCTGGCTGCCTGGGGCTGAGTGCGAAGTCCTGAAGGAGAATGTCTCTCATCTCTTCCCTCTTCCTTTACCTGAGTCAAAATTTCAACCCTAGAAGGCAAATGATACTTAATGGCCTAAGATTCAGAGGTGAAGTCAGTCACATTCTCTCAGGGGAGTGGGTGATACTAGCAAGTGTGATGGCACTACGTTGTGGCTTGGTATGTGCAGCAGGGCCCCACAGCTGTGCCCAGATGTCCAGTCCAGCTCTGCTGGTGAAAAACATGACTGCATGTGTATTCTGACACACCTGCCTTCAAATTGGTGGGAGTGTAATACATTAAATTTGTTTGGTTTGTCACTTTCTGGTATACTCTGCTTTTTCATGTCTAGAGAGAATGCCTTATCCGATTGATAAAGGCTGAAATTTCCACCTCTCTGGTTGCAGCATAATGATCTATTATGCAGTGTAGTAAAAAGTTATTAGCCTACATCTTCATGCTTTTATCTCTTCTGAGAGATTTTTCTAGTTAAACCTGTATGTCATTATGCTGTGTCCTGCTTTTTTTCTTTTTTTTTTTCTTTTTTAGAAATGTGGCATGACAGCACAATTCACAGGTCAATTTCTATAGCACTGCATTTTAATTTTGTCTTTAATTTGAAGTCTTAAAGCTATATCATAATAAGAAACCCCCTATGGAAAATTATAGAAATAGTTTTCTCCCCTCCCCAACTTTTTCCATGAGTTCCCTGAAAAAAGAGCTATTAAAAAGAAGGAAAACTCAACTTTGAGTTTTAACTGAAATGCTTTTGGAATTAAATAGCATTAACTTTTTTTTAAATAGAATTGCTTTTATCTCAGTTTATTGTATGCTACCATTCACTCTTGTCAAAGATATTTTTGCAGTCCTGATACAAGTTCACTCATTGTCAACTGAAGGTACAATTTCTAACTTAATTCACTCTTGCAGTTTCCCACTCACTGTTAATATCTCAAGCTGGATTACAACCTATAAGAGCAGCTGTGTGATTCACTGTGATCTATTTTCTAGTATTACTAGGGTCTTTTTTTTTTACTTAGTCTATAAAAGCTCTAGTTATATCTTTGACTTAAATTTATGTAACAGTTCAGTATTGGTGTTTAGTCTTTTCCTTCAACCCCCCTTCCTTTTATTTCTCTATTATACAGAGTTTATGCACCTTTGGGAAAAATCTTGTGTCACTATTACAGTAAAGTGTTAACACCAATAGTAGCTTTCACTAGCAAAGAGAACAATCTTCTTAAGTCTTCGGATAAAAGTAATTTAAAGGGAGCTGCCATTTACATTTTGGTGTTACATATGACACAGATACATGGCACAGGACTTCCACAGCTCAGTGTCCCATCCTGAATGTTTGCCAAAAAGGGTTACATTAAGGAGGATCGTGGAGAAGATGACATATTGTGTGTGTTCGTCTGTAGGCTTCCTCAAGCCTTCAGTCATTTCTGTTTGAGTCTGTCAGAGTCAGATGTGACTTGTGTGGCATTTTCTTTCAGGAATGTGTTCATCTTTCCCTGAACACGTATGGATGTTGAACATACGTTGCACACTGCCGTGTGAAGAATCACTCTTTTATTGCTCGTTTGGACCCGTTACATGCTAGCTTCATTGGCTTCCCTAACTCCTAAGTCTGAAAGACATGGTGTATAATCAGTGCCCTTTACTGTTTTTTCTAGCCATTTCTGGCTTTATAGGCCTTTACTCTGTCCTCCTTCTCCATACAATCTTTTCTTCTGTAAAGACTCTTGCTTACTCCATGTCTACTTAGTTTCCTGAAAATATTTTGAGAGGGAAATCTAGGTTAGTTTTTCTGGCTTCTGTAGAGAGGCTTTGCTTTGCAAACCTGCTGGAGGTCTTGGAAGGGCTCAGCAAGTGTGTGGACAAAAGCTATTTTGACTCTATGTAACATACGTTATGATTTATACTGTAAAGTGTTGAGGCTTATAGCTGTCCTCAAATTCAGTCTGGAGCAGTGTTGTGGTTTAACTCCAGGCAGCAACTAAGCCCCCACCCAGCTGCTCACTCACTCCCACCTGATGGGATGGAGAAGAGAATCTGAAAACTCATGGGTTGAGATAAAGACAGTTCAATAGGTAAAGCAAAAGCCATGCACACAAGCAACGCAAAACAAGGAATTCATTCACTATTTCCCATCAGCAGGCAGTTCAGCCGTCTCCAGGAAAGGTGGGCTCCATCACATGTAGTTTTCACTTGAGAAGACAAACACCATCACTCCAAACATCCCCACCTTCCTCTTCCTTCCCCCAGCTTTATATGCCAAGCATGACACCATATGTTAGGGAATATCCCTTTGGTCAGTTGGGTTGGGCTGTCCCATCTGTTCCCCCTTCTAGCTTCTTGTGCACCTCCAGCTTACTTGTTGGTGGGATGGTATGAGAAGCAGAGAAGGTCTTGACTCTGTGTAAGTGCTGCTCAACAATAACTAAAACATCCCCAAATTATTGACACTGTTTCCAGCGCAAATCCAAAACATAGCCTTGTATGTGAAGAAATTTAACTGTGAAGGAATATAACTCTATACCCTCCAAAACCAGCACAAGCATGATAATGGGTACTGCCAGAATGGTCTCAATCAGTGGCTTTCTAGGGGGAACTGGTAAAAAGTACAGCACAGTGGAAGGCCTGTCAATCAGAGATTGTATCTATATGGAGCAGCTAAAGGTTAAACACAGTCTCTATAGCCCTTCTGGTCAAAGCTTTCAGTTTTGCATTCAAAAGCAAGCTAAAGGATTTATGGATGGATTTATTTTGAGGTAGTGTGAACACATGTGTACGTAGGCTTTTTTTTTCCAGGCTAAATATGTTAGTTGGAAATACTGAAAATAGGAACAGGTTGCAAAAGACTTTCTGTGCAACTGTCAGTCAGAGGGGATTATAGAGGGGACGGTAAAGCACTCATGATCAAAGTTGAAGGCTTTGTCCATTCCCTCTGTCCTGCTGTGACCTCCATGAGAAGGCTGCCCTTTTTTATCCCTGCTGGCAGGTGGAGGCAAGCAATTTGGTTCCATGGCTGTGTGAAGCAGGGAATAGACAAGAAACTTCTGCACCATCCTGTCTGTTGTGGGCTATGTCTGTCCTCAGCAAAGCTAGACCTAAAGCCTGGTGAGGCAACAGTGCTTGCTTGGTCAATGTGCAGATGATTAAACAGAAACGTGGAAGAGTTGCTTGCAATTGACTACATGAGGAGCCCTTAGGTTATAAACAAGCTGGTTTATGCAGGAGACATTTTGTGATGCTGATAATAAGCAGCTCTTGTTCTTCAGTTTTATGGGGTTTTTTTTTAAGTGTTTGATACTTCAGATGGTGGCAATTATGAGTGATTGTGAAGCTACTTGGATTAAAAAATTGAAAAAGGAGATTTTTTTGCCTTTGGATACTAGACAGTAATTCAAAGGTCTCTTGAAGGCTTTTATTTCTCTTGGTGAACAAAGGCCTTTGAGCTCTCTTCTGGCCCCTAAAAGTGCCTCACACCAGCTCATAACTTTTGTTTTGAAAACTTATGGGAAGATAAATGCGAAAACAATCCTAATAGCTAAGAAACAAATCAGGCATGTGTGTCCTAGAAAGTCAGTTCTTACCTAGGCTCAAACAACTACTGAATTAAGTTTCCTCTGACTCTTCTAGCTTTATTTTTTTTCTTATCATTCTTTTAAAGGACCTTGAATTCCTTTGATAAAGTCATTCTTGCCTCTGTCTCTAATAGTGCAGGAGAGTGGCATCCATGGTGTTAGAGGGGAATAACCTTCCCACTGTGTTCTATATTAAAAACCCCCACCCCTGTTTGTTTGGTTTTCTTTCTCCTTGAACTTTTCAATTTTTTCCTTTCTACTTTGCACCTGCTCTGCTGAGCTGTTTCAGCTTTCCACACCTGTTTTGCAGACCCTTTTTCCTTACTTTCATTTACCTTTTCAGGTGCTGGTTCACCCACTTATGAAGTAGCTCTTCTCTTTCTAGTGTTCATTTTCTGCCTTGATATTCCCTCCTGTTTTTTCTTCCAGTCCTGGAACTAGATAGAAGAAATGAAGGGAGGAAGCTATCACAGGAACAGTTATGAAATGATAAGGAAGATAAATGACAGTATAATGGCAAGTACCATGTGGTATGTCAAAGATTCTCCTAGAACTGGTGATCTTTCAAAGCTTGAGAGAATGGATTGATGTTGGTGTGTGCAAGGAGTCTTTGGAGACTAAAAGTGGCAATTGAATAGACCCTGAAGGGGACAGCAGAATGAGTGACTTTAATTGGGAAAGTCAGACAGATTCTTGCAACATTTGAATGTGTGTTTAAGATGATGTGGCAAAAAACCCCAACAAATTTCATCAGTCCTACCTAGTCAGTTATCCAAGGTATAAGGAAGCCCCTCAACTGGCTGAGGGTTGTAGTTGAACCTTGGTGCTGCCAGTTTTATGAGTCACCCAGCAGAGAACAGAGATTAGTACACTTTCATAATAATAAAGCTGTACTTCCTTGTGACAGCGAGCAATGATCCCCACGGGGGTGCTGTGTGGAGGAGGAGGACGTGTACTTAGGAGCTCTTCCCCTGTTCAAGTGGTTTGTGCTCCTCCTGCTTCCTTGTCAGCTTTGGCATTTTATGAGCTATCCTGATAATTTGTTCAGGTTCCTGAACTAATGGAAAATGATCCCAATTCCTCCTCCCTGTTCCTTCCTCAATTCCTTGTCCTGTCTATCTCCCCTTCCTTACTGCCCCACCATGTTCTAGTCTAGACTCTGTGGTCTCATAAGTAAAGAGAGTGAGGAAGATTGGCATGGTGGGAGGAAAAAAGAGGTAGTGAGTCAGTTGTTTTTGGACCTGTGGCCATAATACATATACATAATTTTTGTTTGTTTTGCTTTATGGTAGGTAAATTGGTAATTTATCTAGAAGTTGAACAAAAAGCATTAAAGTACTTAATGACTCTAGTTATTAAAAATGTCTCAAGTACTCAGAGTCAGATCTGTCATGGCTGAATGTCTGGCATCTGTCAACAGTAGAAATGTTAATTCTCTCTGAATAGTAAACTGATAGTTATGGCTTAGACCCAAGCCTCCCCTTTTAACCCTTCAAAGTTGTTTTGGTTGTTTTTTCACCCCTCAATTCTTATTCAAAATAACTTTCTTAATCTTGGAAACAGGCTGAAGATTCCTATCAGTGCAAATCTGTAAGTGTAAGCCCTGTCCTAATGTTTTTGCATGAATGCAAGGTATCGAATGTCTTCTGGGGTGCTTTACGTGGTGGTGGAAGGTTATTTTAGACAGAAAAGTCTAGACAGTTCTTAGAATCTATTGCACATCTCTACACCTGCCAAAATTTGGGAGGGAGCTTTGTTGAGCTGCACTTCCTCAGAAGGGTTTTCACCATATGAACAGCACTAACTAGACTAGTCTCTCTCTCTCTCTGCCTTCCTTCCACCAAAATCACTGCTACTATTGTTGCAAATCTTGGGTAACATTCTGCAATTGTTATTTCTATTTCCATTTTCCCTCATTCTCTAACAATTATGTAAGTAGGAAGGATGTTATCTTTAGTGCACGGTTTTGATGTATGTGCAAGGAATAGTGTAAATATTTCTCGCATGCAGTTGAAACAAATGCTTTTTAAACACATTTTCACCATGAATACATTAGACTTCAGAAGGGCTCTACAGTGTGTAAAGGAGATAAATGTCTTTTCCAGTGTCAGTGTTGGTTGGTTGGTTTTTTTTTTTTTTGAAATAGCAAATTCAAGCAAGAAAATGGATTTCTCTAATATTGTACTGTTGACCTGGCATGTAAGTAAACATTTTTTAAATGTAGGCTGCTTTCTATAGTTTTTCATTCATTTAAGCTTCTCAAAACTACGCAAACTTTCCTAACGGTCGATACTAAATCTATGTGAGGCTCTGAAGTTCACACAGAAAATATGTGGAAAGAACTGAAATGTTTGGAAGGAGGAAAAATTGAGCAGCTCTTTTAGATTACCAGTGGCATTTGAATGCTGAGGCTTTTAAACTTAAATATTACTTAGTTTAATTTTTTGAACTGTTTTATGAGTTCTTTTTTCCTTCTTTCCTTCTTGGAGAAATAGGAGTTTTTTGTTTTGTATATGGTGATTAAACGTTTTATTCATATGATGGAAAATGAAACAATAGGCTGTATATGTGGTTGCAATCTCAACTGTAATGTTTTAAGATTTTTCCATATGTTTCTTAGTAAAAATAATAACAGCACTAATGTTTGTAAGCTCATCTTAAACCGTTAGTGAATGCTTGCCATGAGTTTGTGGGTCTGTCTTCACTTCCTGCTTTGCATAGTTTTGGTCACTTAACCTTAAATACATTTCTAGCTGAGCGGCTGTGCTTCTGACTGTTTTGAATTAACATTTGTGTGATTTCTGTAATACTGCATTTTATAAAATATAGTCTTATGGTGTGACTGTAAAAGTATTGTTTTTAAAGACTCTTATAAAGAAATATTTTAAAGGTAACTGTTCAAGTTGTAATAGATCTTCCAGAACAGGCAAACATGAATTAAAAAAAAAAAAACCAAAAGGGCACAGACAAGTTGAAAGCCATAGCTGTGTTTCTTGGAGGGGATACATGCATTTGTTTTAGCATAGAATGAGGATCTAGAAAGCTGAGTCAATGCACAGAAAGGATAACACACATAGATAGCAAAATTGCACCCAAAACACTTAAACTTAATTGCATGCTGAATAAAGTATTTTATTTTAGGTGTTTGTGTAATTTGCAATGGAAACTATGGGATTGCAATGGCAAATGATGGGAAACAGTGGTCTGCAAGACAGCATTAAAAATTGGGAATGCCAAATATGTGCACTGTATGTCAGCCTCAGTTGAGAATTTGTTTTGAAAAAATAAATTGAACAATGAAGGCCAGATCTTTATATTATTTTTCCTGGGAAAAGAGTTTGTATAGCCTAAGGGAGAATTTGGTGCTTGTGGGAAAGAGAACACTGGGCTTAATTTTCAAAATTTATGCAGCCTTGCCAAGACAGATGGGAAGAAACAAGAGTGCACCCCAAACAACTGTAGCCCTGGGAGACTCCGCTCATCTTGCATGCGGGTTTTCCCATTCATAATTGTGCTTAAAAATCAAGCTGTGCATACTAGTAGCTCTGCACGTGGAGGAGTCAAGCTTGTTCAGCCAGATTTCAATGTACTGCAATAATTAAGCTTGCTCAGTTCATGTAAAGGGGTGACTTAAGTGGCAGGGCATCTGTCCTTACTGATTTCTGAGCGAGCACTATAAAGGCAAGTGTTGTGTGTGAAGTAAGTCTCTACCTTTGAGAGTCCAGAATGTACAGATCTACAGTGAGCAGACACAGCGAGGCTGCAGTGACTGCTTGTGCTGCTGTTATGAAGTGAATGTTTCATGTGACTCCTAGAAGCCGCCTTGTGATTTGTCTCAAATGTTTTCTTGGCACTGGAGTGTGCTGGGAGTGCTTGTTTTCCAGGCTGCTACTGCAGCTCCGTGAGCGGGACCGAATGCTGGTTTTCTGGCTCTTGTTTCCTTGTAGCTCAGGATGCTGTTCGTGTTCCTCATCTTCAGCTTTCGACATCCTGTCCATCTCAATGGCTTCCTTCTGAGCCAGCGTAGTGGATAAACATCCTTTATACAGCTAAAGGTTCAATTTTTTTTAAATTATTTTTTTAAAACAGAATGGTCAAACAATGTATCTGTTGTGGATGCTACAAAGTAGACGTTGAAGCTGTAACCTGAATTTTTGCTCATGTCAACTCTCTTTCCGTGAAAGTGGTGTATTTCTACAAAACAGATCAAATTGGATCCGTTCCTTTTGCTCTAAGTGGTATGTTGCAGTGAAACAGGACATCAAGAGCACCACACCATCTCAAAACTAACACATCCATCCAGATTTTTCCCCAGATTGTTGTTGTTCGTAGGATGTTTCAGAACAGAGGAAATGAGCAGAATGCACAAGAAAACAGGATTAACACATGAAGTTTAGTTAAATAAAATGAAATGAAAACCAGAAATCCTTGCTGTAATCACTGAGGAAAGATACTGCAGAGAACAGGATTATAGAGTCACAATTTCAAGTGAGGATTTTAGGGATATTGCTGGGACAAAATACTCTAAACCGTTTTAAAAATACTTCATAGATGCAAAAGTGAATTAGATTTCATATTGGTGTGTGCCGTTAATCCTCAGCAAGGGGAACGAATGGCTGATTCAGGAAACTGCAGGGCCTCATAAATTAAGGGAATAAGGAGACTTCAGCCAAACAATTTTGATTACTTTGCCTTTGATTGTTCCATTTTCCTCTCATCATCCATTCAGCCCTTTCATATGTAAGTAGATAAGGAACGGTGAGTTTTTGTGCTTTTGTTTGTTTGTTTAACTAGACTTTGGGCAAGATATTTATTCCTGCCTTGTGTTTATCTTTTGGGTTTTTTTGGTTGTTTTGTTTTTGGTTTTTTGGTCCATAGGTATTTTTTGTTGGCTTTGCTTTGGTTATCCTTCAGGGCTTTTTGTTGCCTTAGTATCTGTGTGTCCCCTGATAGCATTGCCTATGCAGACACCAAAGGGACGTTCTTACCTGCTGAGCTTGATCCACAAGGAGTGGGGCGGTTGTATATTGTCTTAGGTAACCCAAAGATCCACAACCTGTGTGCTCTATTACTATGCCCCTGTGGCACAACTTCAGTTGCACTGCAAATATCTTTTGTAATTTGACATTGCCTATTGTATGGACTTGCAATTTGTGCCTTTTACGGGGTTTGGTTTTGTCGAGGATGTTTTGGTTTTGTTATTTTTATTCTTTCCTCCCAATTATTAAAAAAACAAACAAACAAATTTGTAATTGCATCCCTTTCTCTCTTTCATGTTTTCACAGGCCTGGATGATTGCCTGCAGCAGTATGTCCATAAATTTGAACGGGAGAAGATAAATGGTGAACAGCTGTTACAGATTTCTCACCAGGACCTTGAAGACTTGGGTATCTCACGGATTGGGCACCAGGAACTTGTTCTAGAGGCTGTGGATCTCCTGTGTGCACTGGTTAGTTAATTGGTGAACAGCCACACAAAGACTTTCTTAAAGTGCTCTTTTGGGTGAATAATTTTGGCGAGTCTGATTAAAATGAGAATACCTGTGTCTCTTGCTTTCTGTTACACATCATGGTAAAAAGAAAAGCAGTAAGAATTTGTTTAATTCTCACAAGCTTTGTGTTAATAGCTCTTTTTTTCCTGATAAAAGGCAACAGTAATTAATTTGGTTGAGCTTCTGAAGAAGTTGTCGGAGTAGCATGGTTAGATCTTGTGGCTTCTGTTAGTGAACAGAGTGATTAAAATGGCTATTGAGTAAAGGGAATTTGTCATAGACAGAAGACATACTGTTGAAATGACAGCTGCTAACGGTGCCTCACATCAGTTGAAATGAATTTAGGGCTATTCTGTAGTCTACATAGAAAGTGAAAAAAATGCTCTTGACATGAGGGATGTTTTGCTAATTCATTTACAGTTGAGTTAAACTCTCAGTCAATTCAGAACAGAAGTTGTTCCTCTGTCTTACTCCTGATATATAATGGTTCAAATACTTCTAAACAAACACAGTAAAAAATAAAATTTGTGATTGTTTTGCTAGTGCAGGATTTATTTAAAAGCCATAGTTTGGACACAGTCTTGAAGATGTGTTTGATATAATGCAGTGAATTAGCACCAGAGGTATCTGTGCTTATATGAGGGAAAAGGATGGGAGCGGCTGCCTGGTGATTCTTCAGCCAGCACTGGCCTGCCTTGCTTTCATTAGGCAAGACTTGCAGCACCAAGCATACTTTTCTTGAAAGTGAGAGTCTTTATTCCCTGTGTGATACATGCTTTATTTGCTGCAGAGAGGTACTACAGGGATCATCCGTGTTCCATAACCAGGAACAAATTGGATAGCCTGCACTAAAAGAAGTATACTTAATGAAATCACTTCATACAACCTGATATGTTTCCCAAACAGTTGCTCTTATTTTGAAAAAACGTTTTATTTCCACTTCAGTATTTGAGCTACCAAGGTTTTTAACGTTTATGTTGAAATCTAATGGAAGCATGTAATTAGTCTGGAAGGCAGATCATGTTGTGGGAAGGGATAATCTGTCAGGCAAGTGAAGAGAATTGGTGGGTTAATAAATGTACTGTGTGCTGTATACAGTCCTGACTGAAGTAATGGATGTGGCAGCCCCCAAAGGCACTCTTTTCTTCTTAGTTTTTAAAATATTAGAATAAAATGAACAAAGCTGGACAACCGCCAGAACCTAAAGCTGTGTTTTATCTCCTACAATTTCCTCCTAATTTCCTTTGTAGACAAAAGTTTTGACCTCAGACTCATTTCTGGAAATCCTTTGTGAAATGAAGCTCAAGTTAATGCGTTAGGCAGAATTCACTTACTGCAGCTGAAATGTCCTTGTTCCCTTTCTGAAAGGTGGAGGAAAAATGCTTGTGTTTTAGGTATGCCCTTTGTCACCTTCTTGATGACCCTTCCGTTTAGTTTTTGGGATTGTTGTATAAAATCATCATTGAATATTTTTTTTTTTTTTTTTTTTTTTTTTTTTTTTTTCCTGTGGGGGGTTTTTTATTTTTTTTGTCCATCCCTTTTTTTTTTTTTCTTTTTTTTTTTTTTTTTGTGTTGAAGTGTTTTCCTTTCCTC
>WUAM01000179.1:9203802-9233414 GCA_024336885.1 Actenoides hombroni | reverse complement strand
TTTTTTGTATTCCCTTTTTTACCTCTTTGTTGTGCCTTTCGTGTTGTTTTTTTGGTTGTTTGTTAAAATAATATTTTTGTATTTTTTTTTTTTTTTTTTTTTTTTTTTTTTTTTGTCCCTGAGGGGATGTTTTAAGTTCTAGTGACAATCCATTTTTTACTTTGACTATTCTTTTTGTGTGAGAGGATAAAGGTTTCCCTATTCCACCTGTATTAGTTCTTTGGCACCAAATACACTTTTTTTTTTTTTTTTTTTAAGATTTTGTAGGGATAGAGCCCTCTGTCAGCTACACTGGCAAGCTGAAAATACATCTGCAAGTTACGGTGTCACAGTAGTAAGCAAATTCTAGAACCAGTATAGCAAAAAAAAGAAATTAATGCATCTTTGTTGCTTTGGTGTTAAGGCAGTGTTCCCTCATCTCCTCATAGTGGTGGCTACATGTGCAAGAAAGCTGTAGCTGAAGAGGCAGCAGGAGACAGTGTGGACAGGGATAAAAAGTGGAGGTTTCCTGTGAGCACACATTTCTGTTGCTCTTGAGCTGGTCTAATAGACCTTTCTGAACAGGTGTTGAAGACTTGCTTAAGGAATTTAGAGGACATATCAAATAAACTGAATTCCCGAGGGGTGTGGGAGGGCAGAAATCAGCTTGAGTGTATCCATCGTTTTGTCTGTGACAATATTTGCTTGAGTGAGAAAAGGGTTATGGGAGGAAGACATTTCTTAGTTGAATGAAGTATTTGGTGGAGGGGGGAACAAACATAAGTACTTTTTTTTTTTTTTAAACTCATGCAAAGCCACAAAAAGCAGGGGCAGGCATCCCTTTCTCAGCCAAATAACTGGGCCAAAAATCATCTAGAGTTGTGGTGTATACTTACTCCCTGATAAGTAGACTTTCCTGTTTTGAGCTTAATAAATATGAAAAATAACAAGCATTAATAAGAAACTTTATGCAAATACTTTAATTTTTAATGTGTTCTTTAGATTAGATTTCTGAATGTTTACATACGCTGTATGATGGCAAAAAAAGAGCTGATTTTTCTTGAGGTTAGAATGAAGATATACTGTTTTTAAGCAATCTAAAAAACCCAGCAAACCACAAAACCAAAAGAACATAGTTTTAAGCATTGTGCCTTTGATAATTTCATTAGTAGTAATGTTCTGACAGCATATATGCAGTACAACAAGAT
Organism: Actenoides hombroni; assembly: GCA_024336885.1. Lineage (NCBI taxonomy): Eukaryota > Metazoa > Chordata > Aves > Coraciiformes > Alcedinidae > Actenoides > Actenoides hombroni. The sequence goes on along the minus strand of WUAM01000179.1, from coordinate 9,232,227 downwards.
AGAACATCATAACTTAAAATAGAACATGCATAAATGAACACATTCTTTGTGGCTAATCTTTGTCAAAAGCACCACATTTATGCATCACCTTATAAGACTTCAGGTTTTTAGAGGTCTCAAATTTAGTGCTTGTATTAACTCTAGTGTTGATATAGGCATGCAATGCATTAGATCAGCTTTTGAGCAGGCATTCAATCTGATTGTTATTTTGTGGGGGTTTGGTTTTGGGTTGTTGTTTATTATTTTTGTTGGTGTGTGTGGTGGTGGTGTGTGTGTGTGTGTGTGTTTGTTTTTTGTGTGGTTCCCCCCCACACCCCGAGGTGGTTTTCAGTTGGATCAGCTAGCAGATCCAGCTCATCATCCCACTGCAGCATGTGAACGTGGCTGTGAAGGGGAAGGTGTTGCTGCCCCTGGGCACTAGCAGAGCTCTGGATCAGCCCAAGTCAGCTCTGACACAACTTCTGTGCTGTTTTGACTTTGGTTAGCCATGTCTTTTTTTTTTTCCTTTTCTCTTTTTTTGATTCATTTGCTTTATGTTGGCTGCCTGACTTGGAGCAATAATTTGGTCAGTGTACTTTTTCTCATTAAATATAATGGAGTTTGGAAAGAGTATGCTCTCATGCGCGTGTGCACTCTCGTGCACACTCTAGTGCGCGTGTGTGCACTGCCTTGTGCCCAACCCTGCCTGTGGCTCTCAGGTTAATGAGTAATAACCTGGGAATGTTTGACATAGAGTGTTCTTGACCGCTGGCTTCAGCCTGTGTTTTGATGAAAGCAACTTTGATGCCTTATATTTTCCTATTGCTCCTGATTTGAATGTGCTCTTTTGTTCATGAGCTGTTTGTTCATGTTCATCTGAAATCTTTTGGTTGCTTGCATAATAATCTGTTAAATATTGTAGCCTCAGTCCTGTAGAAACATTTAAAAAAAAAACAAACAACAAACCCATAAAGGTTTGCACTTCAATGGTGTGCTGCTGTGAAGGCTGTTTGGTGTGTTGCTATGCTATCAACATTCCTATCTGTCATGAATTGTGGCTACAGCTCCATCATAAGTTAAATTAATCCAACTCAGCTGCTGCCTCAACCCTGTCCTGTCCTCTGATTAGTAGTCTTTTGTGCTTCCCCTCACCTGACCCTGAGGTGAGCTACTTCAGGCAGCTAAACCAGCTGAGAGCGCGCTACAGTATGAAAAAGAATATATTTCCATTTATTTAGTTATTTAATGGTTTAGTTCCCCAAACCAGCCCTCCAAGCAGACTGGATACTGCAAATGAAGGAGCAGAATAATAGCAGAAATAGGTAGTTATGTGTGAGGTGTCAGTCTGGATAGAAATATTGCTGAAGGGGCAAAATGTTTTCTGTGTATTAGAGCAAACACATGAGGGGACTGGCTTGCACCTGAAGCAGAGGAGGTTTGGGTCATGATGACCCCTTGTTCTGGGGAAGTTCATCCCTCAGGGCTGATACATAATTGGAGAACTGGTTACCTGAAGAGCTGTGTGCTCTCTGTTGTGCTGGATAGGCACAGTGCTTAGTCACAACTATTCCTAGAACACAGGCTGCTCTAGTTGTCTGAGATGCACCCCATAGAGTCTCTGGGGGAAGTTGTAGGAAAGCATAGTGCAGGGACTGGAGAGCCTGGCTGCGATACGCTCTTGACAAGCTGTTGGGGAGACCGGTTGCAGTCATAAGCTGGAGCCACTATCTCCAGAGGCAACAGCTGTGTTGCGAAGTCCACCTCAAAACCGAGAACCACTTTACAGAATTATTTAAAAATTAGCTGAAGGGAAAAAGTCACACCAGTCAGACCTACTGTATAAATAAGGTGAAAAAGGTGTGATGATGAGTATGTGAATGTTTTGGAGCCAAAGCCAGAATCTGACCTGGTATGTCAATGTGTTCTCTTAAATGCTGGGACTGTCTCCAACTGCAGGCACCTACCGGTGGTGGGCACAATTTCTGAACATGAATGACAGAAAAAATGACCTGGAGATACTTAAATATTTTAAGACTCTTTCAAGTTCTGACTAGAGTGATTAGGTGATTATACCACTGTGCAGGAAAAAAAAAAAACCAAAAATTTTTGTATTTTCTGTCACTTTATGGAAGGATGGGGTCTAGTGTCCTCCAATAGTCCTGTTAAAAGAGGAGAATTCTGGCACATGACTACTTTCAAATTCTTGTGGTCACAGGAACTTACCCTACATCCAGACCTACTGGTGGAAAAGTATTCCTCCAAAAATGGACTGATGTGCAGTGTCCCATGAGGAGGCGGCAATGAATTGCAAGAAGCACATCTGAGTGATGCTCTTGGTTTTTGGTTTGACGTTGTTGTTGTTAAAACATAATTTCACACATTACAGTGTGTTAGTATTTTAACATTGTTTAGTAATCAAAATCCTTACCTCTCTGTGACCCTGGAAAATTTAAGAATATCCTTAGATGTTGCAAGAGTGGCATTTATTTATTTATCTGGTTATATCCTCTCAACCACTATTCCTGGCTACACTTTAAGGGTACTTTCTTGCTAAGAGCCCTCAGGAGCAACACACTTTTGTAACTTACACTCAGTAGGATCTTACCTATAGCAAGTAGTAAGTATTTTAAAGGTAGCTGAGTGGCTGAAACCTCTTCTTATGCTGGTGGGTTTCTTTGGGGTAAAGGTTCTGTTTAATCATTTGTAAATTACTTAATCTAAGATATTCTAGCCAGTTTTATGAGTGGTTGATGGTACAGGGAATGGAGCTACAAGCCAGCAGTGTGCCTTGGCAGCAGCATAGTCAGCAGCAGCCTTGCCAGGAGAGGGAGGGAAGTGATTATTGTCCAGTACTCAGCATTCGTTAGTCTATGTATGTCCCCTGCCCCCAGGTACAGGAAAGATGTGGACGAATTAGAACAAGCTCTGTGGAAGGGCTACCAGGTTGGTCAGTGCTGGAGTACTTACCTCTGAGGAGAGGCTGAGGGACTGGGACTACTTCAGTATGGGGAAGGAAGGCTTCAGGGAGGCTTAAGAGCAGATCTCCAGCATTTACTGTGGTGTGGATTGTGCTTGACAGTATGAAAGAGCTGGGCTGTTCATGATGGTGCATAGCAGGAGGAAGAAGTCTCTGACTTTGGGCAGAAGCTGAAACAAGACATTCAGGCTGGGTATACGAATACACCTTCTCACTCTGAAGACAGTCAGTCAGTGGATGAGGTTGCCCAAAAAGACAGTGCAGCCTCTGTCCGTGGAGATTTTCAAGACCAGACTGTATAAAACCCTGAGTGGGCTGATCTGAGCTCATAGCTGTGCCTGCTGTGAGCAGGAGGCTGGATTGAGATCTCATGCAGTCCTGAGTGGAGGCAGGAAACTTGGAATTTAATGGAATTAAGATTTTCTTTAGTTGCTTGATTTGAGGGGGAAAGGAGAAAGAGTAGATGTATCTGACTAAGCTATGGAACTTGAAGGTTGGTAGCGGGAATCTGCAGCAGCAAAAGAACAGAAAAAGGCAGCAGTTTTTGTGTTTTTCTGGTATGTGTATGTGTGTGGCGTTGTTTGTTTCTGTTAAGAAAAGCAGGAATTTTCACTCTAAAAGAGCTAAGTAGAGACAACTTTCACAAGATGCTCACAGAGGTTTTGTGAGATAGGATAACTTAAAAGCAAAGCCACTCCGCATTGTATTGCTATGTAATTCACAAATGTGCACACTGACAGCAAGAAGAAGAAAATCTTGGTTACTAAATTGAATTGCCTGCAGAACAAAATGTAGCATTTCTGATGTGTTTGGAATGAGATGATCAATGTGTTGCTTAAAGCAATTGGGTTTTAATCTTAGAAAACAATTCTGTTTCTCCAAACTACATTTTAAAGTTAAATGACATCTTGATAGGGCACTGAGACTTCACTCTGATTTGAAAAGTGTCCTCAGATCTCAGTTATGTCAGAAACTGAGGGGGCTTGGCACCCACAAAAGTATTTTGTAGTGGCTGTGGTATAGAACAAATCTCAGAAGGCATTTTTTCCAAAAAACAGAAAACACTGGGCAAATTCTCAGACCTTTCATCCTGTATGAGTTTGTAACTTCTGGTATAATAAATAGGAGGGCACAATAGGGAGATTTATCAAACTTAATATTCCTTGCAGAACTATGGCCTTGAAACAGACAATATGAAGAACCTGGTTCTCAAGCTGCGAGCATCATCCAATAATCTGCAAAATTACATCAGCAGCCGTAGGAAAAGTTCAAATTATGACGGAAATACCTCTCGCAAGCCCCCCAATGAATTCCTTACTTCTGTGGTAGAGCTTATTGGTGCTGCTAAAGCCTTGCTTGCATGGTTGGACAGGTAAGAATAAAATCTTTATATTTTAATTTACTGCTGTAATGAATTGCTTCTCCCTTGTAGGACAATTTATGGATGCTTGGGTGTAAAGATCATTTTGATCTCACTCACCCCTTTTTTGGTATTGCCAGAAGGCCTTTAGTGCACAAATTTGATCTAGGCCCTTCCACTTTTGCTAAAACCAGTGAGACTGTTAATGTGACATCCAAACTGGTATTTATAAAAATAGGAGTCTTATTATTCAGTTCAGTTTCTCATGCATGTGACTTCCTCCTCTTCTCTTCCCAGTTTCTCTATTACTTGTCATTGGCAGGTCTCTTTCTAAAGTTCTGCTGAAATTATGGCCTCAGCTTTACAATTTGAAAACTGAGCAGCAAGAGAGATGCTCCCTCTACTTGTTTTCTTTTTTTTTTTCCCCTCTTTTTTTTTTTTCCCTTCCCTGGCAAGAGCCAGACTTGTTTTGTGACAGCTGCAGCAGAAGCAAATACACAACAGAGCCGGGTGGGTGCTGTCAAGGATGCTGTCTGTGATAACAGATGAACATAAATTCTCAAGCTCCTTGCCAGCTTTCCTGAGAAGAAAGGTTAGGAGGAGAGCTGCATAAGGGCCGGCAGCAAGGAGCACTTTTACCCTTCAGTATCCCTGCTCTCCAGCCAGGATTTAATTCTGTGTCCAATCAGTCAGATTAACAGCTTGTGCCTCTCAGCTGGTCCTTTCCTTCCACCCTGTTGCTGGCAGCTTGGCTTAAATTTCTTCTGCAACTAACCATTAGCAAGATGGCTTGCTTGTTCATTTCCAAACCTGCTGGGGCTACTTCTTAACCCCACTTCTAGCTCTTTCTGCTGTCTGGAGGGTCTGAGGTGAGACTGTAGGCTCTAAAGTTGCCTTATCTATAATGATCCTTCTATAAGATTGAGCCTCACTGTACCTCTATGTGTAAAATGTGAAAATCTATTTTTCCTCTTTTTAGAGATTTTTCTTTTCTCTCCAGTCTGAGTTTAGTAGTCAAAGACTTGGAAGTTAGAAATATCCTCACTGGCAAACAAAAAGGTGTGATTTTTACAACACAGTCAGCGTGATATGACTCGAGCATGCAGCTGAGAGAAAAACTTAAATTGGAAAATGAAATGTTTCTTCTGGTTTTGCTCTTGGAACTTGCTTAGCACAGGGCTGGACAGTCACCAGTTTTGGTGCAAAGACAAGGAAGACTATGCAGTCAGAAATATTTATATTGTAAAACTGTATCCTCATGCTTGTGTGGATGTCAGAGTTACAGCTCTTGCTCTCATGTGCTATTTGTCACTGATAAGGTAGGATGGGAGGTCAGTTTGATCTAAAGGGAAATTTTCTCTTCTTGCAGGACCCCATTTACAGGTATTGCTGACTTCTCATCAATGAAGAACAGAATCATTCAGCTCTGCTTGGATCTCACTACTACTGTTCAGAAGGTCAGCTGATTTCTCTTCCTCTTTGCTTTCCAAAAGGGAAGGAAGGGGGGTGTTAAGGGAAGTAATGTGCTTGCCATGTGCAGAGTGCTAATTGGAAGGCAGATCTGTAAATGAGAGCTGAACTGAAACTGTGAAGGTCCATGAAGGTCAGTTTTGATTGTCCATTTTTCCGAGGTTTGTTCTTGGTTCTTTTGAGGGGTTTTTGTTTTGGTTTTTTTTGGTTTTTTGGTGTGTGTTTTTGGTTGTTTGATTTTTTTTGTTTGTTTGTTTTTTCTCTACTTGATTTCCAGTTTTGCTTTTGCTAACTTTAAGTGACCATGGTTTAAAAGCTACTCATATTCCCTTGAGCTTTACTGGAAAGAGGGTTAGTTTTTGAAATAGTTGAGCTGTATTTGAAGATTTTCAAGTTTCAAACAACATGTTGGAAAAAAGTTATCAGTGCTAACTCAAAACAAAAATGTGACTATTGGTTATTATACCCATGTTTGCAGACTCTTTAGGTCTTGTCATCTACAGTGTTTTAGCCATCAGATAGAAAATGCTGTATGTAATAGGAGTTGCCACCTTTACAATACAAATCCCACTAGCCAGACTTGTTCTGCTAGTAGTGTGAGACCAATGTATTGTTTTTTTTCAATACTTTCTATTTAGCAGCTGTATGATGAGCACTTGTATTGGTAATAGCTAAAAGGACTTGTAGCAAGTGAGGCAATCTTGGCAAATGACATAATTTCGTTCTCTGACTAATACTGCCTGTCTTTGAAACTGTGCAGACAGCGTGCCACCGCTTTGGCTGTGAAGCACTGTGTGCACGCTTCAGTTCCTGCTAAACTTGCTCTTAGCTGTTAGTCCGTGACCGTATATTGTTTGAAGTTTGAAGAACCATGTCCTGTGACATGGATGATTCTCTCCCTGTTTTGAGAGGATGATGTGAAAGGGCAGAAACGTCCTATGAGCTGTGGAGTTATGATGACACCCAGCTATATCAGTTGGATTGTTATGAGAGGATAGTCTGGATATTGTAAGTTCAAAGGTGCATAAGTTAGACTTGCCACTGAATGCCCTTCTTATTTGGATGCTGCGTGTGCAATTGCAGAAAGCCAGTGATTTACAGCTACAGACTTGCAGACTATGAAGTAGAACAGTAAGCATTTCTAGAAGCAGATGGTGATTGTCCAGGAGTGCTACAGGAACTGAGATATGAGATTACTGAACTGTATTAATAAGACTACTAAAATGTGTCTAATCTGTCAGTTAAATCAGCCTTTGATGGAGAGCTGTGGAAGTTGCTGAATACAACCCTAACATTTTAAAAAGTATCAGAGTGCTTCTCTGCTAATTTGATATGAGCTATTATAAAGAATGGGATTGGTACATATGAGATAAAGCATTAGTAGGGGAAGAATCAAAATTCTTTTGTACTGGGACACTGCAGATACATTGGAATGTTCTGAAAGAGTGCACTGGTGTGGAAAAGAGACATGCAGAATTTAAAAATCTTCAGGTAAGTTTTTAGACTTGAAAAGTATTTCTTACTAGGGAATAGAGTGTATGAATAAAGGGTCATTCTCATAGTGGAGAAGAGACCAGTGTGGCTTTTGTGGAACCAGTGCTGCACTGCATAAAAATAAGTGGTATGTAAATGTGGGTGAATAATAAAACAAAATGGGAATGCAGTAAAATTCCAGTTTATTTTAATGACAGATATATAGATACAAAGAACAGAGTTTACTACACTTTTTCTTAAAGTTTTATGGCAAACTTCAACATTAAAAGAATAATCAGTGTTAACAGAAATGAAGAGGAATAGAAGGACTTTGCAGTATTGAGCAATTGGACTACATGATGATAGGTGACATTTGCTATTGATTCATGCAGATGTATTTAGCAAGGAAAAATTATGCTGATGCACAACGATGGAGTCTAAACTTCGTAGTAGTGTTATGAAGCTTTTGACAGAATGTAAAAAGTGTGACTTCAGTCTTTGGTGGTAATTACAACAGTAAACAGGGTGTTAAGACTTTTTATGAAAACATGAAGAAGAACTATGAAATTATGAAAGAGAAAATAGCTGAGATGTTTTATATATCCTTGTTGTGTGTATCTGGAGGACTGTGAGAGTTTTGTGGACTTCTGCATTTAAAAGCATAGAAAGAGGTAGGAAGGGACAGAAGTGATAAGAATTAGCAGAAACATGGATCAGCTTCAATTCACAGGTCCTGTATGTATCTTTTGGGCATAATGTGGTAGTTATGCAGGTTGAGATATCAAGGGCAAATACCTTGGGATTTATACTTGTTTAAATGCTTGGGGTTTGGGGGTTTTCTCCTTATAGATATTATAAATATTGTTTCATTATTCACTTGCTGGTTTAGCTTTTCCATCTGAGAGTCTAATCCCATTCTCTAGTTCAGCTCTTCTTGCAGAAAACAATGATGACTTACATAGTTTATTACGTGAACTCATACCTGGGCTGTGTAAATAATACTGTGTGCAATCCTTTGGCCCTCAAGAATGTCATCAGTAGCACTTTTATTGTTATTTTTTTTAAGATAATTGTTCATTTCATTTTTAACAATATGTTTTAGATCCATTTTGATTCCTGGGACAAAGGACTGCCTGAATTGGGGTTTATCAGTGTAAGGCAAGCATATGTGCCCAGTCTTCTGAGAGTCTAGTTTTACTGTGCAGAGTTCTGCTTTTCTGGAAAAGTCTGCTGCTGTAATTGAATCTCATGTTCTCTTAGTTTTCAAGGTTTATTATTGCTTTCTACCAGAGCCAGAAAATAGTTGTTTAACAGTGCATTTGAGCCCTACTGGGTGAAACTAATCAGATTAATCCCTGCAGCATGAATAACTCCATTTCTGTCTGGGGTTAAAGTGACACTTTTGCAGAGTTTTCGGAGATGATGTGTTTACATGTTCCCTGGTTAATGTAGGGCTTTTGTTCTTTCTTCATTTTTAGGACTGCACTGTGGCTGACATGGAAGATAAAGTTCAGACTGTAGTAAGTACACATTTCTGTAGAAACTCAGCTGCCTGCATTCACATTTATTTTGTTGGCTTCCACACTGACTGTACTGACAGCAGCTTTCCAATACGACACATCCAAGCATATCACGCAAGTAAACATTGGCCATTTTATGAATATTCTTTACTGTAGAGGAAATCAAAGAAATTTGAACAGATGTGTAGTGTGCGTGCTAGCACGGAATCCAGTGTTCTTTGGAGTTTCATTGCACAGCTATTTTTTTTTCAAGACAATTTAGACCTCAGATTTTCAAGGGAAGGGTAGTACTGTAGAATGATCACAGACTAAATAAACCAATTATGTCTGATGCACATTTAGTGCCTTAATATTTGGACGTTTTGCCTTATTAAGTTTCTTCACGTAGAAGGAGTGCCCTGCTGCGCAACTGGAGTTCTGTCTCTGATTGTACTTGAGCTCGAGTTGTTTGAAGCAGCCTTGTGACCAACTGAGGAGCGTAATGGAATGCTTTTTGTACTTTCTAACAGTTAATCATCGCTTCCTGCTTTTGACATGAACCAGGCTGTGCTCTTTGATAAGGCCTTCCGCTAGCTCATAGATGCGTAGGAATTTAGTAACACAATAACTAAAAATAATTTTGTTCATAATTTGTTCATAAATAATGAGACCACGTAAAAAGGGAGTTTTTCGCATCTTTCTTTTTCATTTGTGCACACCCGCTCTGGAAATAGGTATTGTTGTTTGGAATTCCCTTGTTTGAGGAGTTCCTCGCATTCACACTTGAGCATTGTTTTATTTTATTGCTGGTTTATAAATCTGATATAAAACAAAACAAAAAACATTGGAACTATTGTTTCCAGGGACCACTGTAATCCAAACCAATGTCTTCCTAGGAGACAGCTCCCCCTGTCCTGTAGTTACTTAAGTCTCCTTTGACTGAAGGATTCAAACTCCTTGTGAAAGGTGGCTTACTTTGCTGGTTCCCAAATTTTGTGTAACTAGCTACTGTACTGTGTGCTAATCCTTTCTTTCCTTTAGGCTTTTGTAATCTACTTTGAGTTTCAGCATTGATTCAGGTAATGTCAGGACCCAAATCACACTGTGGGGCATTAATGAAATTTTTGAGTACAGGGAACATGCAGATTTTTTTGACTTTTTTTTTTTTTAACTTTTATTTTTCCCTGATTAATTAGCCTGTCTGCTAGTTAAAAGTTCTACAAGACAGAGCTGTTTTGCCCCTGACTTTACTGACACACACACACAGAGTCAGAATTGTCCTTTAGTTATAATGTTGGCTTAGGTTCAGTTATGTTTTGGTCAAAAGGAAATCTGAACCTTGCCTGCGTAAGCATTCCAGAAGAGGTCAGTTCAGAGGCACGGTGGAGAGAAGTAATGCTGAAAAGCTCAAGTGATAGTTGTCCTACGTTTTACTGCAAAGCTTTGTGGAGATAAGTCAGTGGCCAGCACCTCACTTTTTCTGACACATGGCGAATTTTATTCTCATAACAGAAATAAAGAACAATATGGAAAGCTATCAATTGTTCCCACAAGGAATCATCAAAGTGTTTCAATATTTTAATAGGTTATATTTTGGTTAAAGGACATAAACCCAACCCTCTTGTTTTTGTTATATATTGTGACTTAATCTTTTTAAATGGAGAATGTATTGGCATCTGCTAACAATAATGAGGTGACACTAGTGGAAACAGGTTATTTGTATTAGGTTGCAGTAAGAAGATAAACATGTTGTAAAATAGATCTGTACAAATGAATCTTCTACTTCGATGATTCTGAGCTACACTTTATTAGTGGACCAAGTTTTAGAACTAACTTCCTTTCTCTTTTTTGAAAACTGGAAGAGGAAGAAGCCAGGAGAGAAATTTCGTACCTGTTTTTTGTATGTTCTCATTGTAGGCCAAGACTTTAAATGGCATTTGTGATAAAGCTATCCGATCAACTACGGATCCACTGATGAGCCAGTGTGCATGTCTGGAGGAGGTTCACTTAACCAACATTAAACCTGGGGAAGGCCTGGTAAGAGCTGCTTCTGGAGTGTCCTGATGTTCCCGGTGTTTACAGGTAGTCTTGTGAGCTACTGTGTGCCTGGGTGTATATTAAGACGTTTCAAACCCAGTAATATCCTATGGGAAACAGAAAGAAGCATGGGGAGGAGTCTTGAATGTTACTTATCAGGCAACGTGCTGGAGTTGCTGCTGGAGATGGGTATGCACATTAATAGGTTTGATCCCAAATATAATTTTGTATGGTAAATTTTTGCAAATTTGTGTTTTAACCAGGATTTAACTGGGGAATTTACAAATGCTTGTGAAAGGAGTTGTTTTATTTTTGCACGTTGCCTTAACCAGATGTTTTTCTAGGGAGGTGCTGGGGGACGGCGAAGGTCATTAATGATATTTGCGTTTGAAAGACACATTTATGTGCATTTATAGCAAGATTGAGAAGAATGTCAATTTTTGAGGTTTGCTTATTAGCAGGAATATATGAAATCCTTTTAAATGAACAGTGGCCACATAACATTACTGAATCTAGTTCGTTCAGTAGCTGCTGCTTATGAGAAATTAAGTTTAAAATCTTGGTGGATTTTCTGGCTGGAGAAGAGATACGTTAGAATGAGTCGGAGGGAATTTAAACTAAGTACATTTGCATTCCACCCTCTGGCTCTGAAGACAGAAGAGATGAACACTTTTAGAGGGAGCTTTACAGTCTTACTGTGCTATATAGTTTTACCTAGGCCACTGGATTTGACTGAATCAGTCATGCATTCTTGAAAACATGGGGACCTGTTTCTTAATGCACATGCTATAATGAATCAGAATGAGCTTAGCTTGGACTAAGTAAGAAATGAGGAGGTAGGTGCCCACAGTTGGATACCACCAGGCAAATGGGGAAGGGAATTGGAGAGGAAGGGACTAAAAGATCTTGCATTTTTCCTTGTACTTCTAAGCAAGTGTGATAACTTCAGGCAGACAAGCTACCTAGGACTCCTGAATAACACCCAGTTCTGTACAGCTCGGTGTGTGTGTACTTCTAGCAAGAGACGTAGGTAGGAAAAGTAGAGATGTGTTGGTTCATAATGATGAAACCAATGTACTAGTCACCTCTTGTGGGGAAATCTATGCAATTATTAGTTAATAGACTGTTAGTGATTTTTAATTTAGCGTTTATATGGTCAACATCCACTTCATCTGAATTTGTCCTTGCATTCACACTCAGCATTGACATACAGCACCACAAATACTTGGTTCTGCCATAGCTTTTATGTCATCACTGCGGTTACTTGGCATGGAATTGCCAAGAGAAATTGTATAAGTACATGTAGGTGATACTGTAGCCCACCTGTATAAGTGCTCTTTGTATGTAGAGAGCTGCTGGCCATCTAGTAAAACCTATCATTCTCTAGGGCAGACTGGGCAGTAAGGAAGTAAAGTTTTTATTGTTCAGGGCCAAAGACTGACAAGGCAGCAAACCCAGCAGTGTTTGGTATTACCAACCAGACAGTGTTTCTAAATTGCATTCCATATATTAGGTGTTTTAACTCATTCTAAATATTATAATTAATTACAGTAAAAGTGATCTGTGAAGAGGTTTAGACTCTTGTAGTATTAGACCACACACTTTTCTATGGAAAATACATGAATCGTTAAATGCTTTTAATAATATTCTGAGTCTGTTGCCAACAGCTGTTTAATCAGATAAGTTATGTGGAGCTTTTGCCTTTAAACTTGTTTTTAATTTTCTACTTACATTTAGGGAATGTACATCAAATCAACTTATGATGGATTACATGTAATTACTGGAACTACAGAAAACGTAAGTGAAGTAAATATCGATTAACCGAGGCTATCTGTCAGTAGCTTTGATTCAGTTAGTTGATGGGTTTTACTACTTTTTCCTGTTTTACATATGACTTTCATGATGTTACCTCTTTAAATAGTGTGTGATGCATTATTTGTTTATCCACAATTTGTAAATATTTTGTCTGCATGGTACACTCTTAGTCGAATTAAACCAGTTTCTGCAAGTACATGAGTTAGTTCTGATGTATGGCATTAAAATAATTGCTTTAATAAGTTACTGTATCTGCTGTTCCAAGTGCTTATGGTATCTTGCTTAACAAACCCTTGAAGGTATTTGCTCTCTGCTGGCAAAAGTAGTCTCCCCTAATGAGAACGTTTAGGTGGTAGTGTGCTAAAGTCAGTAATGAGTAATGAAATCAATGAGCTGTCCGGTGACAAAATTAATTTGCAGAGTAAAAAGTTGATGAAAAAGTAAGACTTTAAGAGTGGTCTGCTGGAAGAAAATGGTCAGCATGATAGGCAACTGTATTTTTGCTGCAGATGGTTGCTTGTTTTATTCTTACACTATGAGTTCTCTGTAGCCGAGACTTTATTAAAGACTTCTGGGCGGTCATTGCATTGGACCGCTGGCCAGCAGCTGAGACTGGTGGGTGATGCTGTGGTGTTGTCTGACATGCTGCTCTACAGGAATAGTGGCTGAAAGAAAATAACCATAAGAGTGGAATAGGAAAGAACCAGTGCCCCTGCCCAATCCAGGGGCAGGGGAGGAGTGGGTGGAAATCTGTGCATGCAGTTCAGAGTGAAAGCTGAAAGCTTTTATAGTTTTTACGCTATTGCCCTGGCATAACTCTGTATAGGATCTGCAGCAGAGACCAAGTCCACTTTGACAACAATGTCAACATCTGATAGATGTGAAAGAATGTAACGTTGACTGCTGACAAGCTGTTTGTGCATATAGATCTCATTTTTGAGGCCAGGAGTGGGGCTGTATTGCTTCTATAGCTGTGAGTGTTGACCCAAATATCTGCTTTTTTAATCAACTGGTTCTTCCTTTGGGGAAGCTCTTTCCTTTGGAGCAACAAAACTTGATAAGTGACTGAGAGATGTGCAAACAGCTGGTGGCTTTCTGGTAGTGTGGGATCACTTAGGTAACCCAGGCTGGGTCAATTTTCTTGCTAGATTTGGAATGGTATTTTAGTAGCTATCCCCAGAAGACAGTGTGTTGGAATGCAGTGGGGCTGCACCACAAGATTAAGAGTACTATGCAATGGCAGGGCTGGAGGAGTCCATGCATTTGATACCAGTCACTAAGAGGATTCCTGAGTTGTGCTGTCTTGTTTGTGACTACCAGCATCACATGGGCCTAGGTCGAGACTTCACTCTCTCTATTCTTACAGTGCGATTGCAGTGTCTGTTATGCTGGCTGGCACTCCCCCAGATGAGCTGTTGATTGCCCAAAGGACAACTTGAAATGAGCTTTGTTTTCACAAACGTGACTTTGACCTAGCATTTTTTTTATGATCTTGGTTGACTCATATGTGCAGCTTTCACAGAGGCATTTCCTCTCTGAGGAAGTGAGAAGACAATTAAGAAATGGGGTTACTTATGGTAGCTGGAGCCTCCCACAAATTTCCCCATGTTTTCTTCTCTTGTTGCATTGTTTATTCCTACAATTCCTTCTAATAAAAAAGCTACTTGATGTCTGAAGGTATGATGATAAGGGAGTCCTTAATCCAGGGGTTTAGCTCTGGACTCACTAGGACTGAGCTGGCCTGCTGCCAGGTGGCTACACATGAGCTGGGGGGAATAGAAGTTGTCCTGTTACCAGGGTGCAGTATACCAAGGTAGTATGCCTGCACTTTGGGTATTGTCAAGGCTGATCAGAGTTGGTGTGTTATAGCAGAGACCATTTTTAATAACTGCATCTACAGTTGGTCCATGGCACCAGCCATAGATAAGTGTAAATAGGTATTCATACATTTTAGCTGTTCATTGCTAATGGTTCCTCAGAGCTAGGTTTTTGTTCAAGGAAATTGTATTTTAAGTTTTATTATTATTATTATTGGATAGACATTTGAAAAATACCTGTATATGCCCACTTGATGTGTGCAAGCATAAATTTTTATCTGTTGATCTTGATGATCCACATTAAAGTTGTTAGCCCTTACTTGTGTTAGGAAATAAAAAGGGAAAGTGCAATAGGTCTAGTTTGTGAGTTGTAGGCTTTTTGGTCCTTTGTTCTGCACATGAAAAACCTTAGTGTGTATATATATATTTTATTTTTTTTAATTAGTATATGTTTATTTGAAAGTTAAGTTTAAGATCGATGCTATGTTAGGACAGAAGTCTTTAGGCCTCTTCCACTGCTGTCTGAAACTACAGTACAAACTGGAAGCAAAAGAACAGTGGAGACACTTGTGATTAAAATACAGTTTGTCCTGTGACAGATGTAGGCTGTGCCTTTTCCCTTTACCAGTAGTTCCCCAAGTATAAAAGAAACCCATAAGTTGAATTTGTGTGCATTGCTAAAATCATCAACAGATGTAACGTGTCATCTAGCTGTGTGAAAATTTTCAGCAATGCTCTTCATTATAGATACAACCTTTTGACTTAGCGGGTTGTTATGGGAGGGAAGAAAACCTGCTAAAGACTATGCCTCTTGTTTTCCTCTTTGTAGTCCCCTGCTGATCGATCTCAGAAGATCCATGCTGGTGATGAAGTGATCCAGGTTAATCGGCAAACTGTGGTTAGTAAAAAGCAGACTTGCCAGCCTTTCCTTTTGCTTGCTCTGTGAAGCTCACTCTCCACAGGCTCTGAATGGATGTGGTCAGGAAGCAGTTCTGGTGTTTTCCTGTTGAAATCTTTCAGGCTCTAAAAGAGTTTGTTTTCAAGACAAATCTTATTCTTTGTGATATTTTGATATTGACATAAATATGCAATATTTCATGTTGAAATGCTGTATGCATAGTATTAAAATACTTCATGTTGCATTTTAAAATGCATTGTATCAATCTACTGAAATGCAGATATGCAGATAAAAACAGCTTTAAAAAAACCCCTCAAGTATTTGTCAAATCATTTGCATCTGGGAACTTAAAATGATTGCTTTTCTGCTTAGCACAGGTAAGTAATGCCTTTCAATGTGAGAGAAACATGACAAAAGTAGTTCACTTTGAATCCCTCTGTTACTCAATTTGAGCACATCCATGTACCCTTTTAGGACTGGAGCTGAGGTGTAAAGGGCATTGCTTTATGCATTGCTTGGTGTTTAATTTACAGTTTAAGTAGACAACTTTCTTTGAAACAAAACAAAGAACCACCTTCCAAAAAAGAAGATTTCAAATTTTTTTTTTTTCCCTTGGTTCTGGCTTTTTTTGCATCTCTTTTCTCTCTTTAGTTCATGTTAAAACAGTTTTTGACTTGAAACAAGAAAAATAGTTCACTTTCAAAAAAAAAAAAAAAAAAAAAGCAATACTAAAAAATCAGTTCTTTATTCTCTTGCAGGTTGGATGGCAACTGAAAAATCTTGTGGCAAAGTTGCGAGAGAATCCTGCTGGAGTCAGGCTGCTGCTTAAGAAACGTCCTACTGGCTCTTTCCACTTCACTCCTGCTCCACTAAAGAACCTGCGCTGGAAACCACCCTTGGTGCAGGTGAGAGGCTGCTGGCTCAACTCTAATGTTGGGATAGGTATGCCTTGGTTGCAACTTGAAAAAGTTACCGTTTCTTAAGTACTCATGTTTAAGTACAGGTCAAGGAAGGCTAGGTGAAATGGCTGTTCTCTTCTGCTTCCTAGATAAAAGGAAAAATGTTCTAGCCTTTTTGGTTTGTTTTGGGGTTGTATTTTTTGGGTTGGGTTGGTTTGGTTATTTTGGTTAACCCAGATAATGCCCTCTTGATACACAAAGGGGACTAAGTGTATTGAGCATTTTAATAAGTTCTCCCAGTGGCACAGGGAGGCAAAACTGCTGAAACTGCTGATATGTATGGAATTCATCAGCATGGAATAATAAATGCTTCCTCTATTTATTAGAGTAGTATGTCTTTTGCTGAAATAACTTGGATTATTCCATATACTTCTCCACTTTTTTAGTCTGATGAAGGGTGGGAAAGAGTGAGTGTTTTTTACAAAGTTATTTAAACTACTTCTTTAAACAAGATTTGGTTCTTGGGCAATTCACAGACTGGGTAATGAGCAGAGGAAAGTGACGTTAATAACCATTAAATAACCATGTTGAGGAATGGCTGGTATTATTAAGAAGCTTAGAGCTTAATGCTTACAGAAGGAAATAACCTAGCTGGATCAGAACTGATTACCAGAAATAAAGAAAATCAGGAAGACTTGCCATTCTTAGTCTTGTTCTGACACGGGTCTCTAAATCTGTGAGGATAATTTATCAACCTG
This sequence comes from Actenoides hombroni, assembly GCA_024336885.1. Classification (NCBI taxonomy): domain Eukaryota; kingdom Metazoa; phylum Chordata; class Aves; order Coraciiformes; family Alcedinidae; genus Actenoides; species Actenoides hombroni. The sequence continues at coordinate 9,215,245 of WUAM01000179.1, read as the reverse complement.
TGAAATGCAGGCAGATTTCTCTCAAACTGGGTAGATGTGCACTTGACTCTCTTTTTTTATCCTTTCTTTCATCAGTGCCTGTGTCTTGTTTTTGTGGCGTTGTGCCTGTCACTTAGAGCCAAAGGGAAAAAAACCCACCCTAAAATAAAACCCCACATCACTCTGTTTTCCAGGGTTACACAAAGCAAGGACTGTGACTGGTGTGAAGAGCTGAGGTGGGCTGGGATATAGGCTGTGCCAAGCAGCATTTCCTTGGGGGAATGATTGATTGGAGAAGCCTGTTGACAGTTCTGGGGTCCAGTTTACTAACTGGTAAAAGGCAGATGCTTGTGCAAGAGTGCCATTAACTGAGTGGCCAGAGGGAGAGCCTGGAAAGGTCCTTAACAAAAAGGAGAGAGTGCAGTCCTCTTGTCTGAAAAAGTTGAAAGGGTCCTTCAAGCTTTTGCTCTTATAGAGGCAGACAGGAGTCTGGCAAAATGCTGGGGATGTAGAAGTGAGCCACAGAAAGCAAAGTGGCAAACTTGCTCAGATGAGCAATACCATATATATTTTTCCTTTGCTTTTCTTACTCTAGTTATATCCCTTGATGGAATTGGTGGTGAACTTTACCATATTCCTGTCCATGCCCCGAGCATTGGACTATGTGGAATAAGAGTAGAGTGAGCTGGCTTAAGTGTTGCAGATGATACCTGTATTTAACAAATCACATTCTTTTAATGGATCTGAAAAAGAAAGTGGCTTTTTTCTCTGTTGCTTTTTCTGTTGATGGAGTTTGCAGGAAAAATAGAACTGGAAAATGCAAAATATTCTTGAGCAATACATTACCTGTGATGGGATTTCTGTAGGAGAGACTAGAAAGCTAGCCAAAACTGGGGGTGGAGGAAAATGTAAATGCTACAAATTTTTAATATATTCATTGAGCATAGAAATAGTAGTTCACTGAAGGATGAAATGGTACTGTTGATTATTGAATTATCTCTTTGTGAATGATGAATCGATGCTCGGATGTTTGATAGCTGTCTAACATTTCAGACCAGTCCTCTGCCAACTTCAGTCCAGTCATCGGAAAGCACTGTGGATACCTCACTGAAAAAAGAGAAGCCAGCCATTTTGGATCTGTACATTCCACCTCCACCAGCTGTTCCATATTCTCCTCGGTATGCAAATAAACATGCACTACTGAACAAAAAACTCCCTTATTACACTTGTTTGAGCTGGCTTGCTGTTTGAGCTCTGCGCATATTAGGTTGAGGAAACTGCAGATCTCACAGACTTTCTTCTAGCTGCTTAAATGCATAAGCTTGCTTAAGTTTATGCTTAAATGCTAATGAATTACCAGGACTAATAGATTTTATTATTAGAAGATTGTGTGTCATGTAGATCAGATTTGTTCCCAAAACATGAACAGATGTCATCCCTGGGTTTGTTGTGCGGTTATGTTTTTGATTTTGTTTAAATCTGGCTGCACATAACAAGATGACATTTTGTCTGTAACTTTTACCACCTTTTGTTTTGTTGCTTTTTGTTTTTTGGAGGTGGTTTTGGTTTTTTTTAAGTACTTGTTGTGGGAGTTAGGCTAGAAAAGAACTTGTTTTAGATTGTTAAGCATGCAAGTTGTATAAAACAGGAATGTTCCTGCTGAGGGGAAGGAAGAGTCAATTAGTTCCACTTTATTTTTTTTTTTTATCCTGTGGTGTAAGCTATAAAAATGCAGACCTGTGTACACAAAAGACGGGCGTGGGGGTGAGTAGGTGTATAGTATGGCTAACTTTTGTTTGTTCTCAAGTTCACTTTGACTCATGCCAGAACCCTGCCAACTGACCTGAAAGGTGATGGACAAAGTTTCCAGGCAAGGCATTCTTCCTGACCTGCCCTGACACTTTAGGTTACATGTAGATAGCACAGCACAGAAACTGACTTGTTGCTGCAGGACTCATATGCCTCCTGTCATGTAAGGCCTGATACAGAGATAGAGGTTGTGTTTCTGCAGTCTTTGGGGAGGTACCAGGGCTGGGGGAGGGAGTTTCTCCAAGGTAGGGTCTCTCTACTGAAGTTGGACCCACCTTGACCTGGTGTCCCCCTGTTTTTGGTTTATGCATGCTCACTTCTTGGAAAAAATAAATAAAAAAAAGTCTTGGAATTAAAAACAAGCATATAGATTTAGCAGTTGAGTTTAGAATGCCTTTGTCTTTTCTTTAAACTGTTACGTTTCAAGCATATTGGTGAATTATGTGCATGTGCTCAGTTTATCTTTCCTAAAGAGCCACAAAGTTACATTTAACTTCAGATGCCTTTAGACCCGAATCCCTGTTGACACGGAAGGAAGTAGCAATGTAAGCTGTAAAACTTGTCCTGGATGACGTGTGGAAACAGAAAGGCTTCTTGACTTTAACTTTTAAGGAAAGCAAATGTGGGAAGCTGTGGCAGGCAGGAAGAGAAGAAAGGGTAGTTCTTTCTCCTTCTGTTTGGCTACTTGATTTCTGCTCTGCGTGTTTTGCTCTTCTCTTGAAACTGTGGTGCATTTGTGTGGTCGGGATCTTTTTTTGTTCCTGTCATCATCCTGTTCTCTCCCCTTCCTGGCATGGATCTTCTCTGGTCTACACTGGAGTGGTGGAGAGCAGTGGCTGGTTTTCCTCCCCATGGCACAGTCTCCACATGGTGGTGTTGGAGAGCTCTCCACATACATAGGGTTGTGGTGTTAACAATGCTGTGCAATTTTCAGTTCCTAAATCTTCATAAATAGCTCCCTCCCATCCGCTGAGGTCTAGCATTGTTCTTGATGGAGAGCTGGCCAGGGGGCTGCTGTACATACTGGGGTACGTATGTGCTTAGACAGTCAGCTGTGTATTTTCATACCTAACTTGGCTGATGGTTGCTTCAAGCAATATGACTGTAGCATGCACAGGGAAGTGGCGGGGTGGGGTGGGGGAGCACAAACATACAGGCAAGTTGTAATTTGGAGGGTAGCTTTTCTTTCAAAAATACTCACAAGGACTGATTCTAAAAATTACTGTTCCTGGCTTTTGGAATCAGGAATTGCTCTGGGAAGGGAATTCCTACAGAAATTGCTCAAAATCATACCTATATACACTATGAATTTATTACTGAAACTCTCAAGGGGATCTCACTTTTAGATGGAAGAGAAGGTGATGAATATTCAGTGGCAGTTAGTGGACTCTTCTAATGACTGAAAAGCATATTCCCTCAGATGAAGGTGCTAGGTGTTGCCATTACACAGAGATGGATAACTCTATGTATGTACTTCTCTGTCACTGAACAGGCAGTGAATCGGGAGCTTTGATACTCTCAGGGCAGAAAGGTCTCATTTCTCAAAAGCTTTTCCAGAGGTGGTACCTCTAAACTTCTCTGTGTGTTAAATTACTGGTTCATTAAAAGTGAATTAGCATGAGGGGGTAGCTTTCTTTTCCCCTTGGTAAATATGTTTATAATGAAATCTTCCATCACTTGATTTGGGTTTTTTTCCGAGCTTCTTTGCAACACACTGCCAGTTGTGAGGAGCATGACTGGATGCTAGAAGTATCTTTCAAGCCTACTCAAGTCTGTAGCATGAAACTCCTTTAAGCTACTAACGGAAGTGAAATATCCTTTCAGAGATGGAAAGGGGAGTTATGTGTATGGAGGAGGCAACAAACCCAGTCAGCCACTACCTGGATCCAAGGGTGCTGAGTCTCCCAACTCTTTTCTGGATCAGGAGAGTCGAAGGCGAAGATTTACTATTGCTGATTCGGATCAATTGCCTGGGTATCCCGTGGAGGCAAATGTCCTACCAGCCAAGATGAGGGAAAAAACACAGTCCTATGGTGAGTTCATTCCTCTTTCATTGTTGGTGTTTGGACAGTTTGGAATTATTTGTGTTAGAAAACTGCTTGTTATACTTCATGGCTATTAAGGACAGTATATGCAAATAGTAAACATGAATGAAATTCCACATCTGAAATAATTTAATTTAAATGCTGTTATTTCTTTAATGAATGTCATTCAGCTGGGGTCTGCTGCTATGGGTGGCCATTTCCATGTGTGTTTGGTTATAAATTTTGGTCATTATATCCATTGCTACCGTGAGCAAGCAAGAGTCTGGCTGTTCAATTTCAGCATATTCCTTTCTTATATTTCACCAGTGGAAGTATCTTTAAATAGGTTTGTCTTTTTCAGCATTTTTAAACTCCTTACTTCTGTATCTCTCCCTTTGCTTAACTGGGAAAAGTACCGATTTAAAAACTGGTTTCCTAAACTTAATGTAGTTTTTCGTAACTTCTGTTGCCTCTAGGAAAACCTCGTCCTTTGTCAATGCCTGCTGATGGGAGCTGGATAGGAGCTGCAGAACCCTTCTCTAGACCACGAGCACCAGGAAGAAAAGGCAAGGCTTTGGATCTTCTATTTCTTCTCTTCCTCTCCAAAATTTCCTTGTGGTGAACTGGATGGAAGTGTTTAAATTGGGAATGGAGGATTAGTGTTTTTAAATGCTGAACTGTTATAATAGGACAATTATTGGCTTTAGCAGGAATGTCAGATGGTAGTTGTGAAATTTGTGAAACTATTCAGTGCTGGGGCTCAGGCTTTTGTCTTCCTGTCTTAGAATTCTTGTGTTAAAAGTTGGCTAGAATGATTAGAGCAGATGTGTACTTACCTCTTCATAGCACATGTTTACCATTTTGCTCTTACACGCTTTTCTCGTTCTTCTGCATTTAATATTGAGCATAATATTGCTTTTTATGATACTCTGTGTTTGTTTAGCTATATGTGGAGGCTGTTGCAGAAGCAAGCTTGTTCTCAAAAGTAAAATGTAGGACTTTTTTAGGAGTTGCTCTTTGCTGCAGCAGCTGTTAGAAAACAACACATTCTGCAGATGTCACAGAACAGGAGAGAGACAGAAGCTCATAGTGCTGGGTGTTAGATTGGGTGGTTTTTTCTCCTTCCTCCACTACCCTTTTCTCTCTCACCACTTCTTATATCTGAAAGGCTGTGAGTCCTGTTAGAGTGGGAAATAAAGAAAGATGACTTTAATTTATTCTTTAAATCAATTATGAAAGCTCATGTATAATTATAAGAAAATAAAATGTGAATTCTGTTATTTTAATGCAAAAATACCAGCTGATAACCAGGAACATAACCTGGAGGGATACTGGAAACAAGCTAAGTAACAAGTCTAACAGAATGATCACCAGGTGGCAGGGCTGGTTTTTGTGTGTATGGTTTTGCTTTTCGTTGTATGTTGGCTTTTAAAACTTGAAGTGTGCTTAAGTGCTGCAGGCTTGTATGTAAGCTGCATTGGGTCAGAACAAAGTCAGTCTAGCCTAGCAGGATGTCTCTAGCAGAAGCTGCCATGGTCAAGTATCTGGGGAAGAGTGAAAACAGAGAAAGCATCACAAATCAATGGTCAAAACTAGAAAAGTTCTTATATCTCTATCTGCAGAAGTGATTTCCGTTGTCCAGAGTAATATTTGTAGCTTTTCAACTCTGATCTATGAACACCTTGAATGACATGGTATAAGAAGGTTTCTTAGGTCTTGCTTATGATAGGGAATTGTTAGTCTGTACCAGCAGTTCTGGTGTGTATGAATTTGGAATTTCACACTCAAACTCTATCCCCTCTGAATTTATTTATTTTTGTTCTTTGTGTTGCTTAAAAAAAATACTAAAGATGCAAAAAGCCATAGATCTGTTGACACCTGCTCATGTCCAGGTGTGTTATGAAAGGTGAGCAAAATCTGGGTAATTTGTAATGTAACCAGAATCTTTTTATAGATAATACTTATGGAGGGGTTTGAAATCAGCAATAATTGATTTTCCTCCTCCTGTTCACACAGGTGATGATGTCCTCTGCAGGTACTTCAGTAATGAAAGGATAACCCCAATCATTGAAGAAAGCCCCTCCACACAACATCCCCTCTCAAGGCCAGTGTCTGACAAGCAGTTAGTGAGGGGAACGGATTATATTCGAGGCAGCAGGTGTTTTATGAATACAGACCTCCATAACAGTGCAACAATTCCTTTCCAAGAGGAAGGCGCTAAAAAATCCTCTGTTACATCATCCACAAAATCTTCCTCCGCAGAGCCCTCACTGCTGGTCAGTTGGATCACAAGACTGAAATTGTTGACTCATTGACTATTGTTCACATGACTGTTACCAAGTGCCTTTGCTCATCGGTCAGGCTTCTCTACTTTTCAGCTTAACTGATGCATAGTGACTAATGCAGTGTTCTTTTCCTGGGAATCTTACAGTTTTGCCTTTTTGTTTGTGAATTTATTTTTTTTTGTCACGGATAAGAGGGTTTCATAATGCAAGGTGGGAAGAAAGATAAAGATCAAGTTCTTCTTCCTGGCTGGAAGCTTGAGGTCTCTTATTCCTCTGGAAATGGGTAAAATTTCAGTGATATAGAGACCACATATGACCTGAAATATGCATAATGGCTCAGAGGAAATCATTGCATTACTGTAAAGTCCAGTGGCACTTCAGTTGTCTGAGTGATCAGAGGCTGGTGTGACTGGCTGGGTGTCAGAGTATGTAAAGCTCAGCAAAGTTGTGTTCCTCCCCTGACCAGGGGAGATAAGCAGGGAAACAGCAGTTTCATGCAGTTGAGTGATACTGTTGTAAGTATTGCATGAGATCAACCTTGTGAGGAACAAGGAGTTGTGTTGCTGTGCTTTCTCTGATACCCAGAGACCTTAGGAAGTCTTAGGAAGAGAGTCCTCTTATTCAGAGATCTGAGGCAGTTGGACTAATTTAATTATAAATCAATGCAACCTGATATATAATCCATTTTACTGAAATCACAATACAAGTAAAGAGCGCTGAACAACTGCATTGCTCATCTGTAAAGATACATGGATTGCTACAACATGCCAAGGAAATGCATCTGTAGAGGTGGTAAATGAATATATATTTTTTCCTTAATTGTTTAAGAATGATTTGCTGTTGACCAAAGTAAGCTTTTAAAGACAGTCCTGTTGGACTTATAAGAACTTTTACAGTGGTTCAGTTTTTGAATGACCTGTTCTTTTTATGGAAAATATGCTCTATGATACAATTGTAAGACGTCTTGCTATTTTCTATATAGCTCTAATTTTTCCCCCTACAGAATTTTAAAGTAGCATTGGGTATTTGGGGAGGAAAATAAAACTTGTTTTACAGAAGAAGAGGATATTAAAGAGGTATTGTTTAAAACGGAATGTACATAAGATTGTTAGTATGCAAACAGTTGTGTTTAAAGTAACTTAAATGTTAAATATAGTTGTATATATATTTTTACACTTAAACAGATACAGTTTGTATCTTTCTGTCTGCAGTACTGGGCACAGATTAGTCAAATGAAAAGAAAGTCTTTTGTATTCCCTGCTAATTATAAGACTAAGTATTGTAGATAATTCATTGCCAACAACCTTTACTCCTTTGGTCTTTTGGAAAAGAAGAAGAATTTGTATTTAATAATTGGTGGGGAAAGAAGGTGGTTAAATGCTAGTTTACACTTTGGACTGAGGCAGGAATTGTACATAATAATATGAGTTAAAAACATACCATAACCCTGACTGTGAAGATGTGACCATTTTGTTGCAGCAAGCTTCTGAAGTTGTGCTGCAGCCCTGCAGTGGCAGAATGTTAAATTCAGCTCTCAATTATGTTTGATTGTGACTCACTGGTGATTTAGGTAGGGGCTGGTTTGGATCTTTCTGATCAAAACAGTTTATGATATGTCTGTCTTGTGACACTCTTTTCCACTCTCCAAGATGGCAGTCTGTACGAGAGATGTGGCCGAACAGCTGCAATGCAGTTGAACCCTAGACCAGTTTGGTCCTGCCTCTGAGAAGAGTTCTGAAACTGTGGTGTGGTGTAGTATAGTCCAGCCAGCCCCAAATTGACTGAACTGTTTTAAATCACAGTTACTGAACTAGATTAAAGTCTGAGATCTTGTCTAAACAAGACTTTAAAATCAAACTTTTGCTTCTCTTCAATATCCCAGTTTCCATGGTTTAAAAATGAATGGGGAAGCATCATGCATATTGAGGTGGAAGAAACTATGGATGTATTCAGTTTCTTTGGGTTGCACCTGGGCATACTTTTAAGACAATAAAAAGTTTACTTTCTTTGTTAAATTAGGTTCTCTTGAAGTTTGATCTATGAGTAGGGAATTAAGCTTGCCCTAGTGTAACAGATAAGGTATCTTTAAGTCACTGCAGCAAATGAAGAAAGAGGAATTTTATAAGCATTTAGGCAGAACTAAACTTTCAAAATCTGCCTTGTTGCCTAAATACAAGCTCATCCTGCACCCACTGTGGCCCTCAGACAACTACCCAACGTCCTCTTCATGTTCATCTTGTCCCTACTCCAATTTCCTAACTATTAAACCCCCAAATTTCTGTGTGTCTTTTCACAACATAAAATATTTGCCAGCTGATATATAGCAACAGCAACATGACCGTCCTGGTTTGAGCTGGAACAGAACTAATTCTGTCCAGTAATTTTTACTTTTCAGCTAAGGCTCTTCTAAGTAACTGCATTTCTGTGCTGCTGTTGGTTTAGGAGAACAGTTTAAAGTGCAGGGAAGACCCATGGCACTGCATGTCATAATTCTCCCAACTGTGGTTATTTTTCTTCTTTGCAGTAACAGATCCTGTTAAAAATTCTACTGTATGGAAAAGTGATAAAATTTCAACCTTTTTAGATTAATTTTTTTGCATTTTAATCTCATTTGGAGAGGGTGAAATCTGTCCTGTGTTTGTGGAGCAATTTCTCCTATCTATCTCTTCTGCTATTCCTCTTTGTACCATATTAATTGAATAGTGAGAGGAAGCATCTGAAATTATTGAACTCACAAAGACTAGTGCACTTTCTTTGTCCAAGAGGTTAAATTTGAAAGATGTTGTTCATTTAACTTCTTACTGTGTATAGTGAATACAGACGGTGGTCTATAGTTTGGGGGTGGAAAAAAAATGACTACAGATCTAGCAATAAATCACAGGCAATATCCTTCTGGCTTGAGCTGAGAAAAATGTAGGTAACAAGTTAGAAACTGCTGTTAAGCAGAAACTTGGCTTGTCTTGTGGTGTTGAAGGTATACGTATCTAACAAAAACTATGCCTAGGTTGACTTCCCTAATGAGAACAACATATGTATCCAGATATCCTGCCGTAGTACAGTACTCCACAATACTCTGACTACTCTGTCAGGGTGGCAAAACACAGGTGATTTAAAAGAAATGTAAACCCCACAAAAATCAAAAAGAATATTTTGTACTCATGCATAGATGTGTAGTCAGGTTTCAGGAATGTGCACTTAAGAAATATTGAGCAGGCTTCTGTTTTAGTCTGTAGAGTATTTGCAAGCCAATACCTTGGGTGTTCCCTTACATAACCATTGCGAGAAAATAATAATCTAAATGGTAATGTGCAAGAGAAAATAAGATACAAAAATCAATGCTAATGCTAATGGCTTGTGGAGACAGACAGAGTTCAGGGCAATTCTTCAAGCGATGTGTTTCCTCTAATATTATGAATAATGAAATTAAGCAGTGTTTGAGTTCTGGATGACCAGCAGAAGTGGACAGAGTACTGTGAGTATTATACTAATTTTATATTAATCAATGAAATGATAACCTTTTATTCCTCCTAAGCTGGACTTCTTTTAAAACCAACATGCTCCTTAAGCTGGGTGCTTATTGGGAAAAAACCAAGCTAAACCAACCAAACTCTAAAACTTAGCCAAATTGGGAAACAGATGGTAAAAGTTAGTTGGATATGATAAAGAATTTTCTTTTTAATCTCCCCTCCCCAAATCTTATGTCCTGTATTATTACATTGCTAACACACAGTTATTACAGACTGCTCTATACCTGTACCCACATCCTGAATAGATCAAGTTAAACCAGCCTCTCATCATGGTTTGACTTGGACCTTGATTATAAATTTAGCTCAAACCTTTTTTGCAAGTTTTATTACCCGAGGAGCTTTTCTGCATTCGTCAGTCAATTTCTGGAGTCTCTTATGCGTGATCTGGGCAACATCACTCTTGTGTGAATGCATTCTCAGAGCTGCTTTTGCCAGCAGGATTGGTGTGTTGAAGGAGGGTGGGTGCTGGCTTGTGCTTGTGGTTTCTGCACTTACCCAAGTACAGCTTCTCCTGGCTTCCACCATGCATCTTAGTGCATCACCTCAGACCGTGAGTTAGAAATGCTTGTGCCCAATCGAAAAGAAGTGTTGGATTCTTTGGAGTAAACTGCCTTTGTCCTGCTGTGCAACTGTGGCTTGCTTCTCTTCAGTCTGAAGTTTCCTTTGCACATGTCATGGTTATGAAGCATGTGCTCTTTGCAGCCATCACGTAGAAATACTTTTGTCATCTTGCAGACTCTAAGGTTTTATAATAGACAAGAGCTCTCAAGAAAACCATTGACTTAAACTGAAATGTAGAAGGAGCACTTCAAAAAGGCTCAGTTTGAAGAAAGAGGAGCCAGGCTAAGCTGAATGTATGGGTCTGTGTTGTGTTAAACACTATTTCAGCTGTATGGCAGTAACTGCAGAGAAAGCAACCCACACAAGTGCTATGTGCCCATTTGTTTCTACTGCTACGTTTGTGTGGTGCTGGAATATGAAACGAGCAGTCACTCAAAGTAGTTATATATAGTTCCATGCATAGCACTTGAGCTGTAAGATGTATGACAAAAGCAGTAAAGGGTTGCTGTCAATATATAATTTCACCAATTCTACTGCCTACACTGCTGCTCCATCAGTTTAAAATAGTAACCCCTCTTTATCCCATTGCCCACACAGTGTGAACCCAGCTCTCCGGCAAGCACATAACCATAATTTTTGCCTTCTTTTGTGATAGTTGGTAACTGCTGATGAGGTTGCGTCATTCCCACAGGGCCTCATGAAGTGATCCATAAGCTCAGTTAGTTTGGGTTACTCTGGACTCAGTCCAGAAGTGGAAAATCAAATATAAAACCAATAATGCTGGGCCTGTATCAGGTAGAGTTGGGATTTTTTTTTTGTACATGCTAAATATGAAACAGGCAGGAGTTGTCTGTTGCACATACTTTGCCAGTAGGAAGAAAAATGAGGATTACATATTCAGTGGAGGAAAAAACCCCAGACCTTTGGGTGTCCTCCAGTTCCTGCCAGTGGGAGAAATATGTTTGTTTTAGCAAGACATAGAATAAATGTAAACATTTCTTTTTAAACCTCCCTGTGTGGCCATCTCTGTTGTTCAGGATGATGTAAGCCACTGATTTTCCCCCTTAAGTAGTTATGCAGTTAACCTAAGGAGAAACCCTTTTTCTACTTTACAAATAATAACTTGTCATGGTTTAGGGTCAGGGCAGCCCACTAGACCTGTAACAGACACTGTCTGTTAACCCCCTCCCTCCCCAAAGAGGAAGAGAAAAGGAATAAGGGAGAGAGACTTAGCGATTAGAAAAGGAAACTAGAACAG
>WUAM01000179.1:9146681-9195639 GCA_024336885.1 Actenoides hombroni | reverse complement strand
GGTGGTGTGTTTTTTTGTGTTTTTGTTTGTGTGGGGGGGGGGGGTGGGTAGGGGGAAGAATATACACAGCAAAGTAGCAATGCAAGTAAGTAACAATCTGATAAGCTAAAAACCAGTAACTAATAAACTTATTTTTCAAAGTATGCAGAAAAAGAGACACAAATACCTCATTTGTAGTTACCTCTGCTTGAGCCACAGTATACCTCCAAGTAGTTTGAAGATGCTTGGATGTGTACTGCCTAAAATGCGACAGCTTTGCCAGCTGGTCACTGTCTGAGTCTACCTACAAGTCTTATGGTGCCATAGTAATTGTGTTATAGGATTTACCATGACTTTTCTGCCAGGACCCTTCCTTCTTACGAAGCTATTTTGTTTTAGTTTTTTTGGGTTTTTTGTTTGTTTGGTTTGGTTTTGGGATTATTTTTGAGGGGGTTATCTGCCAGCATACTGACTGGGAGTAACAGCAAGTGACTGGAGCAATTCTGGTATGATGTAGTAGATGTGTGTCAAGTGTTGCAAGAACATTTTGTATCTCCTTTACAATCCCTTTTTGCATATATGTACAATTACATGTTAGGTGAATAGAAATGGAGGTCCAGTATCAAGGTATCCTGTTATGCTATACAAGTTCAGGAAGGCTTTAGAGAATTACAACCAGATCTTTCACATTTTTGAATGTGGTTGCACGCTATGCTTTTGCTTCCATTGGAAAGCAGGGTTAGGTACCTCTGTGATGAGGCATGGACCAGAATATCAGATTGTTCTTATTGATACGTGTTTATCACTTTTGACAGTGTATCTGTGCAATGTAAGAACTACCAGAAGAACTACCAGAATACATTAATGAAATTATTCCTTGTCTTTTTGTTTTTAGTGCCAGGACTTGTATATAGTGGAGTGTGCCGGAGTTCAATTAACCTCCAATTGAAAAGCAGGGGTAACAGTTTATCTCATAGTAAACACCATGTAGTGGCTCAATTTACCATCAGCCAGTTAGTCACAACACTCACTGTCTATTTAAGAATAAAATGCAAAGATTTACTATAAAGTGAATTTTCCATCCAGCTTCCTAGTTTCAGTGGGATGTGCATGAGCATTCTATGAGTGCATTACGTGTGTGTGTGTGTGTATATATATCTGTGGGTATAAATATATATACCCATGTATTTTTGAATCCTACCCAAATTTAAACTGCTCATCTGTAATATGGGTGGGTTGAACTAGATAACCTTTAAAGGTCCCATGCAACCCAAAGCATTCTAATGAGTCTGATTCATCAGAGATGGAATGTCAGCTGGGTTTTTCAGTGCCTTTCACCTTTGCTGCAACCCTACCTAAAGAGCTTACACCTATAAACTGGAGTCATTAATGCACACAGATCTGCCAGTTGCCATGCTTTCCTGTCCCCACAGCAAGACCCCTTACCAAGAAAGGGGGTAACACCAGGTTCAAGTGAAAGCTTTAATGATACAGCTCATGTGTAACTTGTAACTTTATGCCTGTAGAAAAAAAGTATATTTCTTTGGCATTCGTGTGTGTTGGTTGTGGGTTTTTTTTTTCTCTTTAGACTGAGAATATACAACAATAAGTTTTCACAGTCATTGAGGTTGTGATGCTTACTGAGTAGATTTTTTTATGCCTGTCTTCAGAAAGTTCAGTGCAAAACACCTTGTTAATTATTTCTATTCCCTTTCTGGTGTAAGGGTTACACTCCAAGTGCAGCTGTGTTTGTCTCTGCCTTTAAAAAGAGGTCAAATTGACATTTAGAGTTGTGCTTTGAAAAGACTGCTGTGACTTCATGACCTTTCTAAAACTGGTGTTCTCTGCCTTTTAAACAGGGACTTTCACTTGTAGGAATTTACAACAGATTTTCTTCTCAATCCTACACACTTAGATCCTGGCTTCATTCCAGATTATAGACACTAGATTTGTAATTGCCTTATTTACAAGGTAGGATTTCCCCCTCTCTTGTTTACTGAACTTGACAGATTGTAGACTATCAGGCACCACTTAACCTTTTGGAAAAAATGTTTTATTTTGATTCTTTTTGCCTGAAAGATCCCTTTATTCTCTCTTAAAATCCTCATCAGAATGAACAGAAAAGGTAGATTATTTTGGATAAAATTTGTAATACCAAAGACTGTGTCAAACTTTGGGTTTACCAGAATAGGAGAAACTAGATCGAAGTTGTGTTCAGTTTTATTAGTAGAGAATTTGATTTAAAATCCCTGTTTTATTTTTCCCATGGATTTGCAGATTTGGATAATACTTGGGTAAAAGCGTGGTCTGATTTTTTTTTTTTTATCAGTACCTTCCTCTCCCCAGTTACCCTCCTAGCAAGTCCTGGGCTCAGCTTTTTCTTCAGGAAGAGATAGTTGATGGGTGGGACAGTGTGTAGTCCAGAAGTTGTGTTGGGACCAATGGGCTATAAGAAAGCTGTCAAGTAATCTGGTTGTCCTCCCAGTGTCTGTGGTTCTCCACTTGACTCCTCACTGCAGGGAAGGACAGCAGCAGTGCCAGGTCCTGCTCAGAACAGTGAAGGTGGGGGAGGAATGATGCTGCCTTTTTGCCATGGTGGGGGCTGGAGAATCTGGGGTGTCTATCTGATTGTCTTATTATGCCAAGAGCACTGGATGTTGCTGATGATCCCTGAGGAGGATTGTAGATTACAGCAAAGAGGAAGGTAACCTACACCAAAGCATGTTTGATAACTGCAGAGTCCTTCCATGCAGAGCTGTCACCATAGGCACAGTGGTACCACCACTGAACCTCACTCCTCGAAGATTGGCATTAAGTGATTTCCCAGCATTGCTGCCCTGAGGCATTTGTGCCTGTGGCCCTGGTCAGAAGGTCTGTCTTAGAGAGGTATTTCTCTTGGATGTGATACTATTTGGTGCTTACCTGCCAGAGCCTCCTCACCCTACCCCTTCACAGAGCATGAGAGGACATTAGAGCTACAGCTGGAAAGATATGGTGCTTTTCTGCAAACTACAGCATCTTGTGCTCATAACCCTAGCAGACACTACATCAGTCTCTGCTGGTCTTGGCCAACGTGGGAACTTCTGTGTGAGTGTACAGACTGACTACTGAAATGTGTATTTTTATACTGCATATTCTCATACCACTTTATGTAGGTTTATTTCAGATACATCCATGCAAAAGGGTAGTGTTCTTCTGGAATTTCTGACAAAGTTTTGTTGCTGTTTTTTTTAATTATTATTTTATTATATTTTTGTCTCAAATATCACTGTGTGAGCAGATAGTGCTTGCAGTCTGACTGGTTGGGCAGACAGTCTTTTTTCTGTATGACTCTGCTGTAGGAGAGCAGAGCAGTAACTGTTCAGCTAGTTGGGCTTCTGAGGGGTTGTCAGCAGTGACTAGAGCTGGTTAGGTTTTCTGATCCGCTCAGCCTTGTCTTTTGTTTTATTTCAAGTGGATTGTAAAAAGATTCTGAATTGTACAAATTGACTCGTTTGTAACTTTGTGACAAGCAACTCGTATATAACAGCCTGGTGTACAAATCCTTCTGAACCTGTTTGCTTCCATGGTTTCCTATTTATTTGTGGTGTTTGTCTGTTTGAACTGTTTTGGTCTGTCTCTGCTCCCTCACAAACTCTTGAGGTGGGAGAAAGATCATCGATTGTCCTCTGTGGATGAATATGGGCATTTGTACAAAGCACAGACTGTCCGATCATGCCCATAAATAAAAATCCATTCAAGATAATGATGATGGAAGAGGAGCATACATAAGTGAAATAGATCATCTTTTGTAAATCCAGATAATAGTGAGATCTGTAGAATCTGTTTAATTTAGGACCTGATCCTGCAAGCATTTATCAGCCTCTGAATACATTTATGTAGCTGTTGACTTTTTGAGGTCTGCTTGAGTTTATAAGATTAGTCCAAAGGCTATGGAAAGCCCAGAGTAATTTCATTAAATCTCATGTATTTTAATGTTTTAGCATCTTCAGGCTGTGGACATAGGTATGTTGTATTTCACAGGCAAGGGAAGGCTATCCCAGAGGTGAATAGCTGTTAACTGGGAACTTAGAAGTTGTGAGCACAGGTCTGAGGATGGCTGCAGCATGCCTGCCATCTTGCATCTTGACAGTAAGAAAAAAAGGTCGTGGCAGAGAAATTAATATTTCACTCCCAGTTTACAAAGTCTTGCAAGAGTAAATACTTTCAAAACTGTGGGGCAATCAAGAATTAGCCATGGCTCTTTATGTTTCCTATTTGGAGTCAACGGGGTGACTGACATTCAATAGTTCATGTAGCTTATCAAAAGGTTCAGGTGTGAAACTTCTTATACATGCCTTCAAGTTTGGCATCAGGAAGAAAACTTATAATGACTTGTTTAGTCTCATCCACAAGCTAAAACAACTAAATTAAAAAGGTGTTGGAGCTTAATGATTGTTTAAAACCACTCTGATAGACAAAGATTGAATTTATTAGGTATTTTTTAAAGTTATTTTTATTTTAAGAAGGAATTTGTAATTTATTTTTATTTTAAGAAAAAAGATTTAAAGCATGTATATGTTAAATATGATGGCAATGAATGTTGATAGTAATTTAGAAGTATACTGCTTTTTGATACATTGAAGACTTGTAAGCTGTGGGGTCTCAGTAGACACTGAGCAGGAGAATTATGCTTATTCCTGAACTATGATTGTTGCTGAACTGACTGAAATGTGCAATTCTAGATATTTCTTTGGGGGATAGTTTCACGCTTTATCATGGACTTGTGTACTATCAGAATTTGTCTGAATTGATTCCATGCCAGTGAAAAATAATGTGTAGCGAGTTGTAATAGAAACTTGGATACAATGAATAACAAGAGAAGAATTTTTGAAGGGAATGAGAACAGGAAGTCTAATCTTCAATTTTCTATATATAGAAAATACCTCAAGGGTAAGCACATACTGTTTTGTATAAATACACTTAAAATGTGTTTTGTAGGCACATATTTTCATTGTGTTGTCATGATCAGAAACACATGTAGACTCCTAAAAATTGTGAGGCATGCAGAGCCCTTGCTCATGCACGTAAGTAAAAGCTATGCACAGTGTATATATGTGTAAATATTTAACTGGAGGAACAGCCACATGGGAACAATTTCAGAACCATCCCCAAGTCAGGAAGCCACAAATTATAGGTCTGAAATTTATCGGCATGTCTACATAAATAAAACCAAGTGGAAAGATAGGAGGAAGGAAAAACACATTTACAAATAGCATTAAATTAGAGAAGAGGAAAAATGCTAAACTCTTTTCACAGCTCTCATCAGAAGGCAGGAAGATTATTACAGGCAGGAGCTTGCAGACTTCAGCTAGACAACTTCCCAGCTTTGAGTTTGAGTCTTGATTTTTATTTACGTGCATGCATACAATCAGGGCTTTACACATAATCACTGTTTTCATAAAGGCCAAGAGGGGGCATGGTTGGGTAGGGTTTTTCCCTTTCCAGGAACATTGCTGTCATCTTACTCCCTCTTTATCTTTGCCAAGTCTTTGGGATGGGATGATGTCATTATCTTTATCTACCTAGTATCTACCATGATGAGCCCTTGATCCTGATCATGGGTGTTGGCTGTTTCATGAATGTTGAATTGGGAAGCAGCCATAGGAAACCTGAATTTCTATTGCAGACAGGAATGCTTCAGCTAGAGTAAATACAACTGATACTTGTAAAACCACCAAGACAACTGCTAGTTGTCACAAAGCCTTATACAGACATTGGTGCGTCAGTCCTCTTCCAGTTCTCCCACCTTTGGCCTATGTTAGAGCAAGTTCTCAGAGCTTCTCTCCTGGCTCAGTTGGCACACTTTCTACTTGAACTCGGCTGCTGCTGGTCTGATGGAAGCTTGGAAAAAGCAGCTGCCCAGAACGATTGGTTGCTTCTCAGATTCAGATGTTCCTGGAGCTGGAGTAAGAACAGCAGGTAAAATACAATCCTTTGAACTGAAGAATAGAAAAAGGGAATGTTGCTAGGTCTGAAGAGAGGAAGCAAAGCAACTGTTTGTCTGGAGTTGTCTTTTCCTTCTATCTCTCTGAAGAGAATCACTTAGCAGAGGTGTAATTGTGTCTGATGTGGAGCATCCCCATATGGTAGAGAAAGTCCAGCGCCCACCTCATCTCCTAGTTGAGTCTGAGAGGTCTGTAGCACAACTGGCAAGAACACAGCAAGGACTGGTGTACTTCCTCAGGCTTTGTCCACGCCCTCTGCTTCACCAGCTCGGAGGATGTAAGGGAAGAGGAGGAGAAGGGAAAGCATTACGTAAGTTTGGGAAAATCCCTTATTATCTAGAAATATCTGAAACTTTTAAGTAGGGGGTGGGTAAAAGCAAGTGTTCTCTCGGAACATGCATGTTTTGAAACTAGAATTGAATGCACAAGTTCAGCTTTGTTGTCTGGCTTCTCTGGGAAGGATATGTGAAGAATTTGTTCTATAAGTATCTGGAAGCTGGAGGCTTGGTGAAGGATCGGTCAGCTTAGAAAGTTTAGTTTTCTGACAGCAGAACCTAAGGCTAGATCATAAGCGGAAGCTGCGTATAACCCTAAGGAAAATGACTGTTAAAAACGCATTGGTGCTAATGTTGTTAAGTGTCAATTCCTGGGAACTGGAGTGCTGGGAGCACCTGGACCAGCAATGTTTCTGTGAGAGGGTACCTCCTGTTCTTGCACCAAGAGCTGACTTCTGTGTCACTGTAGCTATGGCACTGTCATCAGTTTTATTAACTTAATATCATGAGAGTTTGGTCAGCAATTAGTAACCTCTGCATCTTTTTAGTGTCTTTGGTTGACAGGATAACTGCTGCTATTTATGAGGTAGATGAATCTCAATTGGGATCTAATAACAAATACTTGTTTTGAGTGGTACCTGGGGACTGCAGCTCCCATAGCTGGGGAGCCAAAGTTACCTTTAGCATTTAGTGTATTCTATGTCTGTTCTTCACAATGCTTCTCTCTGCAGCTGAGAACAGCCATTGCTTTCTTTGGGTGATGTGGGGAACTGAAATGAAGGTAAGCCAAGTCTGCTTAGCAATGCAAAGCAAATGGGGGAATGGAAAGCCCTTGAATTGTAAACTAGTGCTCTTCTACAGATGGTCTATCTTCCCTGCTGTCAGTCTTAACTGTTCAGTGGCTGCGGATCTTTCAGTAGTACATGGTGGTGGTCACTACCAGTTAGTCAGTCCTTGAAATGACTTCTGCTTGATGGGGTTCCTGTGCCTTGTAGAGAATTCATCAGAACTGTATTTAATGAAGAACACGAAAAACTCAAGTCTGCAAATTAGCACAGAGAAAAATAAGCAGTTGGATATTTCTCTGTCCAGAAAAAAAATTAATTTTCTGTTAAGATATTTAGTCATATCTTCAATCTGTTTGGAGAGATTCCACTTTCTTTTTGCAGTAATAGAAGTGGTCAAGGTCTAAATCTTATTTCTGTTTAATTCTTTGTGGTTAGAATGTGCACAGTTGTCCTTAATGGACAAGGGGAAGGAAATGGTTTGAGCTGTGGTACGTAAAAGTTGTGTAAGGAGAGGCTCAAGGTTTGTGATGTTTCCACTGCTGGCTCCATTGCGTGTGTATAGATGGTGGTGTCTTTGGGGACAAGATACATGTACTATTGTCACCTTCTGCAGCAGAAGGCTCAGTAGATAGTGGCAGGAGGAGAAATGTCTGCTGGCTTGTAATCATTGGAACAAAGCTGTTATCTTCTCCAGATTTTTGGTAGAGTCAGATTTATATGTGGCAATTCTTTCAAAATATCTTCCTGCATATTTCCCAAAAGCTTTTTAGCTGTATGTAATGTTCCTTTCGGATTTCCCTGTATGTGATAGAGCAGGTTTGGGAATGGACACTTAAATATTTATTCTGACTATCATTCATGGTATTAAAAATTGATTATAGTGCTCTCTTGAATACCTTGTGTAACTGTAATGTCTAATATGCAACTGAACGCTATCCCAGCATAACCAACTTCTACCATACTTTGGTTAGATAAAGCTGATGGAGTCCTGCACAGAAACTGTATATCTTATTAGACTTTCCTTATCTTGGAGCATAAGAGGTCCAAGGGAGTCTCCCACTGAAACCTGAGCTCTCCCCAGGGAGAACATGCAAGCAGAGCGTGCAAGCAGAGGTCCCTGCTTACCTCTCTGCTGGAAGGAGGTCACTCCACCAGCTGTCACATTCTGCTCTTTAAACCGGCACTTCATCCAGTTGTAACACAGTGGCTGGACCAGGAAGTGTGCTGGTGATAGAAAACTTCCATAGTCCAATGAGTAGTAAATAGTTAAACACACTATGACTGGGTCATACGGGTTGATTTTTTTTTTTTTTTTTTTTATGTGGGGTTAGGCTATAGAAATCTTGAACTGCTGCAGTTGAGTGTTTCTGGCAGACATCCTAAGGGATGGGATGGAAAGACTTTTGTAAATACATTGCTGTATGAATGTATGCTTAATGTGTGCACGCATATGTAGTATTTATTAAACAAGTAGCTTTGCATAGCAGGAGAGACAAGCAGCTGTTCTGCATATGGCTGTGGCATGTTGCTGCTTTCTATCAGATCTTGGCCCCTGTACTCTTCTGTCAGGTGTCACCAGCTCCAGAGCACATCAGCAGCAGCACCCTGATGCCTGCTGCAGCCACCCTGGCTCCCCACAGCTGTGCTGGTGCTGCAGGGGTGCAGTGCCCCACACCCTGGCTTTGGGGTGAAATTCTTACTGTTGTTTTTATTATTATTGTTAATCTTTCAAAGCAGGATTTTGAGAGAGTGAACACCAGCACTTAATCTATAGGGATTTTCCTTCTGAGGATGGGCAAAAGCACTCATTTATAAAGATTGTGTGGTAGGAAGTACTTACAGAGAAGAAAGACAACATCCTGGGTAAAATTTTAAGTCCAGATGTCAGTGGTTAGGGAGAATGTCAAAGAATGAATCACATCTCTCATTTTCATTAAGTTAAACAAATGTAGGAACCACAGTGCTTCAAATTCAACGTCAATCTGGTAGTTAAGAAACCAAATAAAGTAACTTTAAAAGGTGGACCTAGCCAATATGTGATGTGAGTTGAGAGAAAATAAGAGAAGCAGGTAAAAGAATAAGCTGCTTGAAATGACATCAAGACTGCTTAAACATGTCATTATTAGAAACCAAGAGTAAATGTTTATCACCCATCAAAGAAGATTTAAAAAATACCAGTAATAAAATGAAAAAGATATTATGTAGAAGCAGTAAATAACAAGAGTATTAGAAATAAAAAGATGTTTTTCAAAAAAATGAAAGTCATATCCAATAGAGTAAAATGGAAAAGACTGTAATTTCTGGCAAATAAAGTTGTTAGTCCTTTTGGTTTGATTGCTAAAGTCATTAAAAAAAAATGAACTGGGGAGGGGTACACACCAAAATACTTTCAGATCTTTAGAAACAGAATCCAGAGAAAGATTTTTACACTGTTTCAGCTGTAAACAAAATGGGAAATGATGACAAGATCATAAAGTGTTAAATGAGCCCTTGCACTAAATGTTTCTAAAGGAAAGCCCTTTTTTGAGTGGAAGAAATCTAAGGAACTGTCTCAAACTGAACTACTACAAGAATATCTTTTAAAACAAGTAAGTAAAAAAGGTTGATAGGGTTGGCAGCATTCATGGAGAATTTTAAAGCAAGTGTGAAAAGGAAATGCTAAATTATATACTATGGCATGTAATTTATTATCTGAGTTAGTTACAGGATACCAAAGGAATAGAAAGTGGCAAATTAATAAACGGATCAATTCACATGTATCAAGGGAGAGAAATGCTAACTTTTTGGGTGGGAGAAATAAACATTATGTTCTTCACAAACCTCGAGTTCTCTGAATTGGAGGTGCATCCAGTTGATAGAGGATGTGATGCAATAGGTGGGTTAATTTGGATCAGGAATGGTCTTTTGAAGCAAATCTCCTGATTATCCCCACTTACCTTGCTGTGGTTCACATAATAGACTGATCTCACGTTATATAAAATGAGTATTCTTTGAATGAAATTAGACCAGATGTGCTCCAGGGGCGAGCTGCTATTCAGTCCATGAGTCTAGACTACAGATGTACACAAGTATTGCAGATGAATGTGTCAGATCCTTGGCACCACCTATTTTGCTCTACCAATATGCAGTTGTTGGCCTAATGCACTGCTTGCCCTTCTGCCTATCAGTGCAGAGGCCTTGGATTTCCAGTGATCTTTTGGCAGGGCTATTGCCAAAGGCTTGTGGCAGCTAGGCAGCTACAGGTCTTTTGTGGGTTAACAGCTGATTAAAAGATGGGAAATGAAGGTCAGAAACAAGGTACAGAAAAGGGGAACTAGAGTTTCAGTACACTGGGGCTCCTCCACTTGAAAAAGGGGATTGCCAGTTATGACTGGCGTAGTTAGAGTGCCATTGAATACCTACTTTTTCACAGGAAAACTAGTATGCACCATTTATTAAAAAAGAAAACAAAACAACAAAACCCAAACCAAACAAGAAAAAAACCCAAACCCAATAAGTAAAACCCTCAAACCAAAGAACCCCAACAAAACTGACAATAAATTTAAGCAAAAAAGAAGCACTTTTTCACATACCTCACATTGTAGGGACTAGAGTGATTTTTCTTTTGCTGAATTTGTAAATGGGTTCAAAGAGCAAGGAGAAAAGTTTATGGAAGGAGAGGCTGTTGAGAGCTACTGGACACAATGAAGCTGTGCAAATCTTCCTTCAGGATGTGCTCAGAACGTGGAATGGTAGAAATCCCCATGGAGGCCTCCCTTGACATTGTCTCTGTTTCTATGCTCTCTATCTGCTGTTGGAAGGTAGGGTTTGAGTTACCTTTACTTTGACCCAGTTCAGAGCATTAAATAAAAGTTCCACTTTTATTTCCTCTCAAAATCTGGCAAGTAAGCAATTCAGAAAAAATAGTAATCCATGAGATCAACTATCTTCAGCTCGTTATTGAAGATACAGGTGCCTCATCTCTGCATCCCCTTGGACACACAGATTACCCATACTACTTTTTGTATAGCAGCATTGGGTCAAGCTCTCTAGAAAGTGACGGGGGTGAAATCTACACACGTATGTTCTTCTCAAACAACGTTGCATTGCATTGCCTTGCAATGGCCAGGAAAGCTTACTTTAGTTCTGGAGATCCTGCTGCTGCTGGGAAGACTTGCACAGGGCCTCTCAGCCTTGTGGATCACTCATAACCACCTGTAACCTCACTTGCAGAATCTTGCTGTAGTATCCAGCTGTGGGAATGCTTTGCTCATACTGTCTCTGCATCAGCCTCAGGAGTGATTTTGCTCTGGGCATTTGAGCCAAAGCTGTGTGGCAGCAGGGAGGTGGCTGGTGGGGCACAAGGCAGACAGAGGTGTTTTGCTAAAGACTAAGACAAGCAAGAACACACATAGCATATCTTGGTAGTTTCTGACTGTGGGGAGCACCAGGGATGTTACAGCTGTGGCTACAGCTGTTGTAACAGGCTGTTCCACAGGAAGGGAACTACTTTAAAGTGATGACACTGGGGAAAACATGTAGAGCTCCTTAGAGACCTGAAACTGGAAGACCAGGTGGTTGAGTTTCCTGTCAAGCAGTAACTGCCCAAGGGGGCTATGGAAAGCTCCTCAAAATAAATGGTGCTCTTCTAAGTTTCAAAGATCCTTTGAACTCTTCAGCCAAGAACTGATGCAGGCTCTTGAAGTGGTGTGTATCAAAGCAGGAGTCTGTGCTATTGGTTTCTCTAACCACATCTCTCTTACCTTCCCATTTCCCCTTTTTCAGTCTTTCCATAAGCATTAACCTTTGTTCCCCCTTTGTGTCTTTTGAATAAAGGAATTCTATGTAACAGGAACTATTTGAACTAAAAATAGATGAGCTTGGAAGTGTTTGTTTGTTTGAAGGGCTGCTATGCCCAAAACCTTGCATGATGATTTGTTTGGGCCTTAGCAGCTCTTTATAGTGGTGCAAAAACTCTGTAGGAATAGCAGTGGAGTGGAGGAGCTCTGATCCCTGCTTGAAGTTCTGAAGAATGGTGTGTGGCAGTTCCACCAAGTCATGATGGCTGCAGGGGTTGAGAGCAGCCAAAGGCTCTTCATCTGCTTCGTTTCCAGTGGCTTGAACCTTGCTGCTTTCAGCGGAGCTTGACCAAAGAATGGTCAGTTCTGCTATAAAAGGAAAATAAATTTCTCCTCTTGGTGATGATCTTGAAAATTAGAATCAATGATACCATTGATAACATTGTCTTTTTAATCAAGAAATGTTTGGAAGGCTTTTCTGAGAACTGGTTAAGCAATCGCTCCCTTACAAGAAAGCAAAAACCAGTGAGATATGTTCAGAGTGCCTGCATGGGAAGTTTCACTACCTTTGCACAGAATTGCTGTCATTAGCAACGTGAAAGTTTTGGCAGAAGTATCACACGAGTTCTTAGGGTTTTGTTGTTTTCTTGTTTAATCAGGGTACAATCTAGTCCAAACATTTTCACACTCCTCAGCTATACAACAAGGAAGACAGCTGGGCTGTTTTCCTTCAGTTGTTTGGGGATCTCCAGATTTAGGTCTTTACCAAGGTGAAGCACTTTGTTGAGACACATGTGAACCTAGAAGAAAAATGATTTGATAAAAAAGGCATAGCAAGTCCCAATTACATTTCCTGAAGCCTAGTGCTTAGGTACTAATATAGGAGCCTATTCAAAATGAGAGAGAGATTTTAACCACTAAACCACAGTGACTCAAATGTTTACTAAGATGAATCACAAAATGCTTTTATTCCCTTCTCTTACCTTGTTATGACTGACTGTTGATGAAAAATGCAAATAAGCTGGGGGAGTGGAGGAAAGGTAAAAATCATAGTTGGGCAGAAAGAGTGACTGGAGAGCATCCTTCATCTGCCTCATCCTGGTAGATTCGTTGCTGTTCTGGGGATAAATGCTGTGGGGGAAGAAAAGTGAAAAAGCAGAAGCGGCAATTGTGGACGCTTTGCAGCCTCAGCAGAAATGAGAAACAGGAGACACGCAGCTGAAGACAGTGCTCTTCCTGGTGAACATGTCAGCCTTGCTGCATGACCCCCTTTGCTCCTCAGAGGTGTGAGAGCTCAGCGGTGAGCTTTGCTCAAGCCCAAGGATGTGTACAAAGGAAATAAGTCAGGTAGGAATTTGATTTGGGGAAATTCAGTTAATCCAAATGAATACAGATGATGTGTATATACCTAATGATAGTATAATTTGAAAAGCCATTATTTGATAAATAGGTTTTCAAACAAAGACCACACAGTATGTCAGCCTTTTCTTACCAATTTTTCAAAAATTGACCTTTTGCAAGTTAACAGTTTTTGGAGGTTCTCCATTTCAGATGGCTGTATCATGACAGTATTTGAATTTAAATGCAACTCATCTGACCCTAAAGTATAACTTGAATTCAATGCTCTCTCAGTGACTTATATACAAAGTGATTAAACCACGTTGATGAATTGTTACATTTGATGACACAAGTCAGTGGCCACACTGGCTTTTAATCTATTTATTTTACAGCTGGAATGGAGAGTCCCTCTTGGCTTCTTTACAAGTCATTAGATGGGCTAGCCTTAGGAGGCTTAGAGCAGAAGTCTAGAGTTATTAAAAAAAATAATAAATTTGAGATGTGAAAATAATGACTTTTTTTTTCAGAATATTTTCAAATACTTCAAAATATTTTCATTTTCAAGAAATATGCTAGATTATATTTTTCCTTTTTCATTTCTGCTTTTGCAAAATGACACTGTGTTTGGAATAGAAATGATTGAGCAAGACTGCAAAAAATGTGTGCCTGTTGGTTTATTTTTCTTATTTACCAATTTTTTTTTATTCTTAAGAAAACTGTTACATCCAGCAACTCCCCTTTGTTCTCAAATAATTTTTTTTAATGTAGCATAGTTTTAGAAAGGTCTTATTCCTTTTTGTTTCTCTGTAAAAAAGCATGCTGTAGAAGCTTTAAGTTTGAATGAGTTGGCAGAATAGCTGAAATGTATGAATGAAGGAGGAGGATGTGTTGGCTTAGTGAGAAAACTTCTAAAGGAACATATTTTTGAAGGTGTATAGTCTCACCTTGTTACCATATCCCTAACAGTGATGTTTCAGGGTTGGATTTTAGCATAGATTTTTACAAATGTGCACAAGTACACAGGTTCTTCTAAACTTGTATTTGTATTCATACATACACTGCTTTCTGAAAATATATGCATCTTTATACTTCTGGAAAGACTTTCATATATTCACTACAGGTTTTGGATGATCTGCTAATCAGAGGTAGGTTTGGTTTGGATCTAATAAGGAATGACAGGCTCATTGTACCACCCAGGCTGGAGATGAGCTCAAGAGACCTCAGCCTAACCTCCTGCTCACAGCAAGCTCAGCTGTGAGCTCAGATCAGCTTGTTTGGTGCTTTATCCAGTCAGGCCTTGAAAACGTCTGACAGAGACTGCACAACCTCTCTAGGTGACTGGTCCCATTGCCCTCATGGGGAAACAGTTTTTGTTTTGGTTTGGTTTTTTTATATCCAATGTGAACCTACCCTGTTTCAGCTTCTGCCTGCTGTGTCTTACCCTTCTGCCATGCCCCACATGGAAGAGCCCGTCTCTATCGCCTTGCTGACCCCATCACAGGAGGTGGAGGATTGCTATTAGATGGGCCCTGAAGCTGTCCCCTCTCCAGGCTGGAAATGCCACAGTCCCTCAGCTTCTCCTTGAAGGACAAGTGCTCCAACTCCAACCATCTTGGTGTCTCCTGCTGAGCGTGTTTCCTTTTGTCACCATCTTTCCTATATTGCAGAGGTCCCAAACTGGACACAGTATTTAGATGTAGTTCTAACTAATTAAGTCCCTCTATCTGGCTATGCTCCCATCAGTATAACCCAGGATGCTGTTGGCCTTTTCGCAAGCCCACTACACTCCCAGTGCATCTGGAACACAGTTTCTGTCACAGGGTTAGTGAAGAAATTTTCCATGTGAATATTTACAATGGGAAGCTATTGCAGGCTGCCTGGCAGGTCAGTGCATTTTGAACATATACAGCCACAACAAGCAGCAGTGTTGTTAACATGACTGGAACTGCTGAAGGCTTTTTATTGGCAGTGAAGGGAAAGCAGTGGCAAAAGGTTGTGCAAGAAAAGACTTTGAAGTAAAGAATGGGATTTAGAGTTCTGTACGTATGTTAAACTCCTTGATTAGTATAGTGCTGCAATAAAACCAGCATCTAATGTTTAACCTTGGCAACTGTTTGTTTTCAAAACATTTAAGCAATTTTCTGGTCACTTTAAAGTTACTTTGTTTTACTTTTCTGATAATGCTGTCATTATAAAGATAGCTAATATACTACCCTTCTCTGAAACTGTTAATCTGGGGAACTCCAAACACTTAACATATTAAAGAGAAAATTTTCATAACATTCCTTCCATACTGTGTACCTTCTTTAAAACTCTTGGAGGTAAAGCTGTGGAAGTGGTCGGTTCAAAGTCAAGTGGAAAGTCTGTGCCAGAGTCAGGGCTGGAGCCTCTAAGTACTTGTTCCAAGCTCAAAGGCTGCCAGTCCAAAGTCATCCATCAACATTTTATTCTCAAAGACTCACACTAGGATTTAGCCAAGTGGTAGAGGTAAATATACAGATGATTTCCTCTCCTTTGATTTTGTAAATAATGCTCCCACAAGGTTGACTTGATCTGAGAGATAGAAGAATACAAGACAAGTGGTATGTCTAAAACCCCACTGTTCTCTCAACCCTGGAGTGTTCAAGTGCTCTCAGTTTCAAATTCACTTCATTACATGAAACAGAATGAAATAGAAAATAAATCTCACAAAGGAAACTGGAACATCTTTACTGCTTAGAAGAAAAACTTTATGGTAGTGGGAGTTGGTAGCTTTCAATCATAAATGTTAAGTGCCAGCAGCAACTGGTTTGCATGTAACAGATGGTTATGGCAAATATGAATCATATTGGTTGAGAGGGACTCATCTCATCCCAGTCGTGGTCTCTGCAGCCTGTGGCAGAAGACACGTAGCCAATAGGATTTGTTGGTAAGTGATATGTAATCTGCTTTCAGTGGCATTCCCATACCTTTTAGTACATCAATTGGTTACTTAGTTGGCTGAATAGGCAAAGGAAGACTCAGATGTTACCTTACTTTCCTGTCTGGTAAGAAACACTCACAGACCATTTTTGAATAAAAAAGACACAGTGTCTAATGTGATTCCATTGCAAATAAGATGAAAACTGGGTCATAGAATCATACAATGGTAGGGGTTGGAAGGGACCTCTGGAGATCAAGTCCAACCCCCCTGCCAGCACAGGAACACCTAGGAACAGATAGGCCACATAGGAACAGATCCAGGTGGGACTTGAAAGTTTCTAAGGAAGGAGACTCCACAATCTCTCTGAGCAGCCTGTTGCAGTGCTCTGTCACTCTCACAGTGAAGAAGTTTTTTGTCATGTCAAGGTGGAACTTCCTGTGTTCCAGTTTGTGACCATTGCCCCTTGTCCTATCACAGGGCACAACTGAAAAGAGACTGGCCCCTTATACTTGACACCCACCCTTCAGATATTTGTAAACATGAATAAGATCCCCTCTCAGTCTTCTCTTCTCTGATCTAAACAGCCCCAGGTGTCTCAGCCTTTCCTCATAAGAGAAGTGTTTTAGTCAATTATCTTTGTAGCTCTCCATTGGACTCTCTCTAGTATTGCCCTGTCCCTCTTGAACTGGGGAGACCAAAACTGAACACTGGTCTCACTAGTGCAGAGTAGAGGGAGAGGAGAACCTCCCTTCACCTGTGGGCCACACTCTTCTTTATGCACTTTATTATTTTTTTTTTCTGATTCCTGTGACAATGGCTGCTTGACTCAAGCAGAAAATACAGATGCTTTGTTCTGTATTGCTATGTCTTGAATTTTTAACCAGACAGTTGTTTCCCCCTGCACAATGCTAAGATCCAACGGATTTAAAATCTGCTGTAGGAACACAATGGAAAAGTAGTTTAACCTTCCTGCTTTCAAAAAGCCTTACTCTTCTTGTGTCTGTGAGCTGCCCTCATGTTCCTGATACATATGATTTTGGTTGTTCTACTTCCACAACCTTTTGCTTCCTCAGAGGGAGCTGGCCACCTAAGTAGGAATTGGGAATTCCTAAATTTCTGTGATTTTCCCCCCACCTCCCAAGTTTTCTTGTGTCCTTGTAGCCAAATTGGCAAGTCTTGAAGGACTTGGAAGTCCCTTCAGAAAACTCTCTTTTGCTCCAGCCTCTCTTAGCTCCCTGGATGGAAGCCTAGTGATTTCTACAATCTGTATTTGCAAAATTTTATGCATCGTATTTTAACTCTCTGCCTCACTCATCCTACTGAAATTTTTATTCCTGTGATGTGCAGCATCTACATTAAAAGTTAGTGAAGATCTTTTGCACCTTGTCACTGTTGTGGCCATAAGAAGCTAGTAAAACTGATAGAATAATTTTATTATGCTTTGAAATTTGCCATGTATGTTTCAACCTAATGTTCCTGGAAATCACATCATTTACTGCTCTCTGCACATAGTGAATCAGTATTTGTCTTGCTTCACAGAGTAGAATTTTCAATTCTTCACCAACTTCCATGTTCAGTTTACTGCAGCCGTGAGTTCCAAATAGCTGTGCTCAAACCCACTTCCTTCTCTCCATTTTGTTTATCAACTTTAATTATTTGTTCCTTCCCTTTTTCTTTTGTATGACTGAGAAAGTTGTTTTCCCTACATAAATCATAATTTAAAATATTTATGTTGAATCACTTATCAGTTATGCCACACTACAAAGCCTTGTTTGTATTAAAATCCATCTTCCTACAAGAGCTTTTTTTCCCCTGGCAATTCTTGATTTTTCTTTTCATTCTTTGCTATTTAGTCTTACAGAATTCTTTCTATTGTTTGTTGGTGATGGTTATTTTACATAATAATCCACATAAAACTGCCATTGATTTAAACAAAAGCATTCTTAAATCCTTTATATTATTCACCATTCCCTTCCTCATTTGTCTGAATATTTTGTTCTGGTTTTGACCACAGCTGAACACAGGCAGAAGCTGCCTTTGAACATGTTGTACACCTCCTCTTTTAAATTTGCAGCAACAGAGCTATTAAGTTAATCAGTTGAGTATGTTTTACTTCAAATGTTATTAATGGAAATTTAACACCAAAGTTGCATATACTTTACTTTGCCTTACTGTGTATCTTCAAATGATACATTGAAGAGAAGTCTTTACGGACATCACCTTAGGTGTAGGTTGGAAAAGTGGAAAATTACTCTGTTGGTAAAGTGTGTTTGTGGGGGGGGGGGGGTGGGGAGGGGGGGGGGAGGAGAGAAAGCAACATAAGTTTATTAGTATATTTAGAAGGATATACAAGTGCTTCCCAATGCTAATGCAAAGTACCGTATGCATGCAATGTCAACAGTCACCAAAGTGTGTGATGCATTGAGTTACATAGTCAATAGCCAAAAAGTAAATTAAAAATGAAGAAGTTAAAAATAAGTAAATGAATTTAAAAAAAACCCAAAACCAACAAAACACAAAAAGGTGTGCAGCCATAATGGAAACTTTCCTCAGATTTATCTGTTTGAGGGTGATGTCTGTCTTGGTTGGGAAGGGTTAAGGATGTGGCAGGTCTCTCCTGTCCGCAGTGGCACAGGCTCTAAGGCAGATGGACTAGGAGTGCATCATAATGGCAAGCCCCCCGCCCACAAATATTCATTTTTGTAGCAAAATATTCTCTTCTGAGCACACTAAGGTACTTAAAACAATTTATGTTGTTCAGTATGAACAAGGCTTTCAGGTTACTCCCTGTATACTGATGTGAGTCATCTGTTTTTTGTGTTCTTATGCTTGTGCCAAGACTACTAGAAAGCCTATAATTACAACAGCTTGCATTCGTGGCATCAGTGAGGCCCGAATTACATTTCTTCTGGGTGTCCTACAGGTGGCACTGTAATTTCAGTGTCATGAATAGTAAAGCATTTAGATCTCTAGATGTCTCTTTTACCCGCCTTTGGACCCTGGAATTTCCCTGACACAGCAGAAAGAGATCTGAGGAAGCACAGATAGGCAGTAGCATCCCTCTGCTTTGAAGAAACCTGTCTGTAATATTCCAGTGAGTCAAAAACCCCAAAATTTCAAAGTATACAATGGTCTACCTTGTTTTTAGCAACACCTATCACTTTGAAGAAGGATGAGATTTATCAGAGTGCATGCTCTGTCTTTTCTAGAATAATGTGATATGTGAAATAAGTAGAATTTTATAGAGAAAGCAATGAAAATGATTTAAATATTTGTACTATAGTCCAATGTTTATTCATTCTTGAAGTTTACATACCTGTGACTGAAACTATTGAATACACAAGCCAGAAAAGCACCCCAAAACTACAAGGTCCTGGTTATTATTTTCCTTTGTTCCCCAAACCTAGTAAAAACTGAACTTGTGGAAACATTTGTCTTGTATTTTTAATAGGGCTATTAATTTTGGCTTGCCGTGGCATCAGCTAGGCAAAAAGGAAAAATGGGAAATAGAGACTTCATTTAAAACTATCAGACCCATCTGCTCTTCTGCAAACCTTGCTTTCAACCTTGCATGTGTCCCAGATCAACAAAACCAGTAGTGCTCTATGCCACATCCCTCTCTTTGTCCCATGGGCATCCTGGCCTTGGTGTGGTTGGGCTTGGACTGCCCTGAGCTCTCCTGTACTTTGGAGCACAGGGCTGGACCCTGGAGGACCCCTGGGAGACCGAGGCTGAAGGGTCACTCTGGGGTTAGCAACAGAGGCTTCAGCAAGGCTTGGAGTGCGATTTGTTACAGGGCACCTATAATATGCTTTCTCTTGTTTCCCACAATGCACTTTGAGCCTCTTCTCAGAAATATTTGATAGCACAGTTTTTAAGCCTATTTCCATTTCTGAAACAACAAAAATTACAAAAAACTACCTATCTGGGAATAGTTCAAAGTTTTATTTCCATTCCCTACCTCATTTCCACGTAGCTTAGTCCCAGTATTAGTTCTGGCAGGCACGGCTTTTAGCATTTCCGTTGATGCCTGGCTTGTGGTTTGCGTAGTCATGACTTGTAAAAGAGACATTAGTTTCCTCTTGGGCAATTTCAGCATTGCAACCAATTTCTGTTAGAGTTTCCTCTCTGCTTTGTGAGGTGTGGGAGTTGTTGGGACAAGTGTGGCTGTTCATCAGAATTCCTTGCTGGTAAGGTTGTGGCTTATGTTTTTTTCTCTTAAGTGACAAACGTTAGTTGTTTCTGTCTAATGACATACATTTTCTTCTTTTTAATTAAAAACAAAAAAAAAAAAAGAAAAGATTTTATCTTGTGAACATTACTAACTTGGTACAATAAAGGAAGTTCACACAGGGCAGTAATTGCCCTTTTTTTTTTTTCCTTTTTTTTTTCTTCTTTTTTTCTTTGTTAAGGGCTGTGTAAAAGATCTTATGCTTCCCTTTTCTTGCCTCCCCCACCTTTTTGGTTACAAAATGCAACTGGATTACTTAAAAATAACAAAATTATTAGAAATAATGAAGTTTGGAGTGAGGACAAGTGACAGCATGTATGTAAATGATTCCTATTTTGGCCAATTTTTGCTTATGTTTTAAGATCCATCAAAGGAGAGGGTGGTAGTCTAGTCATAACTTTCATTTAAATAGGGTGTTCATGAAGACAAGTATGGAAATACAATATGGAAATGGAAGCAATTCCTTTATTGATTTTAGGTTCCTAGAGAAAAAACTAGTGTCATGTAGAGTACATAAAGTGCAATATGGGGGTGACTTTAGTGGGCTGTGGTGACAGTGTTGAGTGGACTCTTTTCACATTAAAAAGAGAAATCAATTTTAGAATATATTAATATTTTTCTCATAGACATGAAATTATGTGAGTAAAGACACAGCGAAAGTACAATGTGAATGGGCTTACTCTTATCAGGAACATACAGACAGAAGAATTAAAATCTCCTGTCCTTTTCAGTGAAACAGAAAACCCAACCCCTTGACTGCATCTTTGGACAACATGTTAAACAATTACTTACCTACTTACTTCCAACAAGTCCTTTTTGGGGTGTAGGGTAATACATATCTTTACTTGACTCAATTGTATTAATTGGATTTCTTGGAAGGTTTACTATCCCTGCTCAGGAACTACAGTTCAGTTCAGCAAGATTTTCCTGTCTGCCAGTTATGATAGCATTTGATAGTTTGTGACGATTCATAAAGGAGAGAGAAATTGTTTGGTAACTTCTCATTAAATTTTCTTTCTGTACCTTCCCCTGTGGTGAAATTTTTACACTTTCTTAGAGGCGAAAAGTGCATCTGGGAAGGAGAGATTCCCACTCTGCCTCTCTCTTGGTGTTGACTCTTGTGACACAGCTGCACATGATTTGAGCAGGTTGAAATCCTGGCTGCATGCCTCAGGTCAGAGATGTTGAAGCTCTCTGCTTTCAAATGCTGCATTGCTTTGGCTTTGCCCAGTGTGCTGTCTCACCAGAGCCCCTGCAAGAGCTGTCTGCCCCTCAAAGCAGAGAGAGAGAGACTGGGTTCTCGCACACTGTGTTGCAACACCTTCTTTCCATTGGGAAGTCATACTGGTTTCAGAGGTGGGAAAGGTTTAAGGGCATGTTAAAATGTATGGTGTCTGCAAAAGGGTGCTTCATGACAGCATCTGTACCAGATCCAGGAATAAACAGGGTGATAGAAAGCTCTCTTTCACTCTGCCAATCACAAGAGTCATTAATGCCAGGCGCTAATGTTCATAAGAACTTTTTGTGCAAGCTGCTTGCTACTTTTCCCCCTGCACACTGGGAGACGTGATTTCTTGCAGGGGTGTCCAGTGGCCAAAAAGCAGCATCTGTCTGTCACTTTGAGTGTGTTTCCCTGAGTAGGTGCAGCAGCCAGGTGCTGTGAACTCAGCATGGCACACTCTCCACCAGTGTCTCTACAGTCCTTGCAAGTTGGCTTGGAAAGGCATTGAGCCAACAAATGAAGAGATTCCACGGTCATTAAGATACTCTCTGTTTTGTCCTTGTTAGTTCTGGATGTTTCCCCTTGCCCCTCAAATCCATTCTT
Organism: Actenoides hombroni; assembly: GCA_024336885.1. Lineage (NCBI taxonomy): Eukaryota > Metazoa > Chordata > Aves > Coraciiformes > Alcedinidae > Actenoides > Actenoides hombroni. The sequence goes on along the minus strand of WUAM01000179.1, from coordinate 9,173,536 downwards.
TCCACACTCCCGCATGACCTAGCTAAACTAGTAGTGACTTGGTTGTGGGTGAATAGGGTGAGGACTGGTTTGGATAAATGTGGAGCAGTAGGACACTGTACAGATGACAGTATCGTGCACTCATTTGAATAAATGGTATAAATGCGCAGCCTGTTGCTAATCAGCTTGTCACGTGAAGATCCTAGCAAATACTCAGTTGGTATTGAATCTTCATGTAGGAGCAGTAACCCAGAGAGGGTGCTGTCACTAAATGACATGTTGAATAGTTTCACTATTTTGTGTGTGAAACTGTCTTCAAGGGATCACTCATCCAGCTGCTAATGCACCTAGTACACTTTATGGGCCAATGTAGCTGGTACTGTACATGAGCCTGGAGAAAGTGTCCTGCTTGTTTGCTAATAAAATCATGCTGCGTGTGGTTGCACAATCACTAAAGAGGGAGATGGGGACTGAGGTAACATTGCATGTGAAGCTATACCTAGTACCCCTTTCTGCAGCTCTATTTCCCTCTCAGCTGAAACAGAGCCATGTTTCTATCCTTAAAAAATCCTTAGGAGGATTTTTCTGGAAAGCAATACATGCAGTTCAAGGCATAGCTCATCAAAGTGCCCGTGTGTGTGTGCACACTGTGTTTATGCCTTAGTGACATACCCTTCTAAAAATATTTTCCTTCTGCAGCCTCTTCTACTCTCTAATTGTTAACTTCTCTTTCCTATCATTGAGTTACAGGCTGGCTGCCCTCCAGTGTCTGCTTCTTTTGCTTTTGCCATGGGGCAACTCTGGCATAAGTCCAGTGAATAGACTGAATTTTTCTGCCATGATGAGATGGATCTGTCCTCCTTTAGCTCTATGTCCTGCCTCTGGCTTAGCTGAGTCACACTTTCTCTGTGCATACACTTTGAGTTGTCCCCATGTTCTTGTCTCCTTCCTCTCCAAACAGGTCTTGTGAATTGCTTCCAAGGGGTGGGAAATCAACATAATGATGTGGCCTGGCCTCACCTACTGCTTCTTTAACTGATTCTATTAATGCAGATATGGTTTCATCATCTGGGTAAAGCATATCTTCCTTTGACTTCCTTACCTTGCTTTTTCCTAGAACCTCCTCTAGTCTTTCTCCCCTTTTTTTTCAGCTAATGTGTTTTTATTTCTTCTATTAAATAGAATCAACTAACAAACCCCTCTGTTCTCTACTGTCATTTTATCCTGGCACTTACCTTTGATTTTATCTGAAAATCTCTTCTTAAAACCTCACTGTCCATGATTATGTCTTCTGGTGGCTCTCCACCTGTTTTCCGAGACATACAAATTGCTTTTCAGAAGGTTTTGATATACCCAAAAATATTGTTTATGGTCTCCTAAAAGATCCTATCCTCTGATCCATTTTTCCTCTACACTTTATGCCCAAGTAATTTTATCCATAAACTTTAGCATGCCGCCTTCTATGAAGGGCAGATCCACTCCTATAACACAATTTGTTTTTTTTTTATTTTTTATTTTTCCAAATGTAGAATTTGGCCTGTCTCTCTGATATGTCATAGCTCAACTTTTAGCTGGATTCAGCATGATCAGCTTCTGCCTTTTCTAAATCATCTTTCCTCATTACTGATAATGACATTATGGTATAAGTGCCTTCTTCGACTCTCTATGTCCTCATTTTTAAGCTATGTTTAAATTTCACACACACTTTCAAATGTTTTCACTCTCCATACACAGAAATAAATTGTCATCTAAGTTTTCATTTCATTTCACATTTACTGAAATCTCCTATTTTTGTGGCCTTGACAAAAGTAATTTCAGCACCTCATATCAATTCAAAAACTCACTGCAAGGATAATTTTCTTACTCTGCTTCTTTGATGAATTTCTCTGCCTATTTATACTTCTGGGCAGCATCAAACATACTGAGCTTGAACTCTCATTTTGAACTCCCTGGGATCCCTTCCTCCCTCGGACCCCTCTCTTAGTTTTACAAACATTTGAAAGCATTATATCTTGTTACTTTTCAAAGCCACTTGCTACAGAACTAACACAAACCTTGACAATGTCTGTCCTCAGGCATGCTGAGACCCAACATATGATTCTAATGGCTGTTGTTTCACTGTTATCTTGGACTCCATCTGATTCCTGTCTACATCCTCCTGCTGTATCCTGTCTTAAACTGGAAGTTGTCAGGAGCAGAGTTACCTTCTCTTTTCTTCCATATTCCTACAGTACCCAACGCACGTTCCATTACAATGGAAATAAACATACAGCAATTCGTATTGCCAATACTTCACAAAAGCTTCTTCAACAGTATTTTGGGTTGTAATGCTTTAGATAATTTCATGTAGTTCCCTGCTCTGTTACATTCTGTAGCAGTTTCATTATCCTTGTTCTTGTAAGATCTCAGGAGAACTCATGCTCCTTTTTTTTGGTGCATCTGTCTATAAGTTTCTTCCAGAAATTACATCTGGGTACAAACACCATCAAAATATACCAGCTGAGTCATTAATTGTGCATATTTACTCTTAGTCTAAAGCAAATGCAACTGCTAGACAATTCAGTTTAGCTTAAATCTTTTTAGTAGTTCTCATCAGACACATAGCAACTTAAGTTTCTGAGCTTTCTGTAGAACTAGCTCCCTAATACAGCCTTTAAACGATTTGTGTGGATCTCATAAAGCACAAGGAGAATGGAAATGATGTGAAATAGTCAAATTTTGTCAGAAAGCAGCACTGTGAGGATGTTTGTAATAAGTAGGAAGCAGCACTTCCCAGATTTGTTGAACGTCTTTTCGGTTAAGCACAAAATAGGGAATTGGGAAGGGAGGGAAGGCAGGTTTAATGGGGAATCAGAAATTATTATTTATGATATATATTTATTTACTAGCAATTTAGTGCACTGGATTGATTCTTTTCAGGTGTGATTTTTTTGTCATGTGCTTCTATCTGAAGTCTTGTGGGTTGCACCCAAATGTACTACCAGTGCACTTAAAGCACTCCTGCTTAGAAGAAGATTGAAGCTGTAAAAGAGCTGTAAGGAGCCATGTAGTACATGCCATTGCAGAGATAACCAAGATCCTCCAGCATTTTTCTGTCTTCTGGGTGCATTGTTTGTGCCCTCTATAAGCTGTGTTTCCTGTAGAGATGCACTGCGGAGATACAATCCTAGAAATAGAGTGAATCACAGCAGCGTAACCCTGGTCTTGGGTTCCTGCAGCCACAGAAGTGACATCTTGGTCTTGTGTTAGTTAATTATTCAGTCCATTGGGTTCTCTCCAGTTCCTCCTCTTTGAAGATTTCTGGTGAGATATACTTTCAGGTGATGGTTTCCTTTTAGCCTGTTTATCTCCTGATGCAAACCTTTGGCTATCTTTAGAGACAGCTATTCAGCATGGTTATTTTGCTCCTACTTTGGGACTATACTATTGTTTTATACTATAGCACATATTATATTTGGGTCCTATATTGCTTCCTGAGGACGTGCAAGGACGTCAGGTGCTCAGTTGAAGTTCATACCTTTTGTCCACTGCTGCTTCCCCTTCTTTCACCTTTAATGAAGTGACACAGTAGGAACATACTGGTTGCATACGCAATACATTATGAAATGTGCTGAAAACTTGACTAACATCCAGTTTGAACAGCTGTTCAACCTTCTGACCTGACTTACAAAGCCCCATGGAGTTTCAGCCTTGGCTACCTTGAATTCAACATTTCAACATCGTTTTATCTTAACGTTTGTGGTCAGCTCACTTTCTTCTGCTAAGAATTCAGGCTTAAGCTCTGGAGTGGAAGACATTTAAGAAAAACAAAACTCCACAAACATTTTGAGAGTGAGTCCTCTGTAGTAGGTCATTTTTCTTGTTTGAAGTAGCTTGAATTTTTTTTTTTCCTCATTGATCTCAACAAATCACAGATTGATGGTCAAAAGTCTATTCCCTTCAGAAGTGGGTTTCTTGTGCCAGCTTTCTTATGAATTCGAGTGCATTTTATGTTATTGCTCATCTGTATAGAAGTTATAACATTGAAATGTAAGGACTGTAGTAGAATTTGAAAAAGAAATATTTTAAAATCAGGACATAATGAACTTCAGACATGATATTGTGGCTTGATTCCACTTGTCCCATATAGCATGACACAAGGTTAATAGGTTTCAGCAGTAAGAAAGATCAGTGAAAAAAATGAATCAATGTGAAAAAACAATACAACTAAAAATACATATTTTTGTCTAAATAGTCATTAGTTGTTAGACTGCTTATCTAATTTGTGTTTTTAGATAAGAACAATTCCCTCCATTTTTTTTTCATGGTAAGAATACTGGACTTTTCCTTCACAGCTGTATATCTGTTAACAAAGTTTGTCATATTTTCTGTTTTAAAATCGCTATGGAGAGCAATTTTTTATTATTATTATTAATTTTTTTCTAAATGAAAATGTTGTTTTCTCTGAGATTCTCTGTGGAAGAGAATTACAAAGTAGAACTCATGATAGCTTTAAGATGAGAAATCTTCTGTGGTCATGATTATGGTGTTAACTACTTAGCCTAATAAAACTGACATTAGTTGATGGGATTTAAGGTTATCAGATTGGTATGTTAAAGTAATTTAGGTGTGTTGCTTATCTTGTTCACAACTAGACTTTCTTTAAGATATTTCTTCATCATTAAAAAAATGAGGGTGGAATGGACAGTAACAGCTCTTGCTCAGAAAGATGAAATGCTTACTGGTATTGAGTAGGATGTTTGCATTCAGATGTTCCCTTGAGGGGTCTCTCCCCTCTCAGAAACACTAAGGTGTTTCTGGTCATGCCTGCGTGTCTGAAAACCGTGATCACTCTTCATGAGATAGTTATTCAATCTGCCAGGTATGTGCCTGGAGGAGTTATATCCAAAATTTTTGATGATCTTTTGATTTTTCCAATCTTTTCCATTACTTTAACAAGACATGAGCATTACAACCTTGTTGTGCTTGATAATGCTTGTAAAACACATGTGCTAATTTATAATATTGGGTCAGAAGTCATGAGAAGCTATCTAGCTGCCAACAGAAACAGGATGTATTATGGTACTTACTTGAGCATAGCCTTGAGAGATAGCTACAAAGACAAATACACCATTCCTTCCCTTGTCTGTTAAAAGTTGTGTCATCAAGTGAGTTGATTTAAACTGAGACTATTTAAATTATGGGTGTTTCAAATCCTTATGCTACCCTCAGATGCTTTAACTGGTATAAATTACAGCTCTGATGCCACGGGAAATACCAAGCATGGGGTCACTTTTCTCTTAGCATTTGCTTCTTGCTATTTGTACTACCATGGGGGTTTTGTTGCCAATTTTTTTTGTTGCCAAAATAGCACATGGCATGAGAGGGAAAACTGAAGTAAAAAATGAAAATAATTTATTTAAAGAGGATAATAAAAGTAACTATTGAGGCTGCAATTACTGTGAGCTATACATTTCCATTAAGTAGTTGATTATGCTAGTTTTGTCTTTATCAATATTTTTTAGCACTGCGAAGTCTAAAAGCTATTTGGTCTATTTGCTTTTCTTATGTATTGAAAGATACTGGTATACGAATCAAGTTGAAAAATGGAGATACTCTATATTGGAATACATTCATCTAAATATAAAAAGACATAAACAACTGGAGACTGGTTTAGAGGAAAAACAGAGAAGAGAGAGAATCTCTCCTTAGAAGAAAAAAGAGAGAGACACATAGAGTTAACTTGGGAGAGCCATAATATGGTGGAATTTAAGGGAAAAAGATCGGTGAAATACATAAAAAATTTTTTTAAAAACCCAGATCTTCTGAGAAAACCTAGAAATTGTTTCTGTGAAAGAACAAGTTCAGGGTTTAGGTTTGTGTAAATAGTTTCACCACATTACCTTCTGCTTTGGAAAAATGCTCTCTGCTTTCTTTTTAGATTTTACTACAGTGAGGACAACCCCGCAGAAAAGGAGTTAGGAAAAGTGTTCATATCAATAAGATTCAAGAAGCAAGTGTTTAATGTAGTCAGGTCTGCATTTGCAGGAGTAGCAAAGAGTCATCTCTAATGATTTATTTCCATGTGCAGATGTTCTGGCAAAGGCTGTAGTGTTTAAGAAGGAAGAATCATAGTAAATCCTGAATGCCTAGAGGTGCTGATGGCTGCAGAAAAATATTGCAGTAATCTTTTGCAATCAGTGATAGATTTGTTCTAAGTTTTATTTCAGTTCTCAGGGCCAACCAGAACATTATACTACCTCTCTTGCACAAGACCTCCTTTTCATACTAGTGCAACGCTATATTCTAGAAGATGCTTCTTACTATGCTCTTTTTGTGTGGTGAATCAGGCTTTCTTCTCTTGCTCATTGTAAACGTTAGCCAAAGTAAAAGTGGCTGGTAGCAAATTGAACAGATAATGACAATTACTGTTATTAAAAGAAAACCAAATCTACTGCTGAAATAATATAGAAGAGGGAAACCACTGAAGAATAAACTGAATTCCCAGGACATAGTGTTTCTAAGAGCACCTTCTCATCATATCTTTGGGCTTTTATCACCTAGAGGTGATTTTTTTCCTCTCAGCAGTCTGTATGTGGGTCTAACTCATACGCACTGAGAACAGCACTGGGGTCCCACTTGCTGGCCCAAGTTGCTGGCTTGACTGTCCTGGACCTTGGAGAAACTCCGTTTTATATACTAGGATGTGGACCTGTTTGTTGAATTGAGGAATGGGTGCTGGTTACATTTCTCTGGAGAAGCTAAGGTGTCATCAGTCTGGTTTTCTCCTTTCTTTTGTTCCTGGGGAAATACCTTTTACCCGTGGGGAAAAGACTACATGCAAATGTCTGTGGCTGACCAGATTACACTGTAGTGCAGGAACAGTTGCACCCTCCTCTGCTGCAACCTGCCAGGGCAGTTTGCCACTGTTATTATCTCACCCTGCTGAGATTTCTCTATTGCAGTGGTCATGTCTGAGTACAGTGCATGTACTTTCTGTAATGTGAAGGGTGGAAAGAAGATAAACTCTTAATGCCTCTGATATTTTAATGAAGAATCAAACAGGGCTCTCAGGACTTCTGTTCCTTGTGAACTTTGTAAATGTGAAGTGGAGGTCTTTGATGGAAGAAAAAGCAAGTCCCCCAGCCACTTCTCCTTACTTCATGCTCATACTTATCAGCATAACAATTTTGCTTTACTTTTTAAAACCTGTTCTCTTGACATTTCTCTGGAATTGTGAATGCTGGCCTTTTGTATAGAGCTGCTGACATAATGATCATTGCCTTAGTGGAAGAAAGGAGGAGAGGATTCACATCTAAGTTTCAGAGAGTGCAAACAGTAGCAATTTTTTGTGTCCTTTTGTTCTCAAATGCAAGAGCCAAAAGTCTATTCCTGTTTTCCTGATGTATTACATTGCAATTGTGGCAGTTGTAAAGGGACTGAATTTCCTTGTTACATCTCTCATCAGCGTGGCAGCTCGGGAAATATTGCTCAGGTAACTCTTGTTTTATTGGACACAGGAGAAAACTACATCCACAGTACTCTAGAGAGCAACTACAAACATAGGAAGGAATGGTCATCCTCTGCTCTAGCCTTGGCTTTGCTGCCTTAAATCAAATTATTGCTGCCCAGGAATTGCCTCCAGCAAGGCATGGCTGGGGGCTGAGCCCCTCCTGGCAGCCTGGTGGTGCTGCCTCCTAAGTGAGTTTTCATTCCTGATGGCCACTAGAGATGAAATAGTAAAAATTCTCCAAAAGGAAAATGTCCCTGTGTTGTGCTGGGCAAAGGACCCTGAAGTTGGTTCATTCTTGAAATGGCAGAGGGCAGAGCTGAAAGTTGGAGTGTGCCAGGCAGCCTCCCCATGTCAGCTCTATCTGGCAATTTTTTATTTTTATTTTTTAATTAGTCTTATTTTAGGAAATCTAGTTAACTTTAATGATAATACCCTTTCTCTTTCTTTTGTTCTTTTTTTTTTTCCTCTGAACCTTGTCCTCCAAATTCACAAAATGTTTTGCAGCAGCTTACTGCTGTGATTAATTTTTTTCAATTTTTAGCTTCCATTGCATAAAACCTTCTGCAATGCCTTGACAGCAAATGTTTGTCAAAACTACCTTCCAGTGAGGATGTCTCAAGTTCCTGTCATTGAGATGATCCATGTTTAGTGCAGTGGTTCTGTGCCTTTGTACTGGGGAGAAACACCCCCTTCAATCTCTCTTTAGGTGTTAGACCTTGAGTGTTCCCTCAAAATGGTGTTTGCTGAATGGCTAATCTGAAAAAATAGAGGGGGAACAACACTCCCTCTCCCTCCATCTACATCTTTTTGCAAGGGACTTACTTCAATCCTTAGATTGTTGTCTTAGGAGGGACTACAGGCTTTGGACTTTTTTTCCCCGCCACCCCTCTGTGTTTCAGCTTCCGGGCTAGCAAGGAACTGTGCATCTTTGGAAGAGAGCAGAACACCAGGAAAGTTATTCTTTAGACTTGGAGTGTTTTCTTACCCATTAACTGCACTAACTCTTCGGCTATTTCTGCAGCCAACTTAACTTCGCCCGCTTTTATTGCCTGCCACAGCAAGAGCCAGCTCAAAGGCAGTAGTAATTGCTGTATTGCACTTGTTGTTTCTGCAAACTTTTACTTAGCCTTCAAACTTACCAGCACTAGGAATCAGCTCAACACTAGAAGGAGTCTACATGCAAACTCACATTTGGGGCAGACACGCTTCACTAAGCATGCCATTTTGATGTCTCGTTTTCGTCTGTGAGGCCACAGAGACAGACGGAGCACCTCTTTTCTGTTGATCCTCTTCAGGCTTAATAAGGCTCTGAGCAACCTAATCTAGTTGAGGACGTTCCTGCTTACTGCAGAGGAGTTGGACAAATGACCTGTGGAGGTCCCTTCCAACCCAGGGCATTTTATGATTTTTCTTTCCAGCCCTTCTCCTCCCAAAGTTGGTGGGTATAGGCTCCTGAAACTGCTTGTTCAGAGCTGTCAACACCTGTAACCTGCTGCTCTTGGGCTTCTTGGCTGGATTGATGACTTGGCTGTGATCCAAGCAGGGTGATGTTTTCAGACCCTTTCTGTCTCTGAGATGGGAGCAGTGAACTTTGTTCCATTTTTTTCCTGTCCCTCTCCCAAATGGAGTCAAAAGTTGACTTTTTGAATTGCTTGCAGGTGAGGGGATTGAAACATTTCAAATGAGTTTGAAAACAAGGTTATAACCAATTATATTATTATGTGACAAATGCAGTTTCTTGCTGCTAGGCCTGTGATAAGAAGCCTTTTGGCTTTTCAAAAGGTAATTTTTATTTAACAAGCTCGAATTTTTCCATTGTTATCAAAGTTGGAGGTGTACTCTGACAATTATGACTTATTACTACACTTTAATGGACTTGTTTTTTCTGATGCTAGTGGTCAATCTGTAGATTCATCTGCAATTGGAACCACAAAGTCATGGGGACCAAGGTGGGTGGGACACAACTTAACTGGAATGGGATGGCCCATGAACTTTCATTAACAGTGCCTTGATGTCTGTTTGTCATTGGCCTGTGGCAAAGCACCAGCTTAATATCCAACTTCCCTGATGAGCCAGTAAACGAGAAAATCTGCAGATCAAGAAACTCATTGTACAAGTAAGATAGTCTCTTTAGATAGTTAATTAACCAGTTAAGTAACTGGCTAGATCTGATTAATTAGTACTTAATGGTAAGGTTCTGTCAGATTAAATTGATCTCTAGTAACCCAAAGGACAATTGTGAATTTACAATCACTGTGATTATTTTTGCCATGCATTTTTGCAAGAGCCCCAGTTAGAGGTAATGTGATAATTTAGGACTGTTACATAAGGCTGTCTCCTTGCCACAGGACAGCGCTTCAAGCGCTGCTATAATCTGGGGCAATGCTATTCCTAATGCCCAGTAAGTGAGATATGTGATTAAGTAATCATTGACTTTTTTAGGGAAATTTTTGTAGCACCAGCACTGTTTTCATGTTGCCTGTCAATTCATTGTGCATGAAAGTGCAGATTGCTACAGGCAGCCAGAAAAACAGAAAGCAAGCAGAGAGGTTAAAGCTGGTGACCAGTATGAGAAACATAAACAGAAGGAAGGCAAAAAGCTTATTTTCCAGGTTGTTCTACAGCTCTGATTTCATACTTGGCAAAGTAGAAATTATTTTGAGTAGTCTGTGTCAATGTCATCTGAACAGGAATTGAGCTACGCACGTTTTGGGTGCTTCTGCAACACAAATAGTTTGAGTCATGTTGCATATCTCAAATATTTTGTTCAGAAGCAGGAAGATGTATGCCCACTCTTCATGTTATCTGAGGGATGCCTGGAAGGCATGTCTGTCAGACCAGTACCAGTATCATTGCAGATCAACATAATCACCGTAGCTTGTAGCTGACAAGAGAGAGTGTCAGGCCTTGTGGATTTTGACTTCCACAAGAGGAGTATTACTGATGAAATAAGATTGGTTTTTGCAACTAGAATCACTGGAACCTCAGAATCTTTTTCTTCTTTTTCCACCCTTAACATTGCCTTTGATCTTCAACAGAGATCTTTCTGTTTATTTCGGAAGAGATGATGTAGTCAAATGGAAATAATTGCAAGATATTTCTGATAAGTCACTTGCTGTGTTTCCACATTTGTTGCATCAGCTATTACTCATGTACCTACTTGTTTATTACTCTTGAAAGAGCAGGAGTGAATTGGAACTAATAAAGCTGTGCAAAGTGATATTTATAGTTCTGCCATTGAATCAAAATTAAAACAAACAAACAAAAAATAATTAGAAATGTTGTAGCTGAAACCACTTCTGACATTCAGTATTCAATCCAGACCAAAGTGAAATTGGTTGTTTTTGGCACCTCTGAGAAAAGCTAAGGAAATGCAGGTATCGCTTAAAAACTGATAATACAAATCCATCCCCTTTTGCTTTTATTCTGTAAATCCATTATATTTTATCCTTCAGGAAGTGAAAGATACAAGTTTGTTTTCTCCTTTATAAAGTCATTTGAAGTGGGAGAGGTTTCACTGTGCCTTATTTTATTTTCTCTCTTTCCTTTGTCCCACTTTGCAGTTTTAGTGAATTGAACATCACAGCAGACTGCAATCCCAGTGCACATTTTCCATGTGGGTGCCTTCATCTGTAGGCTGGAGGGTTTCCCTCTCCTTCTGTTCCTAGATCTTATCTCATTGCAAATAGAGAGGCTTAGGATGAGGGCTGGAATCCCACATCCTCACCTTGATGCTTAGGGTACGCCTTTGGGAATGAGACCCTACCTCAAATTTAATGTTAGGACAAGGATACACATGGGTGTCTCCAGTCTGTGATATAGTGCCCTGTGTGCTATGAAATAAGGTGGTCTAAGCCAAGTTGGAGTGCTGGTTTTGCAACAGTTAAGTACACTTGAGTGGACATAGAAGTCCTAACAGTGTAACTAATCTCACTCGGGTTTACTTAGGAGAAATAAATTCAGATTATGAGAGTTATTTCTGCAGTGAAAGTGTGGTGTGAGTTTTTTGGTTTGGTTTTTTTAATGTTTCTTTGGTTGTTTTTTTTATACCTTTCTTTACTCAGGGGATAGTAGGTTATACTCTTAACTAGAATGAGACAGAAGTTAGTGCTACTTTTGAAAATTGAATGCTGGCTCCAAGATTGCTTATTCAGTGTTTGGAAAATAAACAAAAATTTGAGTTCAAGTCACTGAGAAGGTTCTGCTGAAATCCATTTCAACTCTGCTGTCACAAAGCATGCAGGTGGAAACATTTCCTTGCCGGTTAACTAACATTTCTCCTCCTGCTCCTGGTACCGGGGCTGATTCAAATCTATGCAGTGTGTATAATTACACACCACTCTCCCCTTCACATGTAATGAAGAAATGACAGGAAAAAGGCCACATGTCACAATAATGACTATAATTTGGGTTATTATTCCTTTGCTTTCTGGCTCGGTATTTGAGGCTTGATGTTAATTTGCTTGTATAACTAAAGGTGTTTCCTCTGCTTGTTTATACTAGCTATGATTTCTAAACATCCTTGAAATTATTTGCCATAAGCTCTCCCTTCATTATGATATTAATTCAATTTGAGCTGCTTGTAGAAAGTGTTTTGTTCTATTTTTGAACAGAAACAGTTGGGAGCCAGAAAAATATGTATTTGTTTGCCTTTCTATTTTTGATTTGAAATTGCTGGAAGCCAGTAGGTGGGGTTTTATTTTCTGGTTTAAGATTTTATTTTCAAACTAAAACAAATATTATGTATGAGGATTGGCACATATCTTAAACTGCTGGTTTTAGCAACAGGAAAAAGTTCTTGTTAGAAATTCCTCTGAAGTGTGGCTCTATTTCTGGAAATCCTTTCTTGCTAACTTCAACAGTCTTGTGTCCTCTCCCATTTCACTGAATGATTCTTCCATATGCAGAGATATGAGTTTTATAGGAACTTTTCTGGCACTAAAAAGCTGGTATCTTTGTTTTCATCTTGTACCCTGCATTGATTTTTGTCATCCAGCCAAAAAACCTCATGTAGGGAGTTGATTGTTTGCTGCATGTAGCAAATGAAAACATCTAAAAGTGTAACTGCTAACTTTGTGAGTTAACACTGAGAATAGCTCAGCCAAACTTAAATCAACATCTTACACATTTCTTTCAAAGTAAAAAAACCAAATACCCCCCACTCCAGTTTACTTACCGATTCTCTATTCATTTCCTAAACCCACTTCCCAAAACTCCAAGCAAACAAAAAGCAGCCCCCCAGCCACATCCATGAGTTTTATTCTGTTTATTTCACAGAAAAGCTGTGATGGCTTTGAATTGTTGTTCCTTAGCATTGCTTGACTTAATCTGTAAAATCAGGTCAAGTAACATAGCTTTATCATTGGAAAAGGTCTTTTTTGAGGAGGTGAGTAGAGTGGGAATGGTAAAGTTGGCAGGAAAAAGTGTATGAACATTTATTTATTTATTTTTATTTACTCTACAGTCAAGACTTAAGTTCCGTGTTATATTTTCATATAAGTAAACAAAACTCTCTCTTCTTACAGCTTTCTCACTGAGCTTTGAAATCATTAATGGAAGCTGATGGCAACAGTCTCGTAAGTATAATTGAATTTATGCCAGAGTTACTCATCAGCTGAAGAGGTTGTACATTGGGATTACGTCCTTGTAATCATAGGTGGTTTTGGACAACATCAATATCTAAACAAGATGTTGCTTAGAGGCCAAGCCAACTGCCATAGGCTGCCCCAGTTCTGCTCTAAGGATGAAACAAAGTGTGTTTTATGGGGCTAATGCCACTTCTAAGTCCTACCCCTCAACAGATGAGAAAGCAATAACCTAGGATTCATGAGCTTAGCAAAGGATTTTCTTAACCACACATTTGTCTAACCCTTGAGAAACTTAAGGAAAATAGAGCTCTATAGAAGATAAACTATTAATCATAGCTGCCTTTGGTGCCTTCTCTGATTCATGCATTCTGATTTCAATTTCATGAGACATGAAGTCTGGTCTTCAGTTTTACCCCAATACCCCTGCTTTTGCTTGTATAACAAATTTTTGCTTTCCCGTGGAACAGCCTCATAAACCTATTTCACCCTATTTCCTTATCCTGGGGCATCTGCAGGCTGCAGGCATCTCTGTATCTAGACAGAAACCTTCCCTGAGGTGATCCTTCACTGCTCCTGGCAGCTCACCAAGGGGATGCTTCCCACCTGAGTTTGGTTCCCAGCAGTGACTGCTCAAGGCCACCCATTTAGAAGGGAGGGTGGAAACATGTAGCCTCCATGATATATATATGCAAATCCTTGTTGTCAGGCAAGGACAAGGTAAGGGGAACCACAAGGGTGTGGGCCCAAGTAAGCTCTAGTAAGCTTCTCATGTGTGATCAGCTGCCCTTTGACCCAGGGTGCCTAGAGCCTTTGATACAGCTCCCTTTAGTTAAGGAGGGTCAAGCACCCTTTAACTGGTGCTCAGGATGGACTTATCTAAGAGCCAGGGCAAGAGTGTGTCCAACAGATCCAGGGATTTATACATCAGGGTGTGAAATTGTGCTACTGTTACAGTCTTAGGCATGATGGTAATAGGGCAGTTTCCCCTGTAGCTGCTACTGTCCCTGCTAGGGCAGAGGCTTTCACACACACTAAGCTTCGAATGGTGGATGCAGACGTCTAAGTTACAGGCTTCAGGAAGTGCCTGGGACCTCTTTGTAAGACCAGGAGAGATGGTCCTCTGCCCTGCAGAAGGTGTGCTGTCTTGGGGAAGCTATGATGCCAAGTGGAGGAGATATGAAAGTGATCAGGCTCTGTGGCATCAGGGAATATGACAGGGAGATAAATAGGATCTTTGCTGAGACACACAACAGCTTGAAGAGTCTCAGTCCCCACTTGCAATGGAGAAGCAGGCAGTGTCTACCCCAACAATCAAAGTGAGAAAAACCTCTGGAGAAAGGGAAGGATGGAAGTTGATAAAGTCATCAGCGAGAGGAAGGCTCCTGACCCATCTAAGAACATGCCTCTCTAAAAGAGGTTGACCACTCTCAAAACTGCAGAGAATCCGGATGTGCCTGCTAGCAAAGGACCTGATTCATCAAACTGTAAACCACGTATGGCTAACAGAAATAAGCGGTCAGTCATCGCAGTGGGTGACTCTGCTGTGGTGGACAGAGGCACCTATCTGTAAGCCTGACCAACCATCTAGAGGTGTTTCCTGCCTGGCAGGGGCCAGAATGTTTTGGAGAAACTGACAAAGCTTGTTCAGCCCTCTGACTTCTACCCCCTACTGTTATTCCATGTACTCACAAATGATACTTCCAGAGGAAACCAGTATATGCTGGGGGTCACCCAGTTGGAAAGCAGATTTGCAGAAAAGGACCTGGGAGTCTTGATGGTCATCAAGCTGAACATGAGCCAGCAACATGCCCTTGCTGCAAAGAAGGCAAATGATATCTTTGGTTGCATTAGACAAAATATTGTCAGCAGGCCAAGGGAGGCAATCCTTCCTCTTTATCGGTGCTGGTGAGGCCACACCTATAGTACTGTGTCCAGTTCTGGACTCTCCCAGCACAAGAGAGGCATGGACATACTGGAGAGAGTCTAATGAAGCCTGCAAGGATAATTAAGAGACTGAAGTATCTAATATATGAGGAAAGGCTGAGTGAGCTGAGACTATTTAGCTTGGAGAACATGCTCAAGAGGATCTTATTGATCCATGTAAATACATGAAGGAAGGATACAAATATGGAGGAGCCAGGTTTTTTTTGGTGGTGCCTCATGACTAGACCAGAAGCAATGGGCACAAACTGAAACACAGAAGGTTCCCTCTGAACATCAGGAAACACTTTTTTATTGTGAGGGTGAACAAACAGGGGCACAGGATGCCAAGAGATGATGTGAAATCTGCATTCATGGTGATACTAAAAAGCTGTCTGGACATGGTCCTGGACAACCAGCTGTAGATGTTCTTCCTTGAGAGGGGGGGTTGGACTAGATGACCTCCAGAAGTCCCTTCCTAGCACAACTATACTATGATTCTGTGGAAAAATAGGATCTCTAAACTGACAGAAGTCTCTCACTGAATTTGTAGCTTCTCCTTTACACTTTTGCTCATCAGTGGAGCCTGCCTGGCACAGAAGTGGCTGTGAACAATGTTCAGTTGTACACCTCCCATTAAAACTGGCTCATGAATGTATATTCCAAGTGGAGGAGTAATGGATAGCCAACTTGAAGCCTGCATTGTCTTGTAGGTTCAATATTCCATCCTGTCAAGCCCTCAGGCCTCAGTAAACTGATAAGCAAACCAAAACCTACCAAAAAAAGATTGCAACCTACCCTGTATTGCCAGCCTCACACAAAAATGACAACCCTCCTAAACCTGCAAATAACAGTAACATTTTGCATTTCTTTCAGTGCTTTGTGAGGGTTATTGGTCTTGGATTTACCCTGGCAACAAGAGCTAGAAATCTGATTTTTTTTGGTTTGTTTTTCAGTTGAACCTGTGATAACGAAATCATTTGCCATCGGGAGATTGAGCTTTACAGAGAAACCTCCACCATTGTCAGAAGCATAGTAAAATCACGATGTTTGGTTCAGTTTCAGATTGTTCCAGTGACTGTGTCTGGTAGTTACAGTACATTCACACCTGAAACTATTGTTATGCCCCTGGTCAGTACCATTGGTTTTACTGGAAATAACACTGTCTTGCACAGTTTTCTCTTTGTTCTGCATTGGCATTCATGTCTCCTCTTAGGAGTGAAACTTAAAAGTATCTCTTAACACTCAGCCAGTCTCACTGGAATGCAAGATTGTTGACACTCGTTAAACCAGTTTTCAGAGGAGGAAACTTTTAATTCTTGAGGAAAGGTTTGTCACTGATGCTTGCTAATGCATTGTATTCTTGTGGAAAGCAGAATCCAAATCCCATTGGTGAGGTGTTTTATGAATTTTGTGGTAGATTCATTTAAATCTGTCGGTTTAAGATGAAAACAGTTTTACTGGAAATTATGTATTCCATAAAATATTTACCTGACTCCAAACACTGGTGCTTTGGAGAAAGAGGTTGCTTTTGTTTATTCATAAATTAATAACATTTGGGAAGAGAGTTTTGTGAATAACACTGGATTTCATTGCTGCAGTCTGGGATTAGAGGTTCCTCTTGTGCAGAGCAAGGAATATATTTTTTTAATAAGATGAAGCTGGGCTTTTAAAGTTACTGAATTCCAGGTTTAGGATTAATTAATTTTAAATTAATTCAGCTTTCAGGAATACTGGGAAACAAAACCAGAAATGTATCTTAATTCATGTAATCTCATTCAGCAATGATTTTATTAGAGATTAATCACTGATTTTACCCAAGCAAACTAAACACAGTGCTAACTGGGAAAACTGCCCTTCCTTCCCCCATTAATTTCCCAACTCCTCCCACCAAATATGAAGAGAGGAGGATTCATCAGCCCTGTCAACTTGCAGCAGGATACCATCATATTACCACTGAATAATAAATGCACATTTGTACATTCTTTTTGCTACCCTGAGCTCTTACTAGGTAATCAGTATTTTTCCTCAGTCTGTATATAAAACAGGCCATAACAGATGATTTACGTAATAAGGATATTAATCCTTTCTTGACAGATGAGCCATAGGACCATGTTATTTTTCTTTAGATCATCAGTAAGGTTAGTGGAAATATCTACTTCTTCCTCGGTTCTTTACAGAGAGCCACATCCTGTCTCAGTATTGCTCTTCTTGTTGTACAACTATGTTGGTTAAAGATGAAATGACCCTACTCTAATGTCATGGCAAAGATGTGATGCACCACTACATAGTTTTTGTGCAAGGAGAGATGATTCATATTTCTTTTTCTTAATACCACTTTGGGTACCTCTAAAGGAAAGTAATTAGCATGATTGTGTGACCAAGTGGTTCACTGGGCCCTTATATGAGTTCCATGTGTCCTAAATAGGGCACTACTTTCTTAGGAATGGAGACACTAAGGATGGCCTGTATAGGATGAGGAAATAGTGGAGCCTCCACTAGAGCCCATGTGTTTTCTCCTTGCTTTTTCTTTGTCTGTTGTCATGGAGAATAGTCTGAGAGAGGCAGGCAGTGGTAGAATAAAAAAAATTAGAAAAAAAAAGAAAAAAAAGAAAAGAAGAATATGTGATGATTAAGAAGGAGTCTGAGATTATTCATTCCCAGTAAAGCCTCCCACAAGTCTGTTGTTCAGGTCATCTCAAATAGGCACTGGATAAGCACACTGCTTTGATATGCAGATCTGCACTTGATACACGCTGCAAAGATCCCTGGCTAGAGAAAGTTCTAGCTCTTGTAAATATTGGTGGCAGTTGTCTCTTCTATTGCTTTTTACAGATGATGTAGCTTTACTCACCTTCAATTCAGCTGTGAGAATAGCCAGCAAATCCTTCAGGAATAATATGAAATGGGGTTTTGTTTTCCTGAAAAGCCACCTGGCTAGGCAGAGTGGCTGCATTAGGGATGTTCATAGCATAGCTCTGCAGTGGATCAGGTAGCTACTGTCTTTGCATAGCAACTTTGTGGCCAAGCGTATTAAATCATACATCACCTTATCTAGCATTTGTCATCTGGAGGCTTCAAAACCTTCCTGAAAAGAGAAAAAGGTGAATTCTTTTGTTCTCATGCTAGAGGTGGAAAGGTTGAGAAAGAGAGACGTCAAGTGCTTTGTCCACAATTGCATGACCAACCAGCCTGTCTGGGAAGAATTTTTACTCAAAAAGCCAGACCTTGCATTTCTAATGATCTGTTCTTTTGATCTGTGGTTTTCTGTTTTAGTTTCAATTTCTATGTGTTTGTGTGATGAAACACACAGACTGAAGATGAGTAAATATAATTCAATTGTGTTATCTTTTCAGTGAGAAAAACTCATATATGACATGGCAAACTTTTAGCATATTTATGTTTTTCCATTTAGATTATCTGCCAGGTTTCTGTGATTTGTTTACTTATTTTAATTTTCAAAGAAATACTATGGAACTATTATATAGAAGGAAATATATTCTCTGCACTAAATATACAGAGAAGATTGGAAAATCAATTTTTTAAATATTTTTTTTTTTCAGGATTTCTTAAAATGAGCTAACTTACAATCAGACACCTGACATGTATTTTTAATCTCTCCATGTTTGTAAATCCCCTTGTGTAGAGTAATGAAGCATTAAAATGCTGGGAGTCCTAACTTCTATTTTTTAACTTCTGAACCCAGAATACAATTCAGGCAAACATGTTAACAAAGTAGAAGCTGCCTGTGGGTGTGAAACAGGAAGCACTAGCAGATAGACACATGTATTACAGAGTTACATTTGCTCTTGCTCAACTAGATATACATCAATTTTAATTACCATGTTTTATGCTTCAGCTACTAACAACCCTTCAGCAGTGAGTGGGTTATGCGTTTCCATCCTGCATATACCACCAGCATCACCATCACGTCCTTCTCTAGCTTCCCCCTCCCCTTTCTACACAAATGTTGCAACACAATCTGAAATTTCCTCTTTTTCTTTCCTTCCTGCGTTTCTTACAGGTTCCCTTGCGTCAGAAGACAAAAAAGAAAAGTCAAGGTAATGAGAGATTTATTTTTTTTTTTCTCTCTTCTGGGTTCCTCTTTTGTTATTTGCTTAGTGTGTCTTATTCTTGGGAGAGTGAGGATTTTATACTGCTACTCAGCTGGTGGAAGGCTGCTTTTTAACTCCACTGATTCTTGCACCGATTCTGAGATAAATGACAACAGGCTGTTCCTTTGGACTAAATCCTTGTGGTATGTTAATTGAATCAAAGCTGGAAATCGGTGAGGTAGAATAAACTGCCTGCACACACACACAGACACTAACGGTTTTCATGTACTTGGCATAGTAGTTTTCTCTAGCTGACTTAAATAGATGTATTCTTTTCAGTGCAGCTGAGTGAAGGGAGATGTATGCATGCCTCTCTTAAAAGGATCAAAGGATATATTTTTAATTTACAAAAACTCGTGCATGGTTATCTTAGCATTAATTAGAGTCTGCATTGTCTATAGCTTACTATTTCGTTTCTGCACATCAGAATGCCTTTCAAATTAATGCATTACTGTCACAGCCATTATAAAACTGAATGACTTCTAAGTATTTTTTAAGGTATGCTTGTGTGACTCGCTGAGATTGCCAAGTGAGGTTGATATCTTTATTTGGCAACAACATATTTCCTGGTAATGTACTTTTAAACAAGCAGGACACTGTATTTTTACTGGCACAGGGTTCTTTATAATGAGCCGACGGAGGATATCGTGTAAAGAGCTGGGGCAAGCCGATTGCCAAGGATGGCTCTACAAAAAGAAGGAAAAAGGAGCTTTCATTGGCAACAAATGGAAAAAGTTCTGGTGTGTGCTGAAGGAGTCATCGCTGTATTGGTACAGCAGTCAGCTGGTGAGTACATCATCCATACAGCTCAGGATGCTGGACAAACAGCATCTGCTGAGACTGAGAAAAGGGGAGCTGGGGTCACAATTTAAATGCACTCCGGAGATGTACAAATGACTGTGTTGATCTCTCAGCCCTGACATTTCTTGTAATCTGGGAAATGTCTATGTAAATGTGAAACATGCAGAAAACTGTGTGTTTTCTAATTCAGTAGGTACTTGTGAAATGCTAACTTGCTCTCTGTTCTATCCTTTAAAGAATGTCTATTCACAGTTACTGATGTCATTTGAATTTGAGAAAGGTTTTTCTGAGTTAGGCAGTTTGCTGACACTCACTATCAAGACCTAAAACAGGAACGTTTCTTCCCTTCTAATTAGTTTAATTTTCAGAAATCTCTCTCCTGATTCTCTCTCCATTCCCTTCCACACAGATTAATCTGTTTGTTTGCAGTTGTTGTTGTTTTTTGCTTTTTTTTTCTTTCTTTCTTTCTTTTCTTCCTTTTTTTCCCCAGTTTGTACTGGTAGGTTTGCAGGGATGAGCACTGTCAGCTGGTGATGTTTTTACTCTGGTCTTGCTCATGTCTCATCCAGAACATTGTAATTAAAGGTTCTCACATTCTACTGATTTTTAACTTCCTGCTCTGAAGTGTCAATGCTAACAGTCAAATCTGAAGGAGAGCACAGTGTTTTGAATTCAAGGTCCATCATTCTGCTCAGAGGATGAGCTTCTCTCATGACAACTGGTATAGATGTGTTTCTTTTCTAGACAATCCAGCCCAAGTAGCTTACTCCACTTACAGTGCGAGTGGGAAATAGTCTGAGACAAAGAACAGCAGGCCCTGAATTCCTGTAATCAAATGAAGAACTATGAATTAAAAACTGGAAAAGTTGGAGGGAGAAGACACGGAGAGAAATTCAGAGTAACCCTTTTAATGGAAGGTTATGGCTGAGTGCAAAGAAGCAGTGAGTGCTGGGGAACAGTGAGCTTTGCTCCAGGCTGTTTGCTACAGATCGGCTTGATTGGGCAGAGAGGGTATCTCACCCATCTTCGGAAGATTCAGGCATAATTATTCCCTTCACTTTGCTCTCTTGCCTTGTTGCATCTAAGAAAGCTCCCATCATTTTCAAGTGATGGACTCACGGAACCCAAAATTTGGGCATGCAGAGGATTAGGGGTTGCTAGCAACAATGTAGGCTGATACTCAGCAGTTTCAGTGTGAAATTGTGGACAGGCATCGGATTTCCTAAAAGCAGATGAGCTGCTCTGGAAATCAGCACGTCCCAAGCAAGAATGAAAGATAAATGAACCTTTATTAATTTTTAGAACAATTAAAGAAATTAAATCCAATCTGGATTGTTTCCAGTTGCTTATTTCTATTGCAGTAACCCCCATTACAAATTTTGCTAACTGTTTCAAGGCATAAATAAAATAGTTTAAACTATATTAAAGAAAAAAAAATCCTTACACAAAACTTTACTCATGTAAAAAGCATTTCACATTCTAACAGAATCACAGACTCACAATTCTCCCTTTAGTTGTGAGTACAGTGTTGGGTTTTTTTAACAGAATAAAAACTTTGGCATTTAAAGATAGTATTAGCTGTTCTTTTGAGGGGAAACAACTCTGCTTGTCTTGGCTGTTTTGTTTTCTTTGTTTTGTGGGGTTTTTTTTTGTTTTGTTTTGTCATGTTGTGGTAGTTTGATTTAGCTTCCTTTGAAGACCAAGTCTAATATATGAATGAGAGAAAAAGAGAAAGAAAAGAAATAGGAAAATAAAATAAAATGAAATAAAATAAAATAAAAGACTTTGTTTTCCCAGTACTCACAATATCTCTGCTTGAAAGGCAGGGGCTGGCAGATATACTCATGAGTGACACTAATATCCTGCAGTCTCTTATTAGCACTGGCTGTTCTCAGTCACTGCTCACAGTTGTGCTTCTGGCCAAGTGGTGTTAAGAAAGGTGAGCTGGCTGACTGATGTGCATTTTAGACATGGGAAGTGTCAGAAAGGAATTATTCTGAGAAGTAATCAAGCTGGGAGGAAATAAAATGAGGCAAGACTAGGCAAAATTTGCCTTTTGGGAAGAGAAGGGTGATGGGGGAGAGGTTTGAAGTCCTCCACTTCCTTTATTGTTGGGGCCTGGCTAAATTCCACTCCTGAGATCCAGAGAAGCCATGGTCATGTTGATCCCAATGCAGATCCTAGACAATATTTGTCATTTGGGTAAACTCATACTTTTAGTCTGCATGCTTTCCAGCTGTCACTGACCGTCCCAAAATGTATAAGGCTGAAGAATGGAATGCAGCCTCATTCTAATCTATTTCATATGCCCTACAGAGCTCATACAGCTTCAAAATACTGTTGTCTTATGCCAGCCCTGACTTCTCACCTATCACAGTTCTTCTTATAAAAGCATTAGCTGGAAACACCTCTTTGCTTTCAAATTCTGCTGACTCTTGCACACTATTTTGCATGAAAAACTTGAGGTTTCTTTGGACAACTTAAAGTGCAGCCTCTGCATGACTGTAGATTCAGACAACATTAGAGAATAGCATTAACTATGGGGTGTGGGAAGGAGAGGAGGTGTCTTTTGATAAGGTCTGCTTACCTAAATTGATGAGATCAGAGCCATGCTCAAAGTCATGTATGAGATGAATTAGACCTGTTGTATTTTCACAGATATTTTCTCCTCTAGATTGATGAAGCAGAAATAATAGTGACATATTCACTAACTTGTTTGATGTTCCTTGTGTCTGTCTGGCCTGGCTTCAATACTGCCTGCACTTCCATTGCCTTCAGTGTAGTTAACTCTGGGTCCCAAAGGGGCATTCAAGCTGACAATCTTAAATTCATATTTGTGTTGAAAGAGGAGGAGTCCTGCTCTTCAGATGACCAAGGCTTCCCATGACAGACCCTCTTATGGAGGCTGATGTGAGAGGTGATGGCAGAGGGGCGAGTCTGAGGTCGAAAGGACCAGACCATGCTGACTGCCTTTAGCTCTACCTGTGCAGTCTCATTCTTGTGAGAAACAAGTGTGTTTTGTTTGTGGCTGCATGGAAACTGCAGTCAAACAGACAACTGGCAACTGTAGCATAGCAACAGGGTGCTGGACCTAACCTTTTTCTCCAGTGGAGATGGAGAAAATAGGGAGTGAGTGGAATTTGTACAGGAACCTCCATTGTCCCAGATTTGGGTAGGTGACCTCAGCTGATATCATGTTCTTGATGGTCTGTCTTCAGGTGTCTCTGAAGCTCTGGATGTTTCTGTCACACTGATTTAATTTCCCTTCAAGCCACTCTGGTTTTCGGTCTTTCACATAAGGCAGATTGGGATGTGATACAGGACACTTGTGGTGATGTTTGCATATGGTAGTTCCTTCAATTTAACATAAAATATGTTGTGAAAGACAGGTTAAAAAGGAAAAAATAGTAAAATGCTGAGAAGGGTCAGCAACAGCAGATCAGACAGCCTGACTCAAGCTTTTCCTTCACAGAAAGGAAACTGGGTGAAACAGGCAAATTTGAATTAGCTTTCAACCAGCTAGCTGAGGTATTGGAAGTGGTAAAGTTAGGGCCCTGGTGCTTTCAGCAGGTTTAGGTAGACTGCCATCAAACCTCTTCCCGTGTACACTTGCTCTTTCTATAAAACATGGGTACCACATGAGGCAAGAAAACTTTAGTTTGAAGCTTGGATGCACCCCCAGTAGGGGGAGGAGAAGCTCTTTGGTCTAGGAAGAAACACAGAAGGGTTGGTTTTGCAGTGGAAAGACAGAAAATGGATCTGAGCAGTCAGATTTTCTGGGTTTATTCAGGAACATGAGACTCCTTGGACACCTGCTCTTTGTTAGTGTTTGGTTCCTTCTTTCAAGTACTGCTCTCTCTAGGGAGATATCTTGAAGACATGTGTTTAAAGAGGACAGTGTGTGATCCTGCCTGCCCCTTAAGCAGTTTTAGTTGTCATACTGACACCATAGAGGGAATCTGTGGTCCTGCATAGGAAGAGGGGTGGAGGAGGGAGATCATCATGTGTAATCCCAGGCTGCTGGCTCCTTGCGCTTGTTGTGACTGTGTTGAGTAGTGTTGGCCGGAAAGGGACGGAGGACTAAACACCTCTGTCTTGTGGGCCTTGAGGATAGCTCAGTTGGTTTTCCAAGGAGAGCTGAAATATGATTTTGCAGGATGTGTTAATGATGGTTGTCATGGGAATTCAGCTGAAAAGAAATATAAATAAAAAATCAAAGGGTTGCAGGCTGTGATCTGCTGTCACTATTTATCTTTGGTTTTTTTTTTCCTCTCTTCAGTGCATTTAAATTGGTACTCCAACAGCTTTGTCAGGCACTGTATAATTGCAGTATTTTAAAATGGAAACCTTTCGCCTTTGAGTTATAGTAGCTGCTTACATGAATGATAAAGTCATTGATGTCAGCTAATTGCACTGAGGGCTTTGGGAACCTCTGGTCCAATATCTTACACAAATTATTCACAGTTCTATAGGTGTACTTGGCATAGAGAGAAAAATAACAAAACTAAAATGGCATGAGGACTGAACTACTCCTCCAGCATCCACAGGGTCTTCTGGGGCAGTGCTGAAGCACTGTGATGAAGCCACGAGGAGTGTCCTGAATTGCAGATTGGAGCTGTTCCACAATAACTAGATATTTTCACTTTACAGCACTATTTAAAAAAAAATAAAATCCTTCTATAACATTATATTCATTTTAAATATTGAAAAAGTTCTATTAAATGATTTACTAAATCTCCTAAAGCCACAACACTTAGGCAATGTACTGGGACAAGCTAAAAGGAACATTAGCCTCTTTCATTGGATTCATGAAGTACGTTTCATAAGCATGTCTGAAATTTTGTTTAAGTGAAAAGCTTTTTTTGTGAAAAAGCAGTTACTTTCTTTTTATCCAAGCATTTGCTTGGACTGTTGTAAATATTGAAATTAATTTCCTATAATTGAGTATAGCAGAAAGTGCAGATTTATATGTTAGGCGAAACTGCACAAAAACAAGAGATAACAGCTTGTTCTTTTGAACATGCTGATTAAATAGGAAATAGGTCAAGGTTTTTTAATCTGAGGTTTTTAGGGCTATTTTATAGCGTTACAATAAAATCTGAGGGAAGTTTGAGTGAAATGTGTAAGTTAAATAATAGCATGCTTAAAGTCACATTAAAGATAACATTTCAGAGAAAACAAAACATTTAGGAGTTCTATAAACTTTCAATGTTTTAAAATGTCATTTTTACTCCAAGAATGATCAAAAAGATGACTTCCACATGTTCCATTTCTAGGGTTTATTTGGAATTCTATATGCTGACTGTAATGAAGCTCATAAGGTTTTACTGTTATGATCTGGTTTCCTTTTTTTCCCCCCTTCCTTATTTCCGATAATTATGGAACTACATATTCATCAACCTGCTGTTTTTTTGTTATATAGATGGCACATCTGAGATGTGTCCTAATAGTTCATAAAAAAAATATAATTCCCACCATTATCCTCTTTCAGTCATACATAAAATGAAACATTAAACTTTTCTTAAAAACGAACAAATTTGAAAACACTGACAGAATTAACATAAACTGAGAATGCATTGAACGTAATCTTTTATCAACTGGAACATGCCAAATAGTGCATAAGAAGTCCAGAGATTTCTCCATTGCAAACTGGTAAATGTAAATTACTAAAATCAAAGCCTACAGAACTATTTTCATTAGCAATTTAGGGACTACTCCTCTAATTTAGATACTCATTGGATATGTCAGTGGTTCAAGTCCAAGTTCCACCTTTGTATGGGTGGGCACACACCAGGTGAGTGTCCCCATACTGCCTTACAGGGTCCTGATAATTCACTAGTCCAATATAAAATCCTAATGCTTAAATATTTGTATACATTGATGATAGACAGAGACTTATCTAATGGCATTGCAAGGACTTAATCTCCTCATGAGTGCTGGTGCAGCACCCTAAGCAATTTATAGGATACAGTCTAGACCAATG
Organism: Actenoides hombroni; assembly: GCA_024336885.1. Lineage (NCBI taxonomy): Eukaryota > Metazoa > Chordata > Aves > Coraciiformes > Alcedinidae > Actenoides > Actenoides hombroni. Next base: position 9,147,658 of record WUAM01000179.1, on the reverse strand, counting down.
GCTACTGCTCCAATAGATGAAACTGAGATGTGATTGCCTTCGTAACATGTTAAGGCCAACCTGCCCCAGACCCTCGTCACCCACTCACCCACCTGACGGTCAAGTGGATTTAGAGAAGGTACCTGGATATAGTGCTTTACCTGGGATTTTCTGGATCTCTCTCTCTTTTTTTTTTTTTTTTCTTTTTTTTTTTAAACTAGGTTTACTGATTCATACCACAGAGAAACAACTGGAATTGTATATATTTTTTCATCCAACAATGTGTATAATAATGTCTTTTAAGACCTCATGAACTGCTTTTTTGAGGTTGTTCTCTGGTGTTCTCAGACTGGTCTTGGGAAGCAAACAGGAGTTTCAGTGTTCTCTCTGCACCTGGTCTAATAAGTGATCACTCTTCTTGGTACAGAAATGCAGGACAGTACATCCTCTATTTTTAGTTCAATGCCGCCCACGAATAAAGCTCACCCTTTACTTACTCCTACTCATTTGCTCATCCCTATGTACTTGGTGTGCTATGCATTTAAAAATAAAATACTTCAAAAAAAATTTGTCACTTATCTTTCTTCAGTTAATTTTTATTTTATCTTGGTGAGTTTAGTCTCACTAAATTGCAGCCTGTGGAGAAGAAACAAAAGGTCCTTAAGCCAGGCTCTAAACAAGTTTGACAGATACAAATCTAATCAGAGAAAGTTAAAAACCCACAATAGCAAATAAACACTATTTGGTACAAATGAAGCCACATTTCAAAATCAAAGTTTTTTTCATCCTAGATGGTGATAAACATCATTGCATCATTGTTTCTTCTGCACTGAAAGAAAATAATAAAAAACCCCTTCCACTGCAGGTGTTTTTTTTGTTGGGTGTTTTTTTTTTTTTTGTTTGGTTATTTGGCTGTGTTATTTATTTTATTTTATTTTATTTTATTTTATTTTATTTTATTTTATTTTATTTTATTTTATTTTATTTTATTTTATTTT
>WUAM01000179.1:9122980-9146581 GCA_024336885.1 Actenoides hombroni | reverse complement strand
TTTTTTATTTTATTTTTTGTTATTTTTTTTTTTTTTTTTTTTTTTTTTTTTGTTTGCTGGTTTGTTTTTTTCTTTCTTTGTTGGTTTGATTTTTTTTTTTTTTTATTTTTTGTTTTGTTTCTTTTTTTGTTCTGGAGTAGGAAAAGCCATTTACTGGTGAGGATGCAAAATACAAACCTCTCATATGAACATTTAATACATATAAACTGCAAGAATGATTGTTATGCCATGATTTATTGTATACCAAAGAACAGATATGCAGAGGTGCAGGGAAGCCACCCACTTAAATACCCATTCTGTATCCATATTTCAGTTCTCAGAGATTCATGCTTCCAAGCATTAAAGCTCAAAGACTTGTCTCGATGAACATCTTTTTATAGTGTCTTCATATTCATGCATAATGTGACTCAAGATGCTGTCAGTCATCTTCCTTTATCCTCTTTCTTTGTAATTGTTGTGTATATCTTACCTGCTTTAACTCAGTGTACATTTTCAGAATTTTAATGTGCTCAAGGATAAGGGCTGGGAGCAATAAAAAAGTGATTCAAGAATGAACACTTTCTGTATTTTGGAAAGTACAGTTTTTCCTGACATTATGTGCTCCAGACTTTTGCCTACATTATTGTGCCTCCTAGGAGGAGTCCTGTCCTACTGCAGCTGATTGAGTTAATTAGGTAGATGTAGTAAAGGAAGATGTTTCAGCTGCAGATAGCAAGAATAAGGATTTGAAGCTAAATGGTAATTTCAGTTTTGCTGGACCCACCCTCTGACACAGAGTCCATCTGACCTGGAACAGAAATACCAATGTTCACTAAACCTTCTCCTGTCCAGAAAGGGGTGACTGCATCTAAACAGGCTACTTCAAAGTGTTTCTGGCTTTTGCTACCTCCTGAACCATGCCTGCAAATTTCTGTGGGGAGTGACAGCTGTGTGGTCAATGCCATCTGAGGCTGGTTTGCAATGTTTAACAACAGAGCTCAGATGTGTGGGACCATCCCATTGTGTCATTTCACCTCCTGGCATGGGAGCAGCCAGTATTGCCTCTGCCTTGCTCACATGAAAGAGTACATGTTGACTATGTGAAATAGTCTGTATCACAGTTACACACAGGACAGTCCTCCAGCTTCTCCCTTGGATCATTTTGTGTCACTTTGCAATTCCTGTCATTATAGACAAGTATTTTTCAAATATGGATTTATCATTATACGTGTTGCTGCTGTGCATCTGTGTAGCACGCCTGCAAGCTGTATAATGGAACAAAAGCTCCTTTGAGATTGGGCATGACATCTAGACCTGAATAGGCTATACAACCTTACTTGTTCTCTCCTATGTCATCTCTCTCTTTTGAGGGGTTTTTGGTTTTTAGAGCTGAGTTTCACTAGTTTCATTTTCCAAAGACTATGTACAAGTGTGGCTGGTGTCTCCATTAAAAGTAGTTGTGTGATCGCTGATGGCTGCAAAGGGACTGGTTTCTTCTACCTTCCTGCTGTTTTTAGTCCAGGTTTCATCCAAATATAAATTTTGCCTTTGACAATTTCAGACTCTGAACTATACTTAGGACTTAATACTGAATTTTAGGTAAGGGTCCACTGAAAGAAATTCTTTGAGATGAGGAAGAGGGAGAATCTGCCTCAGTATTGTTGTAGGATTTGAGGATCCTTCCTCCTTCAGGTGCTTTGATATTTGGAAATGTACAATGAATCCCATAATCACACTCTGTCACTTGCACAGACAGGATTGGTGGATTTCTAGCATCCAGGACTTGCACAAATAGTAGCTGGTATAGGAATATTTCTTATTCCCAAATATCTACCAAATCATTGTGTTAATCTGTCCCCATGGTGATGAGCATATATTTTCATGCTATAAAAAGCTTTCAAAAACAAGCACTGGAGTCTTAAATATCTTTGAGTATTGGAGCTTGGTAGTTTACCAACTGGTTGATGTGTTGATTTTTGATTTTTAATTTTTTTTTCAGGCTGAAAAAGCAGAAGGATTTATTAGACTTCCAGACTTCAGTGTGGACCGTGCAATAGAATGCAAAAAAAAGCAGTAAGTTTGTTTCTTGTCCCAGTTTTGCATGACTTTTACAACATTAGAAGGAATTGAATCTCAGTAGTGCCTGACAACGTAGCTGTGGGGAGCTTTTCTGTGTTGTATAAATAATGAGATATTAATTGAGCTACTGAAAGAAAACCATATTGCAAAAATATTTTTGAAAATTCTCTGCCAGATGTGCTCTGCTAAAGCTGCAAATAAAAAGTAGATCAGTATGCCAAATGCTTGCTTTTTTTTTTTTTCCCCCTCTCCTTTGTTCACTGATTATGAGTACACTGTAGTCAATCTTAGATACCTTTTCTTAAGTATGGAGTCCAACAGTGGTGCAAGTAATCCTGCTTCCCTCCAAGGTGGGACTGTTCTTTAGGCTGCTGTGGTGTAATGGAGCTTGGGCTTTACTTGAAGCCTCTACTTGTGCAGGGAATAAAAACTTTGTTTAGCAGGGTACACTTTTCAAAATATTCTCCCTAAACTCCATATGCAGCACCGAGTACCACCTGCTTCTGAGTACACTTCAAAGAGTTGGAGTAGTGTTTCTGCTCTGCAAAGTTATAAGGCTCAGCATAGTTTTTATTCTGTCCCTCAAGTGAAAACCTTCATTTTCCTGTTCAAGTCTCACATTGAGATTAGCTGAATGTGTTCTTGAGACTAACTGTGGGCTTTACTCCTCCAAAAAGAGCAACAGCTCTTTTGAATATGAGGAGCTCCATTTTGTTTTCTCTGAGGAAAGGTTGAGTCCTGCAGTGCGGGACCTTGAGAAAATGTTGCCCTTCACTTCTGCAGCTGTTAGCGGTCAGTGACTCAAAGGAAAACAAGTGTTCATTGCTTATTTGGGATGGGGTAGGTTAGAAGAACTGAGAAGTGACTGAGTCTGCTGGGGCCCAGTCAAATGACGTGCGCTTCCATGGAAGAGAGTCACCTAACCAGGAACAAAAGAGGGAAGCTACGGAGTCTCAAGATGGGAGACAATGTTTTAGGAAAAAAGAGACTCTGAAAACTCTTACTAGTGGATATTCAACTAAAACATACTCTGGGGCTGAGACCCCCAGGCTAACTATTACATGTAGTCCATTTTTTTGTTTGTTTCAGACTTGCCATGTAGTTGCTTCTTTGGTGCCTCCAAAAACTTGACTGGGAAAAGACAATGAAGAGTCAGTCCCTAGTCACCTGCTGCATGCCTCTTGTGACTTTATTGTATCGTATCTCCCTTCTATCAACCACAAGTTTTCTATGCTGTGGGGTCTTAGCCTGATTAATCACTCATCGAAGCTGTTCTATGACTTGGGTCACCCCTGATACTTTCTCTGAACTTTTTCCAGGTTTACTATGCTTTTCTGAGCTGGGGAAGCAAAGCTGCACACAGTATTCAAGATGTGGGCACACAACAGAATTATGTAATGGTGTAACGAAGGCCTTTGTTTTATTCTTCACTCCTTCCTTTTTAGTCCTGTAGTTTATACCCTCTGAATAATGTGTGACCTAGGAAATGAGCTAAAAATAGAATAGAATTTTAGGGAAAGAGCTATATGGATGGATAAGCTGATCTGGATTAATATAGTGGAGTGAATTCATTCAGCTATTTTTTCTTTTCTTATGTAAATTAGTTTTCTTCATCTCTCTTCTATTTTTCCTTTCCTAAAGTGCTATTAAGATCAGCCACCCACAGATCAAGACATTTTATTTTGCGGCAGAAAATGTTCTGGAAATGAATACGTAAGTAGGAGCAACTGGTCATGTTTCATCCTGTCTCATGTTTGAGAACACCCTTTGAAAGTTTGTTCTCTCACTATCAAGCAGTTGTTGACAAAGTTATCGGGGGGATTACTGAGCCTGTTTTGTTTTCTGGTCATTGTATAGAAGGAAAATACTGCTATTTGTTCACTAATGACAGTTGAAATGAGAATCACACTATTAGCCTGATTTTGATACTAATCTTCCTGACATTTGCTGGCATAAATCCCTTTCCATTAGAGAGGTGTAAAAATTTGATAGCAAGTTTACCACCTTGGAATAAGTGAGGGAAGAAAGGAGAGGGAAAAGCTTAATATAATTTTGTCCTAGAAGTGATCTAGGACTAGAATGTAATAGCGTCTGCTTTCAGAGAAACATGTCAGTTAACAAGGAGGATTAAAGATATAGAAAGGGCTGTTCACAATGCTATTGCATTCAATGGCCAAATAGTGGATACAAAGTAGTACAATTTAAATGAGGAGAGAGATGCTATGATAGTCAGGTCAAGATTTTAATCATGGCTCTGCTGGTGATCCTTGTGAGATATCTTCATAAGGCATTGACTGTTCTTCTGTAAACAGGAGACCTCATACATATTTACTAAATTAGAAAAGGACAGAGGTTTAGAGAATGTATGTGACCTTCTGAAAGGTCCATAGATACAGAAGTGTATGATACTACATTAGTGTACATACTCAGATATATATTGACAAGTCTGTTCTCTATAGATGAATACAAGTAAATACAGATGGAAAGAACTTGTTGCTCTTTGCAACTTCAAGCAGCACAGAACATACTGGTGGGGAGATAACCATCCGTTTCTGTATCACTGCATTTTCTACTGGAGCTTCTGAATGGAGTGAGAAGATCTTGAGGCAGATGGGCTGAGGATGACTGAGAATGAGGGACTCCTGGACAGGAATATTTCTGTAGAGAGTAGCCCTGGTTGAGAGAGGAGAGGGAAGGATATAGAGAGAAAGAAAAGGAAAATTAGAGCTAATGGAGGATATTAGTGCTAACAGGCAGTTTGGAGCCCAGATGGAAATTCTCAGTGTCTCAATGATACTTTTGAAATGTTTAGTCTCATGTGAAGAGCGATTGAAATCTATGCAGGTGTCCCAGCTCTTATGCCCCCAGAATGATTTTCTTCAAACTCTACTACTCATTTTGGCTTGAAGCTAGGTAGCCCAGCCTTAGAGCAGTTTGCACTATACTGCACTAATACCAGTTCCTTACTGTTGTAACTGATGATGTTTTCCTTGGCAAAGTATAAAATACATTCATTTAATACATAAAGTACACGCATACTCATGCATATGTCAAAACAGACTAAAAGACATCTGTTCTCTTGGCTCCACTCCTGCAAATACACATGCATGTCAGTGGTTCCATTGAACTCGCTGGGGTATTCATGTGTGTCGAGTTACTGGTGTGCATAAATGCTCCACAGAACATGACCTTTCGTAACTCTTCATGCATATGCATCTATTAAATCAACAGTGGATTTACTAATACAGTCATTTGCTTCATTAATTTAGCATGTATTTGTTATGGTCATGCACACAGGAAAAGTAAATGCCTGCTGACTAACCATGTGCATTTACCTGGCCACTTACACATGGTTACTAGTGATGTGTCTGAGCTTGTGGTTAACAAAGTCCTAGAGTTTTTAGCAAACCTTTTATTCTGTTAAGATTTTTATTATTATTTGTTTTATTTTTTTTATTTAAAAAATCCTTGTTTCATGATTAACTGTTAGAAGAAAGTCAATAATCCACACTTACAGAAATGACACTTTGTTTTCTCAAATTGTTATGGGGCTCTGTTGTTCATACTGTAGTATAAAAATCCAGTTACTTTATGAGTGATCTTGCTAGCAAATTTCCCATTTCTTCAGTAGAACCAAGGTCAGATACAATTTTTTTTCAGAGTTATGAATCTTAATTCCTGCCCTTCATATGGTCCCTATTTAGGCCTTCAGTTTTAATCTGAAAGTCTTGAGCTTTTTCAGTTGTTAGTTTCTTAAAGCCTGAATAGGTCTGAATGACCTACAGGCAAACACAATATACAGAAAGTATAACTAGGGATAGTTTGTAGCACTAGAAAAATGCAGCAACATGGGAAAAAAGTGGAAGAAAAACCCTGTTTATAGCTTAGAGCAACACGGGAAGTGAGACCTACTGAAAACAAAAGTACATATGGACCTGAAGAAAGCCATATATAATGGTCAGAAAGTCTGATTTTAAATGGCTTAGATTCTTAGACTGTGCTTCAATAGCTTTAGCCAGGCAGCTGGCATCATCTTCTATGGCTTCTATACATTTTGCTTTGTCTCAGGTAAAAGATGATGCCTCAACAGCAGGACTAAGTTACTGACATTGTGTTATAGAATGCATACTTTACTTTTCCTTTAGTATCTATGAATGCAACTCCATGGTCAACATTAGTGCTTTTTTTAGTATCAGGGAAAGATGTCCCAAGCAACTAGTTCTGCTCACCACTGGGAATATTAGTATTCAGGTAACTGGTGTCTGTCTGGAAGATGGTCTAAGAAGTAGAAAGGAACTTTGACATTTAGCCTTCAGATTAATGAAAATAGATGTGGTGATGTAGAACACATCTGAAAATGGCAAAACTCTGTCCGAAGTGCATGTAAGTATCCCTAACTTGATATTTCCTCTGTTTGAAACACAGGTGGCTAAGTAAGCTGGGGATGGCTGTAGACCCTCAGGCACCCAATGGAAAGAATGAGGAAGGTATGCTACTAATGGAGTTTTAGTGTGTGATTACATCATGTCCTTCACAGTTCTTGCTTGTTCAAATTTTTGTCACCTCTTTTATTTCTTCTAAATTGTAAACTTTACTGACTGAGCTCAGAGAAACCACACTAAAACAGCACGGAGTAATCACAGGAAAAGAAACAATAGTGAGAAACTGCCACTGAGAGACACTCAGTGATCTTGTGAGAGGTGTGTAACTACTTTCTGGCAGCTTGCTAGCTTGCTAAACCTAGCCAAGTGTGAAGAGAAACAGCTGTGCTACTCTGGTTTTTGAGACAGTAAGGTATATTACAGGAATCGTGCTATGGCCTGGGAGCTTGTTAGCTTGGGAACACCTGCAGTATAGACCTGCCCCTACTGTCTCCTCCATTCCTCGGGGTTTCAACAGCAGTAATGGTGGGAGGGTGGTAGTGTTGTACTGAAGCCTGCAATTTCCTTCACAGCCAAGCCCAAGAGTTCATTGTGGAATGAGTGACTTTAAAAGTTTCTTAGGCCAGTGTGCAAATTAAAACAATACATAAGTTGTTAACAGAAACTTTTTTGTGGGAGGATACCTGTACTTGAGTCACAAATCTGGGCAGATGACAAAGCAAGTCACCTGTCGGAACACTTGGAATAGCTGCTCGAAAAGGGCACGTGTGGTGGAAGTTGTTTTAGATGGGTCCATCTCCCTCACAGTAAAGAAGTTGTTCCTCATGTTGAGGTGGAACTTCCTGTGTTCTAGTTTGTGACCATTGCCCCTCGCCCTATCACAGGGCACCACTGAAAAGAGACTGGCCCCTTCTACTTTGCACCCACCCTTCAGATATTTGTAAACATTAATAAGATACCCTTTCAGTCTTCTTTTCTCTAGCCCCAGGTGTCTCAGCCTTTCCTCATAAGAGAGATGTTCCAGTCCCTTAATTATCCTCTTAGCCCTCGGAGCAGAAGAAACTGGTATTTGTAGCAGTACGAACACTTAGTGATGCAGCCCATTTTGTCTAAGCACTGAAATGCTCCTCACTGCATCCCTTCTGCTGTTTCCATGAATAAGGTTGTGGTTTATGTCCAGGTTTTGGATACTCCATTTGTGGTCTGCCATTAAAAGCAGTTTTGGGGCTGGTAAACAGATTTCTGGAGATTCAGCAGGTCTCATCAATTTCTTTGCTTTTAGTTCATGGTTTGTCTTTATTTCTTCTCGGGAAACTTGTTTATTCCTATGCTTCCACATTCCTCCAAAATGCCCGTGTTCTCTTTGAGCCCAATTTCTTATCAAAACAGCCTGAGATAATTAGGCTAAAGGGCTATATTGAATATTAAATTGTGTAGCAACAAATTCATGGGAATTGTACTCAGGAAGCAAGTGCCCACATATGTTGTCTATGTTTTCACAAAGGAGGAGTTTGATGGAAGATGAGGATGGCCAAAATTCTATATATGAAAACAATTTATTTTTTTTTAAGCTTCAAAAAATGTAGTATAGGTTATGTTGACTGAGTTGAGAATTATAAAACAATTCAAAATGAGTCAGCCCACTAATCTCCTTTTTAAAAAAAAATGACAGAAAGATACAAAATAAATCCCGTAATAACCTTTGCAGGTAATTATCTAATTGCCCTGCAATAAACAACATGGGCAAGATTTTCAGCTTTTGAAACTGGTGGCCCATTTCCCCTTCAGTAAAAAGCACTCTGATTCTGGTGTCAAACACCTCCTCATCTTTCCTTGTGTGTTTTGTCACGAGTGCTCCAGCAGGAGCCTTGAGTGTGGGTTCAGCACCCCACTGACGGTTCCTGGGTGGATGAGCTTTTGCAGAGGCATTGCTATGTTTCAGAAAAATGCTGTCATTACCCACAGCCACTTCTGTTCCCAGTGACCGAGTTCTCCCCTCTGTATCACACGCCATAAATCTTCAGGAGAGTCTTGGCACTTATTACAGCAGTTCATGTGTATTCACGTGCTTTCTATGCATTTTAACACCCCACCCCAACCCCATTTGCCTATTTAGAGTATCAGAAACAGCTGCTGATTCTTTTTTCAGTTCTTCTGTGTGCCTAAAAGGGGAGCTGTAGAAACAATAAGCTCTTTACTAAGAGTTATTCAAGAAGGCATTAATAGAGCCTTAGAATTTGATATAGGCCTTATTGCAGCCAGTCTTAGTCCTTTATGTTGAGATGTGCCAGCACGTTTCCAGTAAACAGAACAGCAGCTATGCTATTAAAACTCCTGCAAACAATATGAGGAGAAAAAGCAATGAATCTCTTTACATTTCACTTTAACATCTTAGAAACTTCTCTCTCTTGTGTATAAAATCTGTTTCTCTTAAAACTTTGTTCCCCTTACACTGTGGTCACTATCCTTCCCCACCCCAAATAGCATGAGCAAAAAGAATGCATGCAGGTATTCAGTTAAAAGACAAAATAATCACAGGTGACTTCCCAGAGACAGTGCTAACATGCTGCTTTCTAGTGGTGTGAACCCATGAAGTCCAGCTCTTACAAAGTACTCCCAGAACAGAAACAATCCTGGCCCACTTGGGAAGAGAGCTGGAGGATTGTTTCCACCAGAGAGACCCAGCTGCTCTTGGACAGCCCAAGCTGCTGCGTGCAGCCGGCAGAGAGGCAATACAGAGTAATGGCTTCTGTGCAGGCTGCAGGGGCAGCCTCTGCTCTTGTGACATTCAGCATTCACTCATGTTGTCCTCATTAAGCTCCAACTATGTCTTTGCAACTTTTCATGTCCCCAGCTCAGTCAGGCGGGGGTGAGAGCTGTCACCCTTCACATGTGGTGCAAGGCAGGATGAAGGCACTTGCTCCTATAAAGGCTGGATGTGAAAGGCTGATGCATGCTGAGAGATTTAGCTAAGGGAGCAGATCTCGCCCAGTAGTTACAGCCAGGCCCTGTGAACAGGAACCAGCAACTTAACTGCCTCACCTTTTCCGTGTCTCATTTTATCAATGACTATGACTTCATTTAATCCACTTTTTAAAAGTATCTGAGAAAACGCTTTCACCGGCTACACAGAGAGTTGAAAGAAATAACATGACTGGCTTTGCCACACATCAAGCAATACTGAGGCTCTATCAGCTTTTTATTAAAAAAAAAAAAAAAAAGTCGATAATCCTAGAGTACTTTGAGTACTGTGTTTACCTTTAATACTAACTCTGCACATGAACTGCCATGCCACATGGCATTTCTTCTGGTGACAGGTGACTCCCATAAGGCTGCTTTATGGTTTCCAAAGCACGAGGTGCGCAATTTTTCCCCCCCCAAGATTGCAGCCAAAACACCATTGCCTGTTACTAGCTCCAGGAAAATTTACTGGTTACAGAGACTGAAGGACAGCATCTGCTACTTGCAACAGGTCTCCCTAATTTATCCTATAAATGGTGTGGCCTTTCTTTTAAATCCACCCCAAGCCTATTTGTAAAGCTATCATAGAACATCATAGCCCACCTAGTGATTGCCATAGCAAATTTTTTACTTAAAAATAAATAAATAAATAATATATATATATATTCCCATGAAGTACTGTTATGTTACCACAAGTGGGTTAATTTTCACTGTAGGAGACACTGACTTATTATAGCGTGGTTTATGACCCAGAATATTTGAGTTGCTGATCTTTGGTTACCACAATGCTGCAAGGAATAAATGACTGTTCGTCTAACACTTTGGTTTTGCTCGTTTTCCACGTCTGCCTCAGAATGCTACAGCGAAAGTGAACATGACGATCCAGAAATAACAGATACACCACCTCCTCCCTACACAGTCCAGCCACCACCTCCTTTGGTAAGTGTTACAGTAATTAGCTTGTTTCTTGTTGCTAGCCAGTTGGAACAGAACTTTCTCGAGGTGGTGGGCCTTTGAAAAATAAACTACACAGAAGCTGCAAATAGTCAGCCCGTGTGCCTGAGAAAAGAGGACACACTGGCTGCCCCTGCCCTGTGGCAGAGCATGCAGTTACTGCAGCCTGCACTGCCAGGAGCCTCACGTTGTGAAGGAACAGCTCCTTCAGATGGAGACACGCTATGCTCTGTCTTCTATTTACAAGGTTTTTAACACACTGCCGTAACCTGGTTTTCCTTTCTATTATTTTTTTTTTTTAATTTTACTCATCCCAAATCTTCTTTATTTTTGTGACCCCAGTAGCATCACCCAACACATTTGTATTTATTTATCTGAGTTGTTCTTAAGACTACTGAATTTGAAGCTGCTTTTGCGGCAGTGAAGAGAAGTAAAGGGAAAGAGGCTTCTTCTTACAGTGATAAAATCAGTTCTTTTCCTCTGCCTCTGAAAAATAGACTATAAAAAAAAGAAAATAGATATTCTCATAAAATCTATGCTATTTTCCCTCTTGCTCTATCATATTTGCCTGGAATATTCCTTCCTGCCTTGCTTCATTGCATAAATTAAAATAAACACCATGCACCTTCATGTGTCTAATCAAATTGACTTGCCTCATTATTAGCCAGTTATTACCCTGTTAATCTTGTCTCTGTTGCTTTTCCCAGCAATCTCATCTCCCCTTACATGTGCTTTAAGATACGAGGTTTACTGAATTCTGTGTTTAGAAATCTGTGATCTCATTTGGGATGGTAATGCAGATGAAATAAGGAATCTTGAATTCAAGCTTTTCCCTTCCCCAGCTGATAGCTAACATTGAGGGGTACACAGTAATATAGTTAGTACTAAATCATGTTATTGCATCTCACAGAAAGGAAATATCTGCTGCCTCATTGGTGTGGTACAGCTTCCTGTATGGAATGCTGAAACAACATCCAGTTGTTGCAGTGGGCACAGAGGCAGCAAAGTTGGAACAAATTTGAAATATACAAATGAGCTGAAGAAGCTTGTGTGGTCACAGGCAACAATAAAAGGAGATGTCATGCACAGGGCTGCCTGTCTGGCAATCTTTAATTAGCTTGCATAAAGCTGGGAGCATACATCACCCACTTACCCCCTTCTGTTTCAGTCAGATAAGTCAGTCTTTCCTTCCTCTCCTGAGACAGGTGTGTAATGTTAATAACTATAAAATAATCCACCTGGCACTTGGGTGTTTGTGTGTGGTGTGTGGTGTTCACAGCTGTGCAAACCATGATTATTGCCTATATTAACTGGAAATTAAATGTGGCCGAGTGGCTATGTATATTGGAAAAAATAGGACCCTTGGCAGTACGCGTCCAAGTGTTATTCTGGGCCAAGGGCCGATTATGAAGCATCTTGAATTTTATATCTCTGGCTTGACTTTAAGAGGTTGTAGATGTCTTTTCCATCTGCTCACCTCTGAGTGCCTGCATTTTTCCAGATGATGAGTTTTAAATAGGTGTTGTTTTCTAGTTTTCTGTTTTTCTGACTTCCTGACACTTGTCAATCAGTTGCTGCAGAGGCCATCTCCAGTTGTCTCCTTCCCATATGCTCTTCTCGAGTACTGGCCTTCAAGTTTTAGCAGGCAATAGTGCAGGTGCTGAGGGGCTCCTGTTTCTTCATAACCCTTGAAGGTTATGTTTCCTCCAGGCTTTACCTCTCTCAGCTGATTTCCCTTCTCCTCATCTCCAGCTTAAAATACCTTCCCCCCCAGACAAAATTATCATCTTTGCTCAGTTATCCTGGGCAAAGTTATCATCTTTTAACCCCAGCAGTGGCCACTGGAATAAGCTCCAACTGCCATGGGTGTGTCCTAAGCTCAGCTTTCTTAAGTGTTGGGTAGGAACAGTCGGGTACCAATGCAGCTGTGTTTGACTCCAAGTCAGTGTCTTCTTTTAAATATCTGCTTTAATGCCTCTTTATCTTCTGGACAAGTACTGGAGCAAGAAAACCACTGGAAGGACTGGGAAAGCACAGCTTGTACTGGAAAGTCAGTTCTAAGACGAGCTCTTGATTTTCTCAAGGAAAGCTGGTTAAACATTGCTTGCTGCTTATTTATTTGATGCAGAGTTTTTGAACCAAGCTGTGAGGTCCCAAACATGTGATGGATTTGGGTTGATAATCTGTGGGTACACCACTTCTGGAAGACCTGCTTGAATCTTTTCAGACTGCTACTAGAAGAGAAACTCATTCCTGAAACCCAGCCCAGCATTAAGAATGCCGCAGGCACTGAGTGGAGTTAATTTCTTTTTATTATTTTTTGTCTTTTTTTAAAGTTACACTTCTTCCTCTAGAATGCCAAAAGGATTTTGCAAAGTAGAAAGTAAGAACTATGGACACTTTGGAAAATCAGTCCAATGCTGTCTTACGCAGAAAGGCCTCCAAGCTTCTTGAGATCAACTTCAGACTGAAAACTATTAATCTGGAAAGTAATAGCTACCCAGATGCAGGCACTGTTACGTATTAGAGCAGCAAGTGTTTTGCTATACTTCTAGCACAGATTATTCACTTGGTGTTCTGTTCTCTGCTGACACAAACATTTGAAACTTGAAAAAGAAAAGAGTGGTGGTCATGATCTTCCTATGTTTATGCATTTTTTTGGCTACTGTGGAATAAAAAAAGCAAGTGAGGAACAAGTAAATTTTAACATTTGTAGGACAAACGTCAAACTGACCATCTACATTAATTTCTTCACATGTGAATGGATTTACAGTTCAAAAACCAGCAGCTATATTGAGATAACAGACTGCAGCAGTCCCAAAAGAGCAGTTGAGGTGTTTCATGGTGATAATTTTTCTCTAAAATATGTCTAGAGACTCATTGATCACCAGTGGAATCCTTATGATCTGCTAGCTCAAGCATCTGATTCTTAAAATATTCACAAATGGACATTTATTATTGTATGGATGATTGCAAAACTTCCAAAGGAACTACTCAAGTAAGTTACGTAAACATTTGTCATGACAAAGAAAAAAAATACCACAACATATATGTAGAGAAAAAGAAACACATTCTAGCAGTTATCTTTATTCTCACCCACATTTTTATTTAACACACAATGAAAATTAAACCAAAAATACATTCCATTCAGTGAGGTAGTTTTCATTTCAGTGACAGTTGCTTTTGCATGGACAAATGCCAGAAAAACAGAGGCAAGATCTAACATCTTCCTTTCCTGTCTTTGAACAACTAAAATTACACCATCCACACCATGTAAGCAAGAGCTTTTACTGTTCAGTTCTGCCTAGCTGTACAAATGCTTCAACAATTTGTCTTTGTGATAGGAACTTTTAGATTAGATGTTTCAGGTCACTTGTGTTTCTAAGTGTGTTTTATCACTCATAAATGTAGTTTATGACAACTTCTCCTTGTCCTTTCCTTTAGGATGCATTTGTGAAGGTTTCCTTTTTTATAATCAGAAATGTATCTAAAAAACAATGTTGTACTTCTTGTAGTAGGACTATAAATTAAATCTGGCCCCACAATATTTGGTACAGTCTTGGAGGAATGGCTTTGAAAACTTACAAATGTGAAGAAAGTGCTACAAACAAATGGTGACCCACAATCTGATATTGGTCATCCTAATCTTCTGAATTGTTTAGTAGCTACATGATACAACTAGATTAGAAGCATGGGAAGGCAAATCTACTTTGTTGTGGTTTTTTTTTTTTAATGTAAAAAGGAAGTAGTATACCTTACAGCAACACCAAACTGTTTATATATCTATAATATACAAAAATGTCACTCTTTGTTTGGTTATATGAATACATCTTATTTCTAGTTTACAAGGTTATATACAAGTATTCTAGACTAGTTGTTTTATTGTGTTTGCATCTTGTCCAGGTTTCCCTAGCAACACCTTCTTGGTAATTTTCAATACTTCCAGTCTAGTTATCTTCTGTTTTAATCCTTATACAGATCTATTCTACATATGTATTGAGAACATAAACTTGCCAGATTTGTGGTGCATCAAATCTGGCATCGTGATTCTGTCACGTGGCATTGTCTCCCCTTGTCTTCTATTACTGTATTGCTGTTGATTAATGCTCTTCTGGGAATTTATATGCATATTTGTGTGTTTGTGTATGTATTACTTGTGTATTTGACTCTTTGGGCTCATCTTTTCAGTGATGTTTGGTGGCTAAGAAGCAGACTAGTGCTAGTTCTTCTGTGAGTTGCTTTTGGTGACAAGATAATAATATAATTCCATCAGTGTAAATGCCTGTTGTAGACAAAGATCTGGGCATCTATTTCCCTGTCTGGGAAGCTAACTACTTTTCAAAACTGTTCTTTCTCTCAGCCTTTCTTTACATGGAATTGTGCAGCTATCACACCCTCTCTCACTCAGTTCCTAGCTCCTAAAGATGACTGTTAGATGTCTCTGAGACCTCTCTGGTTGTATGCTCTCTTGTCGAGACAGGATGACAAGTACAGTATGGAGCGTTTTAGGATGTCTTAATGATTTCACAAGTGTTTCCAGTAAAGTTTGGGTCCCTTTTCAGATTCATGTGCTGAAGGATGAATCTTAAGAGGTGAACAACCAGCACAAATCTTGTACCATTCCCCTTTTCCTGCCCTCTGCCCCATGACTGTCTGTTTTTTCTTTCCACCATTAACTTATCATATTACCTGTCAGCAGCCTTGCCTTGGTGAATGATTAGTCCCTTGAATGGACCAGGTAAACTGGCTTTGTGTGCTGAGAAGGTCAAGGTACTTCAGTACTTGGGCCCATCTCTGTCTGTCCATGGTTATGGCATTGGTGGATTTATTGAATATTTGAAGACAATTTCATGTTTGATGGCTAATTCAGAGTTTCTCTTCCACGCTCTTGATTAGACCAATAAAGTGAGGACAAAGTAGAGTGAACATGAGTGTGAGACCTAACATGGAAGACTATATTCAACACAATATTTTTCTTGGTCTTATGTTTCTAGGCATCGTCAGGTTTTTAATTGGTTTACTTCTGGCTTCCTTGTGGCTTAGTTACTGAAGTTACTCCTCTGTAGGAGACTGGCTGCCATACCTCAGGCTCGTTTGGATAGCTAATTATCAGAGTACATCAATTTTTGGTCATTTAGCATTTCAGCTGTATATCTGTAACATGTGGAGACTAGGAACAGGAATAACTTGGAAATAATTTTTCTTTTTTTTTTTCTCCCTTCCCCATTTGTTTCTGGAAAGCAGGATCAGCAGAAGTCTTCTTTCACCTCGACTCTGTCAAGTGAAGCATCTTGTTCTCTCTCCTCTCCTGAAAGCACTTTCAATTCCCAAGAATCGTCTTCTTCCTTGATGTCCAAAGTGGTTTATTCCGAGAGGCAGTCCTGGCTTGACCTAGTTAACAGCTCTGCCACAGAAGAGGGTGATCAGCCTTTAACTTTCTGTATACAGATTCCCTCTGATGAGCCACCAGAAGTAGACTGTGGAGAAGCAGCAGAAAGCCAGGAGGTCCAGCTTTCCAAACCCAGTGGTGGATCCCAAAACTCTTTTTTAGGTCCGGATATGCACTGTCTAGCTGTGCCAGATGCAACAGGACTGAGATCACTAGCCAAAGGTGAGCTAATGAAAGGAGATTTTTGTCTGCGGAGGTATACATTGTGGGAGTTGAGGGTTTTTTCTTAACTTCCTTTCCCCTTCCTTCCTGTATGTTCTTCACTGAAGAGTTTTCCAGTAGCATACCATTTATATCGAACATTTGGTTTATTTTGCATTAATATATATAAAATAGTATCTAATTGGTAAAGTATACAGTTTTTCTCAAATTTTACCTATACGTTAAGATCATGGCCTCTCATAACATAGACATTTTTATTATCTTTCCTTTTTTTCAGTACAGCTGTCTTTTATAGTTAGGATTGAATCCAGTTTTGTGAAGGTGTGTCACAGAACTGAGACCCTGAACAAAATGGCATATGTAGGAAGTAATGAACATGGGGTTAGGTTAATCCAATTTTAAAAATAAAAGCAATTGTGTTTATTTCCAGTGCATATTCCCCATTTGTTTCATTGAGCTTCATAGTAATCAAGGAGAAACAACTGTAGTCCCGAATCAGAAAGTCCATTAAGACTGGGTTTGTATCTACATAGGTATCCTCCTGCTGAAATGTAGTTAAAATTAAAAAGTAGCATAGTTCCAGAATTTGGTCATTGTTACTGTTACTAACTCTTCTGCTGTAGTGAAGCAACATGCCTTGCCTTTTGAATGAATCTGCTTCTTCCTGCATTAAAAACATTTGAAGCGTAAGGGGCATTTCTGTCATATAACATGCTGAAATGAGAAGATACTCAGCATTCTGCCTAGAAAGGTAACGTGTAAGGAAGCAGTGATGTTCCTGTGCATCAGCTCTAGCCATGATTCCAAATCCTTGCAAAGATCTGAAGTGAGTACTTTGTTGCTTAAAGAGCAGCATTGTCTCAGTGTCATGAGAAACAAAGGTGCATCCAAAAGCTTAGGCTGAAGGTAACGCAAAAGTGGAAAGAAACTGCACTGGACTCATTGAGAACTTAGTGTATTTCTCTGTAGGTGAACCTGTTACTGATCGAAAAATTATAGCATAGGGCACATTAGTCACATTTTTGGGTATCAGTTATTCTAGAAATATCAAAACTTAACACCTCTTCAGTTTGTCATATGTTTTTCTGATTTAGCAAAAAACATAAAACAGCAGAAGGAAATTGATAGAAGTACAGATTTTAGCAAAAGGGAAAATTAATTCAATGGTTTCCACCCAGCTTTATTATGCATCTTCTAAGCTGTTCTACTAGAGACTTCTGTAGCAATGAAGATCAGTAAGTATTAAAACTGAGAGCGAGCATATGTACTATTTCTATGTGGCAGAAAAGAGTGGATATTTTGAGAGAATTATGGTGGCATCTCATTCCCATAAGCTCTGGTTTTGCAAGCAGTGACAAGACTGGGGTTGGCACAAATGGGATCCCTAATGAAAATGTCACAAAGATGCAGTAAATGCATTGTCTTCTGCAGTTTCACTTTCCGGGTAAAGTTTGACTAAGTAATGCCTTTGGGAAACATTATGAAGTACATTCAGGTGGATTGTTGAAGTGTGGGTCATATATGGCATGGTGGCTTATAGATTCTGTTGAGCAAAATTCAGTGGCTACTCTTCAGAAATTTAAACTTAGAATATGTTACTTGGATATTGTCAGCAGCCCTACAATAATCACAGAACATTAAGAGTTGGAAGGGACCTCGAACAGAATAATGATTTTCATGGTAGCTGTAAGAATGACAAGTATTTTTATAGATGGTCATAGAATTAACATGACACATTCATAATATTTAAAGCATAGTTTGGTAGGGTTGATAATACTAACCTATAAAAATGGGACTAAAATGTAAATCAGGGCACACTTTGGTATATTCCTGCCGTTTGTCTGGTGGTTTAATTTTCCCAAAAGTATTCCTGGGGAAATGAATTCTTCTGTTGCTCACTGCTTAGCTGATGGCCAACCGTGATCGCAGAATACTTTGATCATAACTACTCCAGTGATCTCTGATGGAATTCCAGAAATAGATCAGTTCAATGAGACAGTCACTATGGAAACTGTATAACCTCACTAGTTACTCTCTGCATCATAACCTGCTATTGAGCAAGTAAGACATACGCCATACACACATTTTTCTTTCTTTCATCAGTCTGTGTAGTATGGAGAAGGGATGGAGAGTCTCAGCAAGGTGGGGCCCTCCCCTGCAATGGCCACTGAAAAAATAAATGAAATAATTTGCAAGGAGCTACTTTGCAGTTAAGCTACTTCAATTTGAGAATGAGGTAGAAAACCAAGATTAATGTAAAATAGCCATTCAGTTCCAAATAAAAGTTATCAGAAAGGATGCAATTCTGGTTTTGTGGCTTATCACCCAAGATTTTCTCCCTCCAGCTGGTTGATAAGGATGTGCACAAATCCTGTGAGGTGAATTCAAATTGTGGGGTAAAAGGTAGCTGCAAAACCTTGTTATTTACAATAACTAGTAAGAATACCCTTGTTATCTGATGTAAAACAAGACTGCATACCTCAGTGCAGTCTGTATTATTTGTTTTACAATGCTTCTGAATAGTGCATTTCTAACAGCTTTGTTTCAGAGTAATGAAATTGTCCAGAAGGAGACAGGTCCATCTTGCATTGACATCTGTCCTGAAAGCACACATTCCCTGAGTGTAAAGCTGGCCCTGCTGTTATCGGAACAGCTACATGGTCTTTGAACCTGCTCCCCACAGAGCCTTCATGTGCATCCATGGTCTCTCCTTCTCTTCATAAAGATGGAAAAAACCTGTCACACAGTCTGCTTTGTGGTCATGTTCTGCTTAGTAAAACCCCATGAGGAATTTTTGCTTGTATCTGATAGCAGCCTAGAGCCAAGGTGAAAGTTTTCAAGAACTGTAGAGCACTTTTGTTGGCAAAAATCAGAAATGGAGGACAATGTGAGAAAAGTTGATACCTAAAAAGAAAGAGTAGCTGTGGCTTTTTGGGAAGAACTAATCATGAGAATATAAAATTACTGAAGAAACCTCAACAATGATTTCAACAGTGAATGAAAAGTTTCCCAAATATAAATAGATGAATGTTTATAAGAGAAACTACAGAGTTAACTAAATGATTATGGGTTAATTTTTCAATGAAAATTATTTAATGAAATCTGCTAAGCAACTCTAAGTGTCTGGTTCAAGGAGCTGTAGCATTTACTTTTAACCATCTTTCCAACCATTCTTGGTGTTATGACCATTCTCAGCCTTAATTTTCAGTGTTGGCTACTGGGGAGAGGTTATATACCAGAGAGTAATACAAAGGTACAAAAAGGGAGAGTGTAACAGCTTCCGCTTTTGAAAGGAAATCAGCATTATGCTTCCATTTACTTTGTGGGAATATTTAATACTTCCATGTTGCAGCTTGCTACATGTACTGTGACAAACGATTAAAAGCTGCCTGTGACACAATGAAACTGAAAGGTAAATGAGAAATCGTTGAGAATACAAACAACTGACTATGTGCTCTGTATCCTGAAGCTGTCTTTGCCCCATCCAGGATAGCTAGACACGCTTTGCAGCCAAAATCCATCCTTTGTACTACTTCTGGCAACCACTGGAACAAAAAATATCTGATTATGATCCACCACCATCATCAAAAACTATGATAACAAATCAAAGCTGCAGAAACCAAGAGGTTACTGTAAAAGAACAGGAATGTGTGCTTTTATTTCTTTAGGGATCCTCTACTATAGCAATAACATCCTTCTTCCTTGCATTTTCTGTGGGTTTTATGGTCATTTTTATGGTACCACGTCTGGTTTTTATTTTACCTTAGCTCCCAGTAGCTGGTAGAAGAGATGGTGTGTGCGCCAATATTTTGAAAAACCTTGAAAACTTTTCAAATACCACTTGAATTTTATCTAGGTTCATTTTGTGGGAAGGAGTTGGTTAAATAGGAGCTGGATGCATCCAACTCCTTCTTTTCCCAGAACTGACATCCTCTTCCCCTCTGGAGTCTGTGCCAGTAATAGCCAGAACAGATCCTCTGGTGTGCTCTGGACCCTTTGTTTGCTGATTTCTATATGTTTACCACTGGGAAACAATCAGCTTGATTTTTTCACAGCTGCTTTATGAAAAGTTCTGGATAATTTCACTTCTGTAGGCTTAAAGAGCATTAAAGTTGAGATTTCAGGCAGGCTTTTGTAGTGCTGCTGCAAGGTGGGGAGTCTCAATACCTTAATGTCTCCCACCTGTGGCAAGTTGGCCGACAGGAAGGTGGAAGCTGAAAACTGAGGAGGTGAAGAACTGGCGTCTTGAACCTCTGGCAGCTTGCTGTTGTCTGTGATATCTCCTGTTAGTTAGAGGAAAATTACAGATAAGTGGCATCAAGCCACAAAATAGTGTTTTATTCCTCCAGAAACAGAATTTGTCAGAAGTTCTGACTTGCCTGAAATATTACTTTATTTTCTCACCCCAACCTAGAAAATCTCTTTCTCCTGAATGCTAAAATATCTCAGGGCAGAGCTTCCCATTTCCTCAGGTTTGTACTGGTTCTTTTCCACTTTCCCCACTGTGGAGTCTGACAAAGTTAAAAGAACTGTACAAGACTACAGGTTCTTTTCAGAACTTCTATGAAGCTTTAGTAGGCTCTGAGGTGTGTGATTGAAGGGCATGGTGCGGGATCCTGGGAAGACTGATCCTTCCAGTGGCATCACTCAACAGACTTGTTTATAGTTAATACTGCCAAGGGAAGGGAACAGTGCACAATGCACATGTTCCCCTGTGCGCATGTACATGCTCATAAATGCACACAATATGTAATATCCTTCCACTGTTGCCTTTTGTTCCTTACCACTAATCCTTCAGTATGTCCTGAGAGAAAAATGAATGTATCTTATCTTTAAAGTAGGATGAGATAAAGAAGTGCTGTAGTAGCATTTCAGTTTCCTAACTTGTACACCCAAGACATTGCTTAGCTTGAGGAGTACTGGTGGAAGAGATGATAACTTACAAATTATATTTTGAAGTGATTTTGAATGTACCTAATGTTGGCTGTGTGACCTGTCTGGAAAGACTCACTCCAGAGCAGTGCTAATAGGGCCCAAACTGTTCATGCTATTAAGAATTTTTGCCAGTGGAATATATCCATCATTATAAACCTTCAGAGGTTAATAAAACTCAAAATAGGAGTGGTACCTTCATTTTCAGGAGATTGACACAAATAATCTGTTGATTTTTAGCCCAGGGCCTGAGCTTGTGTGCTATATGCTTTTTTTGCATAAATTTTTACTTTGTAATGGAAAGCAAACATGTGTAACAATTTAGTAATATGGCCTAGACATCCCAGGTTTCATAGGAGGAATGCAAATCACTGAAGCCTAAAATCAAAGAACTGGTGAATGCCTGTGCTTCTGTTAGAGACTTGCTCATCTGCAGGTCAGTGCTCTTACTCTGAGTGCAAGGGAATTAAGCAACGCCAGGTTCTGGGAAAATCTGAATCTTTGAATCTGGAGAAAAAGTTCAGTCTATGCTTAAATTTTGAGTTATGTTGCTTATCTCTATTATCCAACCTTAGTATTCTCTCAGGTGGTTTTGGAGAAAAACAAGTAAGCAAACTACAGGTAGTGCTTGCTCCTTGCTTTTGTGGCATTAAGAGGCTTGTGAAATACTGTAATGCACCATTGTGTGAGTGAGGAGAAGATCTTTCTTATCACAGATCATTTTACCAGGCTTGTTAATCGATTGCTATACATAATGCCTCTCCCCTTCCTCCATGACTTCTCCCCCTTTCAGATTTACAGCTTCAATCTAGTCTCAGTGGCAGGTTCAACCCTGCACAACTTTGGCTTTTGCTTTCTGAGCTTGGCTTGGAAATCAGGGCATTGAAGGTAAAAGTCCAGGTAGGTATCAGACAGTCTGGCCTCAATTTATAGAGCTTTACTGTAGCAAAAGTATCTTCTTCTAATGCAAAAGAACAATGTTAATATACTGCTTTGTTATTTTTTAACTGTTTTGGGAGAGCTGCTCACCAATATAAACAAAGATGGAGACACAAGTACTATGTAACTCATACCTGACTCTATGTATCCTGTCAGTTTCACTTGCCCTTGCTTTCCAACC
Organism: Actenoides hombroni; assembly: GCA_024336885.1. Classification (NCBI taxonomy): domain Eukaryota; kingdom Metazoa; phylum Chordata; class Aves; order Coraciiformes; family Alcedinidae; genus Actenoides; species Actenoides hombroni. The sequence goes on along the minus strand of WUAM01000179.1, from coordinate 9,124,563 downwards.
ATTTACTGAAATCCCATCTAGCTGCATCACTGTCACTCCTCCACTCGATCTGAAAAATTGACCACATTCATTTCCCTCTGGAATTACCTCACCCTGATTGATCTTTCTGGGGGTGGGAGTGTGGTGAAAGAATAAGAAATAGGAGAGGAGTTTAAGTTTGCAAACTTGAAAGAATACACGAGCTGAGTGCACATTGCTGGTCATCATCCAGGAGGCTGTTGCTGGGCTTTTCTAACTTTGACTTCATCTTTTTCTGTGTTGACTATTAGTGTCCTTACCTTCACCCACAAGTGCACAGAAGATATCAGAGTAGTTAGCATAGAAGAATAGTGTTCAGTGAGGCTGTTTTCTTGTGCTTGCTGTTTCTTAACCCCCTTAGAACACTGAGGGACATCGTGAGTTAACCTTAAAAAATATCTGGAACAGGGTCCTTATGTACCCAATGGCTTGAATATTTTTTAAAGTTGCTGGATGGAATCAATGCAATTATTTTTCTTCTTATATAATTTCTTGGATATTTGATAAAGGTCAATTTTTCTCTCAAAGAAACACGGTGCACAGCTCTGGTTGATGTCTATAGCGGAGCTGAGCCAGTCTTTTGCAGGAGCTGGCTAATGAAACAAACAGCTACTTCATCCCAAGAAAGTAGGCAGGAAGCTAGTTATAATTACGAGCCTCATGGCATGAGCCAATAGTTTTCAGGAAATACTACTGCCGTGTATTATGCCTTACACCTGCATTTTTTTCTGTTTCCTGCAGCTTGTTAAATATATAAACAGTTCCCCTTTTCCTCCCCCAGCACTGTACCAATGTTGGAAGCTATATTTAGTTCTTGTCAAGTTACAGCAGGCTTTTTATAATCACAAAGTAGTGAGGAAAAAAAAAAAAAAGGCCAGCAACACAGTGAAGGCAAATATTTGTAGCACATCATAAACCTTTCTAGTAACCTAAATATTTAGAAAGAACGGGGTTGTAAGAGGGTGCTGTCCTTTTTTTAACATGGAGAAGATAAGGAACAGCCTCCTAAGTGTGCTAACACATTGGAGAAGGCTTTTTGTTTCCACATGAGTGAGCAAAAAGACTTCTTCCTTTTGTTCATAAAATGTTTGCTGAGCGAAGAGGATTTAGAGAAGTCAATGTTTAATTTTTCATTAAAAGAAAGAAGTATCCAGTCAGTTCAACCAACAGATGGATGATTGCAGTTGAGAAGAACAACCACCACCATTCCCAGTGAAATAAAATCAGATCTTATCCCAATGGGGACTCATTAGCACCCTGAAAACACCAATAACTTGAAGATTTTCCTTCAGCAAACACTGAAGTATAAAAGCTTGCAGTGTGACCTGAGGGACAAGAAGTAAATTGCACAATCTCTTGCTGACAATGGCCTTCTGCCAAAATTCTCCTATATATGCCTGGTACTTTTTTTATTTTCTGACTGTTAATTTTTAGGTTGTTTTATTCTGAAAATGTCTGTGTTTCTTTTTTTTTTTTTTTTTTTTTTTTTTTTTTTTTTTTTTTTTTTTTTAATTTTTTTTTTTTGTTTTTTTTTTTTTTTTTTTTTTTCTCTTTTGTACTGTTGC
>WUAM01000179.1:9098924-9122880 GCA_024336885.1 Actenoides hombroni | reverse complement strand
TTTTTTTTTTTTCTTTTTTTTTTTTTTTTCTTTTTAAAATCTTAATTTATGCTATTTCATTCTCCTTTAATGTCCTCTCTGTCACGGAAGATGGTGCTGCAGCTTGGGAGCTATCAGAATAATTAAGGTGGAGAAAATCAGGGCTTTGTTGTGATGCACCACAAGCAAATTCTGTGCTGCAATCTGTGAAACTCAGGGGTTAGGCATCAGGTGTCCCAAGGGTTTCTGCTTTAATCTGTTTTCCAGGGACCTTCTCCTTGGGGCCCCTGAAATGTTCCTATGTTTCATTTCATTGCTCAATTTTTTTAAACTCTGGTTTCTGTAATCACCAAACCCTGATAATTATTCAGTACTTCAAATAGAACTTGACCTGTGAGTTGCCAGGTAGAAATGTGTACAGCATGTAGGGAAGGGCAAATGGGTGTAGATGCTATCAAAGTTGTTATCATTCAAATGTAGTATTACTGACAGTTGTTCAAATTCTGTGATATATTCAGAGCATTAAAACAGCACTCTAAAGTGGAAATACATGCTCATATCTGTTTGAATCATGACCAGATTCTTAAAAATGTTTGAGTTTGGTAGTATGTCTTTCTCATAGGTATTATTATTGTATAAATTACCCTAAAAATTGCCCTTGGTTTTAACTCTAACACCATTACTTTTTGACTTGGCTAAGAGCCTTCCTGATGGCTGAACTTAACATTTCTGCTATCTGCTGCCACATCAATGTTCTCTTACCCAATTTATTCTTTTCTTTGCAGATCAGGAAAAATGTGATGATGATGAGATGGAGCGACTTTACAAGTCATTAGAACAAGCAAGTCTGTCTCCCATTGGTGATCGTCGGCTGTCAACAAAGAAGGAGCTTAGGAAGTCATTTATCAAACGCAGCAAAAATCCCTCCATTAATGAGAAACTCCACAAAATTAGGATGCTGAATAGCACATTAAAGGTGAGGTCACAGAGCTAGCCAAGGAAGCCTGAAAGAAAGAAACAGTTTGGCTGAAGAGAGAAGCAAGCCTAGATTCAGCCAAACTCTAATTAAATATTTACATAAAGCCTTAGAGAATTTAGCTAAGTTTTGAAATGATTTTCTATTTCATTTTGAATACTGATCAGTGTTCCATTGTTCAATTTGAACTGGAAGTAGAGGCAATAGTTCAGAAGGGACTCTTCTTGCAGATGTTCCAGACCATTTGGAAAATTTAATAAAGAAAGCTTCTCCCAGTTAGCTGGAAAATTTGCAAGCTCAGCTGAACGCACTAAACAAGGGAGCCTTAAAAAAGGAAGAGCAGACAAAGTACGTTGATGATAAAGGACATGAAAATGACCCTGAGCCAAAAAAAAATTTCCTTATGTGATTATTGGAGAATGTACTGGATGTGCCAAAGCTATTGTAAAGACCTCCTGTAACTAAAATATTTTTAATAACAAAAGCATCCTGCTTTTATGTTGGAAACTTATAATGAACCGTAGGGGTGGAGGGGTTCAGGGGACGTTCCATGAAAGGGCCAGTAAATCTGTCTGGAATATGGGAATTTATGAGGCTGTTTACTCACCAGCATCAAGTGTCATGGGATTTCAAAGCCTGCTTCTGAATGGTACTGAGGGAAACAGAAAGCTTAACTATATCATATAAATTGTAAGAAGAAGAAAGAATAAATGCAAACCCGGGGCTTCACTCGTTTCTTTTTGTGTGCATCAGAAGCAGAAATCGAGTATCTTGTTTCAAATGCATGTATTTGGCTTCAGGCATTGTAACCTGTATAAATGCATGTAAAAATTTCTATCAGCACTATTGTTGATTTGGTTATTAGCTGTAATGGGAGGCTTGGCCTTGGCACCTCAACCTGTGTTAAAATTCCTGAAGATACAGTTAAAAAGACAAGTGGGAATACAGGCATTCTCCCTGGCTCTGTATGAGACCTAGTGAAGTCTCTCCACATTATCAAAGAATCTCCAGTGTCATGGTACTTGCTATAGCAGTCTTCATCTGCATCAGCAATAAAATGAGCCCATCACATAACAGAAAGTTAATTTTAAAAGTATGACTATTTTATGAGACAGGAAATACTAGAAATATAGAAAAAAATACTGCAAAGTTTTCCATGATAGAAACCTCCCTAATAAATCTAAGAACCAGTTAGTACAAAATGAAGTTGTATCTTGTGGGACAATCAATTTAATTAGTATGGAGCTAAATGGAAATGTTACTGGCAGACACCAGCAAGGAGGACAGCTTTGCATTGATTTAGCATGACAGTACTATATAAATTGTGATTAGCAGTGTTTATAACCTTAGGCTTGTCTAACACTTGTATTTAATATGGAAAAATCATTTTTGGAGTGTTCATAATGTATGAAATGTGTTGATCTTTTTTTGCTTTCTTCAAACTAAGGAATTGGAGTATTGACAAGACAAATATAGCATAGACATTTTCTCACAGACACAAACAGAGTTCTATACACAGCAGTGTTTAAGTTAGCCTGTCTGAAAAGCAAATGCCTGCAGTGGGAAAGTGCCATATTTTTTGCATCAGTGGGATTATGTGCTTTTTAAAGTGTGTTTTCTTAATGTATAACATGAAACATGAGATAATTGAAAATGATATATTAGAAATTTAAAAATCGGGGAAGTTTTGTATATGATCCAGATTTACTCTGCTTTAATTAAAACCCTACTACTTTTAGAAATGATTTATGCCAGATTCAGTGGAAATTTAATTTTGGACTTTTGACTCTGCATCTTTAACAACAGATTAATGTTGCTGCCACAATATATCACTAACAAAACATGCTTTGAATAGTTTGGAAGGGAGAGAAAGCTGCGTGCAAATGCATCACATGCTTAATGAATGTGGGAAATAGATTTAGTGGTACAGGAAGAATTCCATGGCATGGCTTTTTGCCATCAAGTTTGTCCACTGGAAATACTCTTCTCTTCTTTCTACCTCCCTATCTCCTCTTCTTCTCTTAGGCTAGCTGTGTATATCTCTGCATCAATGCCAGAAGCCTTCCTAAAAGGTCTGGCACTAGGTCTTGAGGGTAGGACCTGTGTAAACCAACAACTGAATGAGTATTTGTCTTTAAAAAGTGTCTCAGGCATCACAGGGATTAGACTAGTAGTAGAATATGGATGTGGAAGCATCTGATTGCTATTACCAGGTAGTGTTACGAATGTGTGGGAGTATTTTCAAGGTGTTTTCAAGGCAGCTACTAGTACAAAATCTCCTTAGGTGTGATGAAACCAGTGGCAGCAGAAGGTGGTTAGAACTGTTTCATTGCTTTCACACACTGATGAGCCAGGCAAAAGCGGTAAATGTTTGTTAGTGCAGCATGATGTCTCTGTGAAGAAATTGTAGCTGCTAACTAGGACCTCTCTATCCTGTGGTCCACTTCATGGATAGGCAACAAAGGCTGGAAAATCAAAGTAGTTCCTTGTGTCAGAAAATGTGAGAACATCTATGAATATAATATCTGAAAGGAGCATGTAAAGAAGATCGAGCGAGGCTCTTTTCAGTGTTGCCCAGTGGCAGGACCAGAAGCGATGGACACAATCTGAAACACAGGAAGACGAATTATTTATTTATTTATTTATTTATTCTGTTAAGGTGATTGAGTGCTGGCACAGGTTGCTTTGATGATCTGTGTTCTAAAAGTGGGACCAAGTTGCCGGGAGGTTTTATAATTGGCCATCTCCTTGTGACATGGTTCTCTAATGTTCCCAGAGTATTTTTGTTGTGGACAATGAGCTTGACAGCGTCTGTGGTAAATAACCATTTGTTCTCTTCCTAGTGTAAGGAACATGACCTGGCCACAATTAACCAGTTGCTGGAGGACCCAAAGTTGACAGCAATGAAGTACAGAGAGTGGAGGAACACAAATATCATGCTGGTCCAAGACATCTATCAACAGCAGGAGGCCCAGGATGTATCCACAGAGAATAGCGAGGAGCAAGAGATAACTCCACAGCCTATCGCTGAAAGTGCTATCTGAGACCATGATTCAGTGGTTCATGGCAAGAATTTCCCCACAGGTCTTCATGGCCAGGCACTTTAAACTGCTGCATTTTGAGGTTTGTTTTTTCCAAGTGTTCTTCGAAAGGAAAACAGCCCCGTCTCCAGAGCTTTAATTCCTCTTGCAAAACTCTTGTTGAAAGGGCAAATCTCTCAAATTAAAAATGCATGCCTGAACCTGGGCTGCATACCTAAGAAGATTATTTTATAAAGCAGCAAAGAAATGTTTTTCCATCTTTGGAGAAGTAAATGAAATATGTCCAACTTCTGGAAGTCACAGAACTGTGTAATATGTACTGTATAAATGTAAGATCCTTGGGGTTGTTTTAACCATGTAACTTACTGTTAAAGGAAGCTAAACCAGTGCTAGCAGGATGTAGACTACTCTCTACCTTTTTATTCTGTATGTATGCATTTTCATCTCTACATTCATTCACTTTCACCACTCTACCAGTATAAACTGAGACAAATAGAATAGTAATTATGCATGAATTTATACTACAGAGAGCTGTCAGGCACCCAGTTTGTGCTCAGCCTGATGTTTTATGAGTTTCAGATTTATTTATGAACCAGACCAAGGTACTGTCTTTTTACATGAAGAAAAGAAGATCTTTCAATATTTGCTAACGTAATTTACTCATCAGTGGGGCAGCTAATGCTTCAATGAGTTTCAACTTTTCTTATGGACTTGGCAGAATTCCTTGGAAGAGTATTTTCTTCTTTCTTATTTTTGACAATTGTGAATATATAAGGTACAAGTTCATCCCAGATTCCTACTTAGGAAGGTGACTGGTTTTACAAGGCAGAAGCTAAATAATGAAATTCCTGATGTGGACATGAAAGTGTGAAGCATAGCTGCAAATATTTTTGTAAATACATGTCATTTTATGGCTTATATGAATGTGACTATGTACTGTATATATGTTTTATTTATATATTTATATATGCTAAATTTCCTTATATAGATAGGCACACATGGACCCAGACTCACACATGAGAGAGAGCTTACAGGTTGATTTCAAATGCCTCTGTTTTTTGTCCCCTTATGAATCACAGTAATGGCTCTACAAATGAGGCTACCCTGGAACCTCTGTTGTAACTTTTTATTCTGGCTTTCTAGCTTTGAGTTTTAGATGAAGAAAATCTATACAGTTTAGGGCAAGAAAATATGTTTTCTAGAAATTGTCAGGATTTGCCTTTGGGCAAACAAAAATGAGTATGTTAAAAGGTTTTGCTGCAGGTTTGTAACTCTTTGGCTTCATTGTCATTGGTACAAGGTTTGGTTGTTTTGCCTTCCTGTCTTCTGCATGTGTACTAGTATGAGGAACTTTGCAGAGTGATGAATTTTGAAAAGCAAGAATTAGCCCACTGTTCTCAAATTAATGCCACTGCAAGAGCTGTGACAACTGCACTTCCATTGGCTATTTCATAAAGCTATTGTTTGTCATTAGTTTTCAATACAATTTGCCTTTTAAAGAAAAATACACTACACAGATACAGCCATATTCACCTATCTTTATACACTATATGTTTTATCATAGCCTGACTCAGAAAACTAAATAGTGTTAGTGGGAACATGTGAAGTCTTTTCCACCTGTGTAGTGATAAGTCTGACTGTTGAAATAGCATTTTTAACACTCAGAAGCTTTCCTTTTAAAATAGAGATGGGGAATCATGTCCCAGTGCATCTAAAAATGGCAGTTAAGGCTGTGTTGAGTGCAAGAACTGAGTAGACAACAGTAAGCTATAAGAAAGGGCAAATAAAAAAAAGAATGTAGGTTCCTTTGATACAGGCTTTAATGGGAGGGATTCGGGGGAGAAGGGAGCTAGTGGAATGCAGAAGCAGGGCTGTGCTTGGGATAGTGTCACTCCCTCAGGAGTGTGAGTGTAAGGACTCATACTGGGTCATTACTTAATATCTGGGGTTATTCTGCTGGTGGGGAACAAATGTTAGCTGAGACCTGGATGACTAAATGGGGAAGCAGTCACAAACCCTAGGTTGCTTAGAAAGCTGCTGTTTTTTGCACTGTACAAAGCAAAGCACTATGTGGCCCGTGCATGCTGTGTTGGCTCTTCACACTGTGCTTATATAAGCATATATAAAACAGGTTTCCCAAATACAGACAAATGTCGTCAGACTGACCAAACTCTACTATAGCTTATGATAGATTATGTAGCCTAAAATAGCTTTTAAATTCTCTCTCTCAGGTGGCCAGTAGATACTTGCTTGTTGAACTACTGAGGTTTGGGAAACCTTCTGAGGATAGGCTGTATTACCCTCTTAGGAAAGAACAGAAATTTTTTTGAATGGGATTACTTTAATACAGTTGTTATTTTAACAAATTTTGGTGCATTCAAGAAAACAAATGTATGACTTTTACGCAAGTCCAGTGCTAGGAGTCTATCTCCATTCTCTTCCACTACTATTTAGACCCAAAACAAATGGAAAGTGTGCAAAATGTGAAATGAAAAGTGTAGTAAAACAAGATTCATTTTCCAGCATTGCCAATTAATCTGCCAGTTTTCACCTGGTGCTGGGTTCATCACAAGGGGCTGCACAACAATGTGAAAGCCACAACTGGAGAAAGAAGAGTGCACAAGCCAACAGCTACAACTAGTGGATGCAGTGGAGAGCCACCTCAGTAGAAGAAACCATGACAACTTCTGAGTTCAGAAGGCCTTGCACGATTGACTCACAGCATATGGAAACTGTGCATCTCTAGGGAATGTCCAAAAGTCAACCATTTGCCTCATCGGACTTGTTTTATGTACTTTTTCAGGAGGAGGTGTGTGTGCATGGATGTGTGCACATGCACAATTATTTCTTTGTCAGTAAAACCTTTTGGTATTGGTGCAGTAAGCCCAGCTATGCAGATTTTGGAGTGACTAATGACAATATCTAATTTTAGCTGTTTCTGTAGCCTGTCTCTGGTGGCTTTTCTGGAAACTGAACCTGTTTTGGTGATGTAGATCTCACAAACTGCCAGAATTAGGTGGGATCACGTTTCCATTCCTAAGATGGAAAAGAAGTCATGCGGCGACTGTGAAATGTTTCTACATCTAGTTCTGATGATTTACTCAGTACCATGTTTCACCTGAAACTGGAATGAACAGGAATAAATAATGTGCTACAACCTTTCATTTTGCAATTTATTTTCTTTTTGGAGGAAACCTTCATATGGAGAGAAAAGGCTGTTTTGGCGCAACCAAGGATGGAAGGAAAATAAAGAGGTGGTATTTTATTTAAAACTATGTAGAATTTCAGAATTTAAAATTATTTCTGACTAGGAAAAATTATGGACACACCGCATCTATTGTATCAGCCTGTAAGCTTACATGTCTAATACATACTTGGTATAAAAACTTGTATTTTTTAACTCCTGAAGTGGCAAGGGAGTCCAGGTAAATATACTTCCATGTGAGGAAGTCCATGTACCGTTGTTGAAGTTTGAGATTTGGGCTTTTTTTTTGCTGTTTTGCTTCTTTGGTGGTACAAAAGTGACCAACTGCAATGAGAGCCTGGTCTTACTTCATTTATATTTCTGTTAACAGGAAGCCAAAGTGGTTTTCTTGTAGTAGTAGAGCCAAAGTGGTATTTCCTGTTTTATGTGGGGCATTTCAAAGCAGCAGACATTTTAAGATGTCATGCAGAATTTCCTTGACAACTTGAAGATTTATCCCATTTTGATTTGTTTCAAGCTTCCAGTCTTGCATTTTTAAGAACCAGCTTATTTATTAACAAAACCAAAAGTTGAGGTGAAAAAAAAAAAAAGGAAAAGGAAAAACAGAACAGAAAAGCTCTGAGCTTAGATCAGGCTGAAATTCTTGTCTCTGTGCATGAAGGTAATGGGAGCTAATCTTTCCAAAAGCTAGGCATTTCAATATTGAAAAAAAAATTGTCAGGTATTGAGGAGAGTACTACATTCCTTGAAATTTGTTATGGGAGAAGTTCCAAGACCTGTCAGCTCTGGAAAAAATGAGTATTTTTGTAATTTATTTCCTTCTGGCAAAAATCTAAAGGGAGTGGTTTATAATCTGGCAGAAAGTTCAAAATGAAATATGCATGTAATTCATTGCTAGTTCATCAGCCTTGATGTATTACCTTGAAATGATTGATTTTAGATGACTCAAACTTTAATGCAGAAAATCCTTTTCTTTGGGAAACCATTGTAGCTACCACAGTGCCTAAGCCTTATGTACCCCAACTGGTCTACATGAAGTCCATTAAGGATGTAATTGTATGGCATTTCTATAGGGCAAATAGCTTATGTCATCATACCACCGCTTAGGAACTATGTGAACTCTAATGCTTCTTCTGTCCTAGATGCCTTAGCATCTACCTAAATTATTCTGATTCTTGAAGTAGCTTACTTCTACTTTCTCCCACCTAAAAATAAAGAAGATATGAAAACATGTGAATATGAAAAACCCTCATGTGAAAAAACCCTAGCACTAGTTTAGCAAAGATTTAGGTAAGTCACTTTATTTATTAACGTTTAGCAAAATAATTCAAATGGTGAAATACTGTATGTGCATACTAATAGCAGAGCTCTTTTGCAAAGCTTTCAGTGCTGAGGACTGGCGGAATGGAGGAATGGGGATGTCTATTCCATTACCCTCTGTGTAGAAAAGGGAAAGCCATGCATAGTGGAGCATTTGCAATGATATCTGTTAGGCAGGAGCAGAGCCTGCAGCACAATGAAGGTATATTGAATCTGAGTTTGGTATTTTATCTGGTAAACCTATTTTTTTTTTTCCCCACTGGTTTCAAACTCAAAGCACAATGTTTGCACTCAGCGCTGCCTTTTTACTGCTTGTTGCCCACACATGTGACTTGATTTTAATGGAATGATACACACATCTTGCAGAATGAGAGCCTTATGTTTGCACTTGTCAATTAAACACTGAAATGAGAGAATATGTTGCTCAGCCTTTTCTTTTTTTTTACTTTTCACTGTGAATTTTTCAGTTTACTGTTATATAATAAAATAAGGATTTGCTGGTTCTTTAAACTAGCAATTTCCCCATGAGATTAATTATCCTATTAAATTGAATAATCTGGAATCAGGAAGAGTCAGTGAACGGTTTGACTGAGGAATGCCTTCCACTAGTTGGCAATGTAATCTTTGAAACTGCTGCTAGTTAATTATTTTTAATTGGTTGCTCTAGTTATCCTCAAGGAAGGATGGTTTTGTTTCTGGGCCTGAAAGCCAAATTCTGCAAAATAGAATGCTATGGTTCCTTATGATCCTTCCTGTCACGCTTACTACAGGGATGCTGGTGCAGGCATGAGAGAGGCAGTGGTTGGGCCTGGAGCACCATGCATGAACCCATTTATGCTAGCTATGAAACCTCACCTCATTGGTGTGGACTGCCTCTAGTTTTACTTTGTCTTTTTATTTACACTCTCCTGTTGTACAAAATATAACTGGTGCCAAGGTTTTATAAGAATAGAAATGAGTTGCTCATCATTATTTGGACATTTGTCTTTTGTCTGCTTAAAAAAAAAAATAAAAAAAAATGTTGGGCTTTCAGACAGCTCCTGTCAGCTTGGGATCAGTATGTTCACTGGCAACAGAAAGGGTAAAGGAGCCATTCCTGGCATCTGACCCTGTCTCATCACTTCATATTTTGGAAAGGGTCAGTCATCATTCCTCTGAATGTGTTCTTTCTTAGTCTGGAAAAATGGGGGAAAGCTGCTGAATTATCTTCCTGTGCTCAATAAATGAGCTAGCTGTCACTAGGGGATGTTTAAAATCGTCCGACAGGAGCCCTGGTAGTAAGTGGGCTACTGCACATGTTGAGAAACTGCTCGGTTATTTTGATGGGGAAACGTGTATCTTTCGTCTTTGTCCTTCTGGACAGAGCAGTGTCAGTCTCGGGCAGACACCCACGTTCTCCTTCTACTGCCGGCGGGAAAACACAGCTGCTTGCAAGCGGGTCTCAGCAAGTCTGATGGCAAAAACTGATCCCTTAGCACATCCTGCTGGCTGTTGGCGAGACAGCAAGCAAGGGAGAAAATCACAGGTTTATTCTACATAAGAGAGGAAGCCGCCGTTACTGTTGTAGGCACAAAGGTCTCTGGCTACATTTTGCAGTGACGTGACAGTATTTGCTGCAGGTGGAAAAATGGAGACGCTGTCTAGCACAAGGACCCTCTCCAGACCTGAAAAAGAAGCAGGAAACTGAAACTAAATACAGTCTGAGGATAAAGATGCTCTTTGAGGAAAAGCAAGTTAATGCTTGAGGAGCCAAGGCAGGCATGAGGAAAGGAGAGGTGGTAAATCTTGGGGGAAAAGGGGTATTTATTGCTTGCAATAAAATGACGGGCATGAGATCAGTGGAAACTCACAACCTGCCATACCCCTGAGGTCTCAAAGAGGATGATTTTTAGTATCTTGTCATTTAAAATCCATGAATCTCAGCCAGTAACTTCTTAAAGCTGTTTTGTGGACAACCCTAATAGACAAAGACTGAGAGGTTGAAGGTTGTTTTGCAGAAAAGGCTCTCATGATGGTGTTAAAGACTACTGCATGTTTCTGTCCCTCATGAAACATCTGTGAAAGTCTGGTAAAACCCAAAAGCCACTGTCATGGTGTGCTTCAGTGTCCTGGTTTGAGTGAAAACAGACTCATCCTGTTCAGTGATTTTACTTTTCAGCTCAGTTCTTCTAACTAACTGCACTTCCCGAAGTTAGCAGCCTGTTTTCCCAGGCAGTGTTTGCGTCTAGCAGTGACAACACCCCATGTTCACAGTGAGTACCAAGGATTGGTGTGCAGACCAAGGCCACTGCTGGATCTTGTGTACCACATTAGGGGGTGCAGAAAGTAAAAGGCTGCACCTGCAGTGAGGAGTGGACAGGACAGGTGACCCTAAACTGATCAACGAGGGATTCCAGCCCACAGATGTCATACTCAGTATATATCTGAGGGATCAGGAGGGTCTCACCCTCTTTGCCTCACTTTTGCTCAGCTCTGCTTGGCTTGGGTCCTCTGCCCGTGTTTCCTTTGATCCTGACCTGTGTGTTCCTGAATCAGGTACCAGAATCCAGCACCTGAACGCAGCTCCCATCTGCTGCGAGGCCCAGTCTGGGACTCCCCCAGTGCCTGCTCCACAGCATCAGTGGTGACAGTGATGTAATTACCATCGGGAGGGGTTGAGTTTGATACTGGTTTTGTATATATTTGTATATATTAATTTTATTATTATTTTCATTTTCATTAAAGCTGTCCTGGTTTCCTTTTCTAATTGCTAAGACTCTCTCCCTTATTGTCTTTCTCTTCCCCTTTGGGGTAGTATAGGGGTTAACAGAGAGAGTCAGTTACAGGTCTAGTGGGCTGCCCTGACCCTAAACCATGACACACAGGAAGACACCTGAAAATTCAGAGGCATTTCCAATCTCCTCAGCCCTTGCAATGGCAGTCATGTCTGGTAATCTGTGGGCCTATCTGTGCTCTTATGGTCCTTTTGCTGAAGTAGAAGGTATGTTTTGGAGGTGTGTTTTCTTAAATCTTAATTTTATTAGAGACATTAAATTCAGTTCACCTTAGCTAGTGCTTAAGTTCATAAATTGCAGTAGTGATGAAGATGACCCTAGTGGTTATGTCCTTTCCCATGTAATTAGAAAATTTCCTTCTACAGATGTCAGGAAGAGACCCAAATAAGATTTCATTCTGCTGTAAAACTCACACACCACCTTTCCAGTTTGATGTGATATTTCATCATGAACATTATTTTTTTTTCTGTGCAATAATTTTTTTCTGCACATCTTCCTCATGGCAAGTTGAGACAATTTGGGTGGCTGCATCTTATACGCTGCTTCTGAATTGTGTTTTCTAACACACAAAAAAGGATGAATTATGGTGCTGATATTGATTGGAAAAATCAGGTGAGAATCTCAGAACTGAGGCAGCAAACAAAGCTCAGCACTTTGGAGACAGACAAAAATGATGCATATGTCTTGAAAAGGGAACCTCACTCATTAGACAAAGGAAAGAAACGAGTCCCATGAGGAATCAGAGAGATGATGAAGGCAGATTTTGCGTGACAGCACTGTTCATAACCTCTGGGAATGAAGTCCAGATGCTGGAAGGTCTTGGCTGATTTAGGAGGATGTCTGCTTCAAGAAATCACAGAGCAAAGTGGTCAGGACATACCCCAGGCATGCACAGGTGCTGGGCCAGAAGAATGACAGACAGCATGGCCTGGCCTTTTCTCCAGACCTTAGCACACATGCTAGATGTTCTCTGACACAATGCTGATTTCTGGATCTGTGTCCACCTTAGATCTCCTGGTCTAGTTCTGCTTTATTTGTGCCTGAAAATATCTGCAGTAAGGTGCAGGACAGCAGTGGCTGAAGCACATGGTTTATTTGCCTTGTCCTGTGAAAGCCATTGGACTGCAGTTGTGTCTAAGAATGGCTAGGGTTTCTTTTTCATATTTCAGTGTTGGTCCAATTGTTCTTGGTGATAAAGATTAGTCTAAAACTAAGATTAGCTTTTGTGTCAGAGAAAGTGTAAGTTAACTTAGTGTGCAGGAGAGCTCACAGAGGTGAGTACTGCATCATGCACCTTTGCTTTGTTTATAGCTGTAGCCCTGGTGTGTGCCAAGGGTCTGGTCATAATTGAATTTAGGCTTAGACTATGTCAGGGTTCAGGTCAGAAATAATTTAGGATTTCTATTAATAGGCCCTTCATGAACAAATGGGCTTGAGTTAAGACAAGAGAGCCAGGAGTAAACAGAAACTTGTTTCTAGGGCATTCAGTTGGGCCCAGTGAAAGCTGAAGGTACAGATTTTTTTTTCCAGGTAGCAGTAAAAGCTCAGAGGATATTTTAGGTTTAGCAAGGGCTGTTGCCTTTCTTTTAATTTTGATTTGGGATTAAGTGGCATTCTCAGATTAGGGTGGCAATGAATATTTGGGCTAGGGTTATGCCACGTGCTGACATTTGCTTCTTAGTCTCTGTCTATAGTAGACATATTCTACCTGTGCCCTAATTGTCTCTTTTGTCTGTAATAGCCTTAAATGTAATTTGATGTGTCTTTCTCTGCCCAGCGCTATTGCAGACTCATCAGTCCTTGATTGCATGAGTATTATCTGTAAGTAGACAGAGACTGAATTCTTCTTCAAAGACCATAAGTATTACCCTAAACTTTAATCTCAATTCTAGAGGGCAATTTTGTGCCTCAGTAAAGATGGAGACAGAGGACAGAAATCCTGGATTGGCTCTGACAGAGGAAGTCACAGTAAGAAAAAGGGACTTGCACTGTCATGTTTTTCTGTAGAAAAGATTGCTCATGAAAAATAAATAAATAAATACATAAGACTATTTCAGAACCACAAAAGGAGGTAACAGTGCAGTCCTTTTGTGATTTATGTTCCACAGCCATTCCATGCTCTGAGTTTGGCCCTGCTGTTCTGCTCCTTAAGTGATGCTGGTTGTTTCTTCGGGTAGCAAAGGTAACACTGTATGAAGAGAACTGACGTATGACATGGCACTGGGTGGTCAGGCAAGTTAGAAGTAGCAGTGTAACATCTTGTGCTAATTTCACCCCAGAAGAATGAATCTGGTATACTCTGAATAATAATAAATTTCCTGTCTGTAATTTTTCTGTGCTGAGGAAATGTGTATGGATCAAAAAGGTAATTTAAGGTATACAGTGTTGGATGAAGATTTGAAGGACCAAGGTTCAATTTCCAGTCACAGGTAATACATGTGATTTTGATTAAAACACTCATTCAGCCCTCTGTTTTTAACTTGGCAATGAGAAGTGTCTACTTCAGAGGGCTGTGAATCCAGCAGTGCTATTCCATTGATTAAATAGAGTATGACATAGAGTTGCCAATACAGGCTGTGACAATTGGTGATAACATGGTGAATCTTTCAGATCTTGAGGATAGATGCTTCATATGTGGGTTGCTACTGGCAATATGGAATCAGAATAGTTTAGGCTGGAAGGGACCTTTAAAGGTTGCCTAGTAAAACTTTGCTGCAGTGAGCAGGGACATCTTCAGCTAGATCAGGTTGCTCAGATCACCATTCAGCCTGATTTTGAATGCTTCCAGGGATGTGTTATGAACTACCTCTCTGGGAAACCTGTGCCAATGTTTCACCACTCTCACTGTAAAAAAATTCTTCCTTATATCTAGTCTAAATCTACCCTCTTTTAGTTTAAAAATGTTACCCATTGTCCTATCACAGCATACCTTGTTAAAAAATTTGTCCCCATCTTTCTTATAGGCCCCTTTTAAGTACTGAAAGGCTGCAGTAAGGTCTCATTGTAGCCTTTTCTTCTTCAGGCTGAACAATCCCCACTTTCTTAGCTTTTCTTCACAGGAGAGATGTTCCAGCCCACTGATACACAGAGGCTCTTCTCTGGACATGCTCCAATAGGTCCATGTCTGTCTTCTGCTGAAGCCTCCAGAGCTGGACTCTACTCCAGGTTAGGTTTCACCAGAGTGGAGTAAAGGGGCAGAATCACCTCCCTTCATCTGCTGGCTATGCTTCTTTTGATGAATCCCAGGATATGATTGGCTGCCTGGGCTGCAAATGCACATTGCTGGCTCATGTCCAGCTTTTCATCCAGCAGTACTCCCAAGTCCTTTGCATAGGGCTGCTCTTAATCCCTTCCTCCCCAGCCTGTATTGATACCAGGGACTGTCCTGACCCAGATGCAGGACCTTGCATTTAGCCTTGTTGAACCTCATAAGGATCACATGGACCCACTTCTCTAGCTTGTTCTGGTCCCTCTGGATGGCATCCCATCCTTCAGGAGTGTCAACCACATCACTCAGCTTGGTATTGTCTGCAAACTTGCTGAGGGTGCATTTGATCCTACAGTATATTCTATAAGGATTGTTAATACTGAAATCTCCAAACCAGGCCAATCAATGCTTTATCTTCCACTGGTATCCAGTCTTTAATTTGACCACCGACTGTTTATCTTGAACTTTAAAAAATTTTCTTCTCATTAGTGCTTCCATGTATTACATTTTAGCAAGTAGTATGAGGACAAAACTACTTGTACTTTAATATATTTTAGTTTGTTTTTAACAACTACTGTTTTCTTTTTGATTTTTGGAAGAAGCAATATATTTGTGAGCAAAGTGAAATTTAGTCCAGGTTAATCCAAATTCTCTTTCATTGTTTAACAAGTCTGTGAATGTACGTGTTCAAACCCTTTTATTGAATGTTTTCTTAGCGTAGTCAACAGTGCAGAGACGATGCAGGCTGTTCAAATTTAATTCCTTTTTCACATTCCTTCCTTGGAATATTTCATTGTGTCTGGTTTTCCCTAGAATCAGAAGACAAAAGAACAGGGAATGGGAGGGCTCAAGGCATGCACTGTTCACTTGTAATTGATGCTTTATTTGGATGTTTCTGCACATCTTTTTACTGTCACAGCCTCTTTCTGTAAATATCTGTTTTATTTTTCTCTTGTAATGCTGTTAGTATGCAACATCAAAAGAAAACATTCTTCCCAGTTCTGGATATTTTGAGTCAGAGGGATAAATAGATCCAAATGGTGGATCCAAATGTAATAAGGATGTGCTGATGACGGCAGTCAAATCTTGCTCTGAAAGGTTTACAAATCAAGATTGCTCCCTTTATCATCATGCAATTAGATAAAATCAAAGAATGGTGGCATCATAACACTAACAGAAAAGTTATATGATGTTTAAGAGATTTTTTTTTATTTTCAAGAGACAAGTAGACCAAATCTAAGCATCTGAGATGGATTATAATTTCATGCACTGACATTAATTTTTGGTAATGTAGAAGACAGTATCATCACTAGATGAATTCTGAACAGGAGGCCTCCCATTGTTGTTACTAATAACTATGACCTCCTTCAGTGCTGAAGGTCTCTATCTTAATGCAGTTCATTGCAGAGCAACACAATACTGGTTTTTTTTAAAGGTATTTAATAGAGCATTCAGGTTGTCTTTTTATATTGTCATCCTTATATTTGTCATTTGGAATTAGAATATGGGATAATTGTAAGAAAGCTTTTCTTCCCTCCTAACAAAACCGTGCATTAGAGGTAGCAGAGAAACTGTATGTTAATTGTATGTAAGTAGGAGAAGTAGCAGCAGAATTGCACATTTGTAGTCACACCACCTATGTTTCTGTCTATTGGCTGCACTGAAGTAGAATCAAAGAAACATTTAGGCTGGAAAAGAACTTTAAGATCATTGAGTCAACTGTTAACCTAATACATCAAAGTCTATGAATAAACCATATCCTGAAGTGCCACATCGACACATCTTTTAAATACCTCCAGGGATGGTGACTCAACCACCTCAGCAGGCAGCCAGTTCCACTGCTTGATAACCCTTTGGGTCAAGAAATTTTTCCTAATATATAATTTAAACCTCCCCTGGTGCAACTTCAGGCTGTTGCCTGCTATCACTTGTTACTTGGGAAAAAGAGACTGACATCCACCTCAATATAACTTCCTTAGAGGTAGTTGTAGAGAGCAATAAGGTCTCTCCTGAACCTCCTTTTCTCCAGATTAAGAACCCCAGTTCCCTCTACTGCTTCTCATAAGACTTGTTCTCTAGACCCTTTACCAGTTAGAAATTTTAAATTTGCAAGTGGATAGCCAATAGAGTTGGTTTTTAAAAAATATAATTATTTTATCACTATTTTCTCACGTTAGTTTGAAGAGTTTGCTTCAGTTTTGTGTTCAGACTTACATCTCCTCATTATTGTTACGGCTTTTGATGATTGAGCTTGTTAAGGGATACTCATTTTAACCTAGTAGAATCATAGAATAGTTCCGTTTGGAAGAGACCTTCAAGATCATAAAGTCCAGCCGTACTCCTAGCCCTATCAAAAACCACTAAACCATGTCCCTAAGCACAACAAGTATGTCTTAATAGAGAACAAAATCATGGATCTGGGAAGAACAAAGCTGCTGAAATAAAGTAACTGTGACACATTTTTAGATAAAAACAAACAATTAAATGAGTTGGAGCTCCTGGTATGATAAAGTGAATAAAGTGAGTATATAATCTCTTGGAGAATATAACTGCTGTATGGACATGCCCCATGCAAATATGTATTTTTCAGGAAGGTCAGAGGCTATTAAATGAATGTATTTCTGAAATGCCATGCATGTGTCTGAAACTTTGGGTACTATTATCATTTCCATACCAACAGACACTGGGATTAGCAGGCTAGTTGGTGGTAATACACAATGAAAAAGAAAACAGAGAGAAGAGTATAAGTAAATTTATTATGCAGGAAAATTCAGTGAAATCAGGATTACCCCTACTGGAGTAAAACCCAGGGCAAGTTTTAAGTCACATAGGTGATTATGTCCACAGGTTTTACTAAGATGCTCACTCCTCAACCCCTTTCCTTTTAACATTACTGCCTCTACATTGCTGTTGCTGTATTACCTTCTGTCTGGTGTAAGCTCAGTGGACCTACTACTGCTTCTTCCCCAACATCTTCTGTTCACTGTGTAATGCTTTTCTTTCTGGTCCTATTCCTTTCTAGAAATGATTGTTCTTTTTAAATGCATAGTTTCTATTAATGTGTTTGATGCCTGTTGCTGGGCTTTTTGCAGAGACACCAATGAGAGTGGAGAGAAGCATCACTTTCTTCCTCTAAGTTTATGATGAAAAGAACAGTGAAATAAAATATTATCCAAGAAGTGTTATGAAGCAAAAAATACTGTGAGCACTCAGTAATTTTACGGGCTTTAACACACCTTTCTTCAAGCTCAAGGTGTTTTGATTTGTTGCAACCAATATTGGCACATTAAGCTGTGAGTTTGTGGGTATGTGTAAATTTATGCATACTCCAGAAAAGGCTGATTAGAAGTGATTAATTGGAGTAATACACAATAAATTTCTGTCCTTCATCTTTAGCCCTGCCACTCTTATATCCCTCACTACTTGTAGCATTTAAGAATTTAAGCTGATATTTCAAAATTACTCCAGAACTTCCACTGAATTGTCCAACAAAGAAAAAGTATCTTCTGTTTCTTCAGCTAATGGTAGAAGTGAATTTGGTGCAATGGGATTAATTTGATACTACATTAAAAAATGAATACAGATTTGTGTAGTTATTGTGCTGATTCATACTCCAAATTTTAAAAAAAAGAGTAGGAGTATGAAATGGTATTGGGTAACTGGGGGATCAAATGACAGATGGCATGCAAAGTTGATATATACAAAATAATGTGTGCATGTGGAGAAAACATTCCCAACCACATATGTACAGTAGTGGGTAGTAAATTATTTGTTACTGATTGGGCAAAAGATCTTAAGAGTCATTGTGGGTGATCTCCTGTAAACACCCATGCAGTGCTCAAGAGTGTTCAAATTGGCAATAAGCATGTTGGGGAAGAAACAGATAAGGAGTTATACAATAAAATCTGTAAAATCATGACCAGCATGAAGGAGAGAATAAAAATACTCATTATTATTCCTTACTGAATAGACATATTCATTTTTTCTTGTCCAAATATACTGAATAGTCATTTTTGCTTCCACAAATCCCCACCCCCCCCAAGATATGATATAGTTATGCCCAAATAAAATATCCTGCAGAACTTTCACAATGAACAAACCAAGAGTATTTCAGTACAATTTAACCACATGACTCCTTGCTAGAGGACATTTTAGGTTACAACCTCCATCAGTTTATAGATTGAGGAATTTGTTCAGTCACTCCATAAAGAAAAAAATCACCGAAGTCTTAAAAATTGTAAGTACTTTTACGAAAATAGAGAAAATGTGTCCAGTACCATTGTCAGGACACCAAGACCCACTGGGACAAAACAGTTTGCATTTAAACTAATGAATTCTTTTAGCTTCCAAAATTCTACAGGAGCATGCAGCTCAGCAGGGAGCCAGGCAGTAGCACCAGGCTCTACCCTGCCTCAGGGTTTAACAGTACAGGCGAGCTTGTTCCAGTGCCTGGGCATATGCCCAGGCTGTTTAGTTTAATAGGAAAGAGCCTGGGAATCCTCTGTCTGCCAGAAACTGTAAAAGGAAAGTTTCCTTCTGCTCACCCTGTCTTTCTGTTTCTGGACACTTGTTCCTGAGCTGGCTGTCTCCTGGAGCTGAGCCAGCATAACGTATGAGCGAGTTCTCAGCACAGGAGGGACTCGTGCAGTTCAGATCAAAACCAAATTCTGCCCATACGTCGGATTTTTTTTGTTTTTTTAAATAATGAAATATTGGAATTTCCTCTTTTTAAAATAAAAAAATGCAACATATTCTTTAAAGCAGTCAGGTAATTAATCTGAGAACCTTCAAGGAAGTTGTGTTTGCATCAGTTGATTGCATGGCACTATTAAAAGCTAAGCTATTAATATATGGCATAACATGTTAATCAACATGTATTTGAATACAGTATGTTGCAAATATGTATGAAACACAAACATTTTTATTAAAGGTTTAAAATGCAAATACAGAAGTTGTTTAGTAATATGCTACTTACTGCAAAGCACTACCAATAAACTTTCAAGCATTCTGGAAAAAAACCAAGACATTTACTTATTTTTGCTAATGCTCTGCTAATAAGATTTGCTTCCTCATATCCTTAGACCATTAAAGCTACAACAACATTACTACTGCTAAAACCGGTCAGGTGGCTCAATTAATTATTGGACTGTAGAAACTGAATCTTTAAAAAGATAAGTCATAGTAATTTGACTGTGAGCTTCATTCCATTCTAAGTAAGGAAGAAATAATGGTTTCAATTTATTATGTAAATTCTGTGAATGCTGATGAACTTTTGACTAGTCATGAAACTATTATTTTAATTTTAACTAGTCATATTTCTGATCTATCAGTTAAGACTTTTCAAACAGTGACTCAATTTTGTGAGGTTGTAATTTTAGCATGGCAGAATATGCAGCACCTGTCAGTAATGATGTTGTATGATGTTAATCTATTGGCATTTCTGGTGTATTCTGTGTTCTTCTAGCTGTCTAAATAATACTGCTGTGTACTGCAAAACAATAGGTCAAATTCTTCTGAGTGCCTATCTTATGCTGTTTAAAAATCAGATGCAAAATCTCTTAGAATGGTCAGAACTCTGGTTTAAACTTTAATCATGACTATGAGGACATCCTGTTAAACCAATACAAAATTAAATATTAAATCCCTATGACAGCACATTGGAATTTTCAACAGAAAAGTGGAAAAAGAAATAAGGCATTTCTGCTATATCTAGTTTCATATTCTGCTGATATATGTTCTGCAACACAGTGACGAAACTCAAATATTACTTTAATTTACAACTTGCAAGGATTTGGCCTTCAATATTTATTAAGCAGTCAATGGCAGAAACTATCAATTTCACATTAAAAGCGTATTGTTACATAGATTTTAACAATGGAAATAAGAAACACATTTTGGCTGTAGAAATAAAATAACCCCACCTTTTCCATAGAGCTGTATTTCAGAATACACTTAAATTCATCAGAGTACATTTTCCCCTGGTTAACTAGTCATGATGTATTTACAAAGCAAGTAACAAACAATGGCTAGAAAATACCATTGCACCACAAATTATCTACACGGATATTTCTATTTTTCATACTAGAAAACAGCTAAGGTAGCATTCACTTCAGTACAACGTTTCTTTCATAAATCTTAATGTGTTTTATCAGCTAATACAAAATGGAGATGCAGACTGTATTACATTAGTTAGAAAAGCAAACATATTATGAGCTTGGTTAAGAAAAAATATTAGCAAAACATAACTTTTTTTTCTTTTAAAAAAGAAGTCTAATGTAGTAACTGCTCCAACCACTTCACATAGGGACTGTTGATGATTTACACATTCAAAATGTTGCTGATAGGGCAGCTGAGATTTGAGAAACTACTTTAAAGTGAAGTAATCATGAGCCTGTGCTAGATCTGACAGGCTTATATCTAGATTTCTATTCACATAGTTTATGTCAGTAGAGTCTATGCTGTTTTGGGGATCATTTAACAATCAATAACAACATTGAATACTTTCATTTATTCATCTCTTCTAGAAGTGACAGCTCACTGTTTTGATTTTAAAGTCTATTTATGTGAGAAACAGAGGCAGAAGGTGAAACTTGGAGTTTTGTTTTTTGTTAAGTGAGCACAGAAATATTTTCCCTTTAAAACTGTGAAACATGCAGTCCTTCTAAGAGAAGACCTCTTGAACTGCAAATGTGTTGTTCTAGATGATCATGTGAGACTTCAGCACTGCACAGAAAACACCTCTACAAATAAATTTTAAGAGTAAATAAAGTACCCAACAGTATTACAACTTAATTTCCCATTATTTCCCACCATTAAAAGCCCACCTTCATTCTTCAAGCTGTAGTTGTCTAACCTTTGAATTTTTGTTTCCAACCTGTTTAACACCACTGTAACTTGTCAAGAGCATGTCAGATCGCTACAGGTACAGTAGCTTTGTTTTAGACTAACGTATGTATTCTTGGTAAACATGACTGTTTTGAACACTGGAGCCTGGCAAGCCCTTGTATCTCTTGGCTCTGCTTGCTGTTAAGTTTCATGCTTCTGTTATGCGCCATGTAGAAGTGCTGCAGAAGCAATTTTGGGCAGACTGGAAAAGCAGGCACTTTCCTCAGTGGTATTTTTTTGAGGGAAAGTGTTTTCTACACATTCCCATAGCATACTGCCCAGACACACTGTGGCACTGGTTTGCAATTGCTTTGAGAGCTATGCGTCAGGAGACCCTGTCACGGCAGTGGAGTAGTTTCAGCTTCTTGGAGTTCCAACTGAAAGGAAAGAAATTGCAAACACAATGAACAATTACTAGATTTCTTCCCACCCACAATTTTGTGTGTGTGTTTGCATGCATGAGTTTTTTTAAAGAGGAATTTATTTATCATTTTCAGCTACTGTCCTGACATATAAAGCTAAATGGGTAGCCCAGAGAGTAAGGCAAGACCATGCCTTTGCCATGAAGCAACAAAGGCAGAGGAAATAATCGCAGAAAAGTGATCTGACTTTCAAAGACAAATAAACATAAGTAGATCTGAATTTTTAATTAAAATATATTTCTTGCCAAGCCAGCTGTTTTTTTTTTCTAGAAGGGAGATCTCTATGAATTTCACGAGTACAGAAGGACTTTGCTCCTTCCCTTTATTCTTTTCGTAGCAATTGCAGGGGAGTTAGAATTTCAGAGGACACATTCTGTGCTCACATCAGTACATTGTCTAACTTGTGGATTTGTAGTTAAGTCTGGTTTAAATTCTGTGTGAGATGGACTTACATCAGCAAACAAAATCAACAACCTCACAATCCTGTGTGTCCACGGTCTCCACGTTAAGTCCTATTTGTATAGAGGCACAATAGCACTACAGATGTCTTCATCAAGAAAATCTGCTTACTGCACAGCATGTCCTGAAAGTCTGCAACCCTTTTTACTGCCCAGAAAATGCTGTCCTGCAGCATTAGAACCTGTTGAAAACAGGATGGGAGACACTGCAAATAAAGGGTTTATGCTATGGAAAGTGGAGTCACAGGGGAAGCCTGATTGAGACAGGAGAGGGAACGTGCTCCTGTAAAAGTAACAGAGTGTGAGTAAGGTTTTTGGGGCAGGGAAAAGGAAAGTGCATTTTCTAACTGGATCACTTTCCAAACATATTCAGCAGAGTGGAGGCTGTTAGGACTTCTGACTTGGAGATGAATTCCTCCAAGGCCACAAAATAATTCAAATGCTTGTTCAATTTAACATGCTATATTTATGGATTTTCTTTATTCTGCATTGGGAATATTTCTCCACAGATTCTTTTGTCCAGAAAATGACCTGATCCTAAATATGAACATCCCCGTCTTTTGGAGAAAGCTAGATCCATCAATGAACTTTGAAGTCCATATTCACTTATCTTTGTGTATTAGATAAAATACAAGTATTCATTTTGTATTTTTTTAACAATAATCTTTTTCTAATTTATTAAGGAAAAAAATTGAAATGTTTTGTTCCCTGTTTATTTTAATTCACAATTTAAGGAGTGCCACAGACACAGGCAACCTTAGAAGCCATCTAATTAGATCTAGTCCTCACAGCATAGTTTATTCTTACTTCCTGTCATGAAATAGTCTGACAAAGACATTCTGTTTTCTCTAGAAGATTCACAAAAAGCTCAAGTATGTGCAAATCAGCTACAAAAGAAAGCCAAATTTTTATAGGAACTATTGAATTTAGACAGGCTTTCAGAGATCTCGTTATCTTGCTAGAAATGGGCTTTATAAGAAATCAATACTTTATAATTATTATTGAAATACTGTATTTTTTACAAAGGAAACACATCCATTTTCTAAAAGTACACAGAAAGATCATTCATTCTCTATTAATACAGGTAGATGTGAACCTGCCAAGGTTTGGAGTTACAGAATCTGCCTAGCTTTTGTCATGTTTCTGCATAAGACTCACCAGCATTCCCCATATTTCTTTGCAATCTGTTACATAGTACTGGGAAAATAAAAATGTAAGACAGCACTTTCTTCATTTATTTAATCAAAGTGAAACTAGCTTTCAGTTTTTCCTAGTTTCAACTTAAAAATAGTTTTTCATTAATCCAATATCCCTTTAATTTCTACATATGGTTGCCAACCCGAGCAGTAAGGGCAAAACTTTCAGGGCTGAGCACAAATATTGGAATTTATGGTTATCTGAGGCCTCATTTTCAGCATATGAGGAGGATTTTCAACTTCCATTATGCCATTTAAGCACTTCAGTGGTTAAGGAGAAAGCATGAGAAGGTAAAAATACAAAAAAATAGTTACATAGAATGAATAAATATTTATGAAAATGTGCCTATACATAATTTGCTTAGTTGCTTGGATACATTCAGATATGGCTGCTGTAAAAATTTAAACAGGTCACAAAGAAAATACTTCACCGAAACAAATTAAATTTCTTCTCTCTATATATTTATTAATAACCCATTTTCCCAAGTATTT
>WUAM01000179.1:9086729-9098899 GCA_024336885.1 Actenoides hombroni | reverse complement strand
ATAGATATTACAGAAAAAAACAACTGTATTTGGAAAATATAGGTTTTAGGAAAAATAATTTTTGATGGATGTTAAATTTTAAAAAGCATTGTCACTTTTTAAAATCTCAGAGATATACTTATGTAGAAGCTATTTCAAAATACTTGCCAAGGTCCTTGTTATGACTCAGGTTAATGTCAATGCCATCAAGAAACCTCCACCATTTGCAAAAACAATAATCAAACTCTTAATCTAAATCTTTTTGGTAATGTCAAAGAGCCTTAGAAAAGGCCAAAAGCCAGTATCTTAACTCAGAATAAGATGAATATTTATGATGTTTCCTATTACTGCTTTTTGAACTGGTAGAAACCACAGTTGTTTCTTCCACCAGTGAATGCTTATTTTTAAGTGCTTTAAGAGTGTGAAGCCCTAAGCTGTTGAGCAATTGAGTGTTTGCTGTTCTCATTAACTTTAGCAGGAATAAAGAATTCTCAGTTGGCAAAAAAGCAACTTGTAGAACATCTGTTTCTTCGAAAATGAC
Organism: Actenoides hombroni; assembly: GCA_024336885.1. Classification (NCBI taxonomy): domain Eukaryota; kingdom Metazoa; phylum Chordata; class Aves; order Coraciiformes; family Alcedinidae; genus Actenoides; species Actenoides hombroni. Next base: position 9,098,379 of record WUAM01000179.1, on the reverse strand, counting down.
CTGAAGTGTGCTAAGTACTACACAGCCCTGCAATTAGAATTCCTATGAAACGCTCTCCAAGGCCTTGTCTATACAAGAAAGAGCTTCTCAGTATAGCTACATCAATACAGATATACTAGCTAGACTTTCTTGTATGGAAAGCACTTACCTGTGAAAAGAATGCCCTGTCAGTAGAGTTTACAAAAGCTCACTGAGCAAACAGTGGTTTGTTAGGGGTTTTATTATTTTTGTCTTTTTTTCTTTTCTGAGAGCAAAAGTGGCATTCGCCCTAGGGCTTTCTCTGTTTTAAAAATAATAATAATAGCAACAAAAATATTAGATGTTACACTTGAAAGTACTATATCAGAGAATCATTTTGGTGTATATTAATCCTACAACCTTGTCTGTCATTTGGGTAATAGCAGTCAACAGAAATGTTGTCTCTTACAGAAATGTTTGCTGGAGAAAACAAAAGTAAAAATGTAGTTTAATAATCAGGTTTGAACATGGCTTGGCGTGAATGCATTCTACAGATATTGTGGAGAGTGAGAAAGACTGCACCTGATAGCTGGTAGGCTGTACTCCAGGGATCGCAGCAGTGAGAAGGCTCAGCTCAGCATCCAATGAGCACATCTGGTAGAAATAAACCAGTAGCAGCAGCAGTGGTGGTGGTGAGGACAGTTAAATTTGGCCCATTTATGGCCACTTCAAACACCAGACCACGAAGAGACCTATATACCTATCTATGAGGACATGAGCTTCCAAGTGTTGTTGTCTTCAAACACCCTGGGGAAAACTGATAGCTAGTTTCTAGGAAGACCTACCAAAGTAGTCAAAGCTGAGTAGTCAATTTCTTATAGCTCTGCGTCCAACTTTTCTGTTCCATGCATATTGGTGCTCTGCTTCTTTCCTTACTGCCTCACTTGGACCACATTCCTGATGTTCCCCTTTCTCCTCTGCACTCTTCCTCTCACCTCGCTTTCCCTTCAGCATCTTTCCTTTTACTTCTCTTTACACATGCTTTATTTTTTTAACTAATTTCATCACTATTCCCTGAATGGAAAAAAAAACCCAACCAGCAAAGAACCCAGTTATGAGACTAGCTTCCTCGTTAATGCCACTATAGAGCTCACTTCACTTGCTTGGTCCATTCCTGCCTCAGCTGTCTCTTTCCTGTTGGTGTAGGTTGAAAGATATGTGTGGGAAGAATCACCTTGTATTGCTCAGTGCCCAGGGAAATAGACTTTATTCCACTCAGCCTCTGGGCAGTACCACATTCATCTTTGCAAGGATAGAAGTTTAAAAGGCTACAACTCTCCTAAAAATAACATAAAGATACTTAACTAAATGTAGAAAATATGTGCATGCACACTGAGCTGTAAAAAAGCTGGAATTGTACTAGATACAGATACAGTCCTGTTATCAGACACATGCACAAAATTGACTCCACTGAGGGTTTCAAAGGCATTATTAACAGCTGAATCCATCTAATAAATTTTAACTACAACTGGTAAATACTACATATATATACATACATATATGTATGTGCCTATGCCAAATTTGGCATTTCTACTCCACCACCAAAGTGTGAGCAGGTACTAACTGATTGCACAGGCCAAAGGTTGGCATGTATGAATCAGATGCTGGTGAATGGCAACACCAACTGCAGATGCTTAATAAAGCTTCTCCCTTTAGCCTGATCCCTCATCTTTTCTGGTGCAATTACTATTTTGTCTGTTTGGAGATGGTAATGGAGATGGTAATGCTCTGGTTTGGGTTCTCTGGCAGCTGCTGAGTGGCAAGTATGCAACTGCGTTAACAAGAAACCACCAAATTCTGCACCTCGAGGAGGCAGCTAGGTTGTGTCTGAAGTGGCAGCAGTTGAGAAACTGGTGCAGGAGCAACCTAAGTATATGGCTGAAAGGGAATATGGCAAGTAATGAACTAGACTTGTTTCTTTTTTCTCCTCTTTTTTTTTTTATTTTTTTATTTTCCTAGCGCTTGTGATGTGATGGAGTTACTTTCATGAATGTTAAGAGTTGTTTTCATGTTTTGTTCGATGATCACAGAGGGGTAGGGATTGGAAATTCTGAGGACTAATCATGGGAACATTAACATCTAACAGACACTAAGCAAAAATATCCTGAACAAAAAAAAGAAATATTAAAAATATCTATTTCTCTTGGTATCTGATGTGTCATAAAATGCTTATGTCTCAAAGGCTTTTTTTACATATAAAAGGTATATCCTTAGTATACCTTAAATGGCAAAGTGGCACAATACTGCTTAACATGTGGATATATATTTTTGTATCTGTATTTATATATCTCAAAACCCACTTTAGCCAGTAGAGATAATTATCTAATACTAGAACTGCATGTAGACAAACAAGGCTTTGTCTACTCCTTGCATGTCTTCCAGGACAAAAAAGGCCAGAGAGACCTTCTTTGTACATCAATTAAAAGTGTACAAGCACAGTTTCTTCTCATTTTTATTCACTGTAGCAATGATAGAAGAGAGATCTATATTCTGTCTCACTCTCCTTGTCAGCAGACAAGGAGTATGAATAGGGAAATCTGTGATTAATCTCCAACCAGTTGTAAAGCAGTCATCTGTTGTAAACATCCTGCAAATGAAACACAGTTTTGTGTGGTTTGTATATGCATGCATACTGGACCTGGTCATGCAAGGTGCCTTTGAAAGCACTCAGCTTCTGAGCATCGAGGAGAGAACAACTAGCACCATGCAGGACTGGGGTCTCTGTGTATACATATACCAGTTTCAAATATAACCCTGAAGATGTTTAAACCTTCAAATAGCTACAAATCAGTATAAACTGTAACTTCAGAATACATGTCATCTCCAACCGAGAGGCCTGGATCCAGAGATGACATCTCCACTGCTAGTCATACCTGATGGTTAGTCCTGTCCACAGTGTTGGCAGTGGAAGCATGGTCACGAGTGTTTTGTCGGACTCGGGTGGAGTTTTGCTGCTCAATGGTTGAGGAAGTGGGAATGCAGAACTCTCTGAAACACCTTTTGAAATTCTCATCTAGAAATGCATAAAGGACTGGATTAAGGCAGCTATTTGTATACCCTAGAGCAATACAAAAGTGCCAGGAGACAGTCTGGAAAGTAGTTTCTGGGATGTTGACCAGGGCTTTAACAATGACATAGATGTGGATGGGAGTCCAGCAGACAATAAACACCGCCACCACTACAAGAACCATTCTTGTGATTCTCCGCAGGTTCCTGTCCTTCTCTTTGGAGCCAGATAACATGCGAACGCTCTTCAGGCGTAAAATCATCAGCCCATAGCACACAGTAATGATCAGAACTGGCATGATGAAGGCAAAGATGAACACACAGATTTTCAGGAGGTTCTCCCAGTACCATGCAGGGTGGGAGAATGTAAGTGTGCAGTCAATAGAGCCTGGAGAAAAAAAAACAGCAGAGAAGACCAAACAGGTCAGTTTTTCATTTGCTTTTTTCAAAACTTTTTTGTTGATTTCATAGGCAAATATATGAAGATTTACTAAGTAAACAGGTAAAATGAAGCTATCTGTGATCCATCATTGGCACGACCATTGATAGGACACAGTGCTGCAAACGTATGAACTGTGAGTTACAAAAACAAAACTGAAGTGTCCTCTTTTACATTTCACTGCTTGGAATTGCATGTGTACTGGAAAAGAAAGAGTTGAATTGTCATTCACTTTCACTTTCAGTTTAAAATTTGGTGGAAAGAAAGGTGTTTTAACCACCATATCTGCTGAGAGTTTGAGCATTTCGGGGCAATGGGGAAGAGAATGACATGACACTTGGTAACTGTGCACAAAGGAGGATTTGGATTTATGCTGAGATGCTGTCACTTCATAGAAGGTCTTTGAACACCAGTGATCCAGAATGTGCCCTCTGCTCTGTATCATGTCCTGCCAGACTAGGTGCAAGGTATCTATAACTGCCAACTTCAGTGGGAACATCCTGGGTAAAACCCAAGCTTCTGTGCTGTAGGACATAGGTGTGCACAGGTGCCCCACAGCAGAAGGCAGGCTGGCAAGGATGCTTTTCCAAACACTACAGTAACTTTGGGGCAGTGACACTTGCACAGTCCCACAGGAGCTGGAGCTGCCTGTTGTAAAAGACAGATCATGTGCAGTTCTGTATCCAGTCAACTACAGCCAGATACAAAATTGTTGAAGCCGTCTGTTTGCACTGCCACTGGCTTTACACAGGTCAGAGGTTAGAAGTTAATTCAATGCCTCTACAATAAAGCAAAACAATGCAGAAAATAATTTAAACACTGAAATACTCAATTCAGGAATGAAAGCCAGACTTACCATGCCTATATTTAGTAGTTGCCATGAACATAACTGGCAGACCAATGGCAGAAGAAAGAATCCAGTTGCAGACATTGACAATTTTGGCATTTCTCGGGGTACGGAAATCAAGGGCCTTAACTGGGTGGCAAACAGCTACGTAGCGATCCACACTCATGGTGCAGAGTGTAAAGATACTGGTGAACATATTGTAGTAGTCTATGGATATAACAATCTTACAAAGGATGGTACCAAATGGCCATGTTCCCATCAAGTAATTCACACTCTGGAACGGCAGAGTACTTGTTGCTAGTGCATCTGCCAATGCAAGATTGAAAATATAGATATTGGTGGCAGTCTTCATTTTTGTGTACCTAGAAAAAAACATCAGCAAAGCATATGAATGACCACAAGTGACAGTATTAAACAAAACTGACTCCAGTGAACTATCTATAAGAAAATTCTGTGAAATAATGAAGTAGATACTGTCAAAGATCATTATTTTCTGCTTTTAACAAAATTACTTTGCTGTGGTTTATCTACAGTAATGTTTGCAGTTCAGTGAGGTATTAGCTAAAGGATGTATGAAAGAAAAGATTAATTTAATTTGTGCAGTGAGAAAGGATACAGGTAGAAGAAACGATATTACAGATGCTAAAGAATTGAGAAACTGAAAAAAAATTGTATTTATACCTATCAGGCACTGTACTATATGGGTAGATTTTCCGTATCTGCTGAAGTCATGTCGAGTATCAGAACCATGGTCTGTAGAAATAGAGAACTCATTTGTAGGTTGTGGAATACAAATGACAGAATTCCTTAGGCAATAAGTACCTAAAACAATAGTATAATTATCAAATGCTCTGTGTCTAAAAATTCAGACTTTTAGACTTTCTCATTTGTTTATAATTACAGAATTCTAAAATAATTTCTAATGATGGTTACTACATTGCCTTACGAACCTCAATGTCCAATATATGTTGGTCAGATATTCTTTCAATCAAACAAGAAGACAAATGCTATTAACCATACACATTGATTGTATCAATAAAACCACCTTGCTGGGTGGATGCTGCAGCCCTGTTGCTTGAGGTATGAAAGCTCGCTCTGCTTCGTGGTGCCTATTTTGGCAGAAGGGTCTTCAAACCTCCATTGCACCATCTTCTTCCTAACTTTGTGCTGCTAACTACCCAAAAACCACTTCCTGAATTTTGAGTATGTTACACTTCAATCACAGCTGAGTAGAGGGAGCTTTTAATGTTTTAATTTGTATTTGCATTGCTAAAGGTAAAATCCAAATTCCTCCTTAGTTTCAGCAAATTTTTGAAGAGCCCTTTACTGTTTCAAGTCCATTGTGTCAGCTGAGCAGCACTTGAGATACACTTTTTATGAGGATGCTCTACTTCTGCAGGGTTACAATGAATGTTTCACTCTAAGTGATGTTCCTAAACATGCTGTCTTGCTGTCCTGACTGCTGCTGAGGTTGTTGGGCACTGTGGCAGTCTGTCTTTTGAGGGATCAGATGGCTTGCTCTTTTGATAAAACTTCCTTCTGTTTCTACAAAGTAACAAGTACATTGTTTGATCAACCACTTTACAATTTATAGAGTGATTTGCAAGAGTAATAGCCCATTTGAAAAGATCCTTCAGGCAACCTGCCAGGGAAGACAAAGTGAAAAGTACAGTATTCCTTTTTTTTTTTCCTCTGACTTTGATCTCTTCAGAACATGAGTCAACTGGAAAAATTTTAAAAAACCCCTTATGACAGGGCTGTGTAGAGAACAAGAATATGGAACTTTTTAAGTAGAGTCTGGAGAAATGCAGACTTCTTGCTGAATGAATCTAGATAGCTTCTATGATGAACATATGAAGAAGTTTGTACTAGCTTTGTTTTCTCATTTTCTAGCACTGTGTATGAGAAGCCACTAGCATCACTAGTTTCAACTTAGGGTGTTCTTTTTTTAAAACAAAAATTTTCAAGTATAGCCAAGCTATTTCTTCACTGCTGCCTTGAGAAAGTATGATCTGAGTATGATACTTCCAAGTTTTAAATAGAACCTATATTTTGAAAGTACACTAAAAACTTTTCTTACAGGAGAATTCCATTTATCCAGCAACATTGTAGCACTTAACTTAGGAAGGAGCAGATGCTGCAAGCATCCATTATTTAGAAAAAATGTACAGGATTGCAGTGTGGGAGAGGTACACAACAAGCTGTTGCTCTAAAAACAGTTTGGAGGGAGGCGAAGACATTTTCTGGGCAATTTACTGGAGAATCTTGCAGAGGAGAATGAAAACAGCAACATTTATAGATTGACCTTACTATTACCCTGAATGAGAATGTTGTACTCTTTTTGCCATGTACCCTGTTTATCAGAATGGAATGTCTTCATAGGTCTGACAACTGATCCAGGACTAGCTAAGGTTGTGTCCAGAGCGCTAACCTAGAGGTTTGATTACATTGTAAGCAGACATATCCAGCTTGCACCAGTCTGATCTGCTCAGGCAGAAACAGTAGCATAGGGGAAGTGGCTTTCAATTCCACAAAGACAAGAAGTGATGAAGATCCTGCACCCTCAGCCAGGCTGCTTATACCTACTCAGCCCTGAGGTGATTTCCCTGTCTTTAATGCTGGACAAGAAAGCACACTTCGGTATGCTGAGTGGTGCTGCTGCCTTGACACATAATTCTGCCACAGCTCTGTCTGGAAAGCACATCAGATGATGATAATGTTGGTTAGTTTTTGGGGTTTTTTACCAGTATTTAGAGCCATTATTATGATTTAACAGGAATGCTTGTTACAGAAAAAAAAATACATCATCTAGTATGTTGAGTGAGTCTCAGGTTAGTATGCCAGATGTTGGGTAGGGAAAAGCTCTGAATAAATGGAATAAATTTTCTTCACTGGGACTGGCATGGGTTTTATCCCACTAAAATGCTACACATTTTACAGTTTTGCTATCTTACTTTTATTGCCAGTTGAAACTTAAAAGTTCTTGGACTTACTTTGTTTAATGGGCTCTATAGGCTATTAATGAAGCATTATGCTTGATGTACTCTGTAATCTTCATATTTGTAATCCTGCTGTTCTTACAAAGGAAGGAAGCAGAGCTTTTGTGGTGATAGAAAGTATTTACCTCTACAACTGCCTAATCGACAAAAGCCTACTGAATTTCACAATATCCTTTTCAGTGAATTCTATGGGATCTGGGTGTTTCTCTGTAATGAATATTTTGAGATTTTATAAAGGGCTTATTTCTGAAAGGTACATTTTGTTAAATACGTATTTTTCAAAGTAAGTAGATTATCGGTGTCCCCAGGATTATTTTCTTTGTATGAACAAAAAAATGTTGAAGTAATTGATTAAAAGGAATTTTAACAGCATGAAAAATAACAGTCCTCCAAAATGGAGCTCTTCAAAGCCTTGATCTTAGCTGTTATTCTATCTTTTGCTAAGGTATTGGTCTACCTGTTTGTACAAGCAGCACAAATGCTTCCATCCTCCAGATGTAGATGTGTATGTGAGGAGATTTCTATACTTGAGAAGGATTGGATTTTATATATAATTAAAGTCACAGGATATCTGTATGACATAATACAAAAAGGATTGTGTTTATAAATGCAGTCTTTTAACACATACTGTTTTCATACTTCCATTGAAGGCCACTAGAGAAGGTAAAAATGAACAGATGTGTAAAGGAAGAGTCTTAAATGTAAACCCATGAAAATCTGAATGCTGGTATTTAGATTACATTGGAATTTCATAATCTAAAACATCAAGAATATTAAATTTTGCATGACAATGAGGAAGGTTGCATGTGAAGACAGAAATTGGCTTTGGGCAACATTACTTCTACTTTTACACCTCTGCTATGAAAGACTAATAAAGCAACATGACAATTCAATTTTTTGTTGAATATTTAGCTCGATACATTCAAATTAATAATACTCACTATAATACTGACACCCACTATTATGTCCTTTCTATCTCAGTGCAGGTTTTGCATCATAAAATATCTATTATTATGAAATGTATCTTTGTTGGTAGTAGTAGATGATAGACCAGATTTACAACAGCAAGAATATACTTTATATCTGTCTAATTCTTTAGGGAAGACTCAGCTTTGCCTTTATCTTCAATCCAGCAAAGCTTTAAAATATACTTGAAGTTTGAAGATCAGAGCTGTAGAGGTCCACTCAACTGGGATTTGTTTGGAATAAAAAAAAAGAAATAAAGAAAAGCATGAGAATCCTACTCAGATAGTCACTAAGTTCCTAGCATTCAAGGATAAATAGAAAATCTTGAAATGACCTCTTCAATTGGAAGCCCATGGGTTGATTGTAGGTTGCAAACCAAATAAAAGGTTCACCAAATTAAACTAGAGAGATTCCCAGCTCCACTGCACAAAACCTAACAGCATCCTGAGCAGGAGCCATAAGCAAATTTCCTTCCACCTCAGAGTCATGCAACAAGAGAGATGTGAGCATGCTTGTGCATCTCTCGTCTTTCTGCAAGCCATGCCACAGCTCCACTTCTGGCCTGTTCACTCCAATGGTTTAGTCTCCACATTATCACCTTCAAAAAATTTTGAAGAGTCTTTTCTCTAAAGCCTTTATGGCTCAAAAGTGAATGAAAAATAGCAGAAGACCACATATTTTCTTAAAAGATAATGGAAGTTTTAGTTTGCATCACACTTGATTTAAGCCTAATAGACACAGTTGGTATCATTCCACCTGAGTCTTGTCCCTACTGCTTCTTGGACAAGACATTTACATCCATGTGGATTGTTGAAATATCCCCTCCTCAAGACCCCTCAGCCCTCTGTGCAAGAGCAGTTTTATAGCATTTTATACCACTGCCTGGTGCAAAGAAGTCACAGAGAGGTCCATATTTAGCCCAATGAATATAATAATCCCTACCATTTCAAATTAATTTGAAAACTGCTCCTACCTGAATAACAACCATGAGGAGAAAAGCAGAAACAGTCTTTTGCACTTAGGAAATTGGCTGGATGGTGATAGATTGGTAATAAGTCCTTTCAGCAACACAAAGGAACGCAAGATTTAATCCAGAGAATGCTAATTTGGAGACAAAGACTGCCTCAGCTGATCTGTGTTTAAGTTAAATGCAAAATATATGAAAAACTGGCTTAATTACCGGAGACTTATTGTAGAAAGCAGTCATTCATGAAAATGACTTGGCTGCTGGAAGAAACAACAGCCAGCAATTAGGTCTTGCATACAGACAACCTGACGTAACTCCTGTTGATGCTGGAGATTAGGTTAGTGTTTCAAATTCATGTTCCTCTTACGTAAACGACTTGTTAAACAAATAAAGAATCATTACATGCATATGTCAGATTGGTTGAGGTCTGCTTGGGTGAGAAGATTAAAAGATGTGAAGTATGCCTAGTTGAACCAATTTAAGTGAACATTTATCTCTATGGCTGTTCTGGTGCATCTTGTATATACAATTCAGAAAGAGCGGGAAAGAGCGAATTTTTTTGCACACTTCCCTGAGGTATCAGATAATTTTAATTTTCACTGAACCTTTAAAAGTTTGACAAAGGTCATGTCACATTCAGGATGATCTGGAAAAAAACCTCAAAAAATTCTTCTGTCTGCCAATCCAATTAGTATATTTGGCACTGAAATGAAGTCTCTCAGGCTGGAAAGTACCTTTGAGCTGAATGGTCTCAAATTATGAATTTAAGAGATGTCCATTCTATCCTATTGTCCTTTTTCTTTCTTTGAGTGATAATGGGTATCTATATAGAGTGAAAGACCCATACTGTATCTCAGCCACTATTGTGGTGTGCGCTGTGGCAGACTGCTACCTATTAAAGTTTTGAAGTCACATACATCCTGGATGAGCCCAACCTACCTGTCTGGAAGTGTTTGATTTAATCAGCTTGAAGATTTAGTCTTTGATTTTTCTATTCATGGATACTTCAGAATGCTTATGTCTTAGGCCATTAAATTCAAGCTCTGGGTAGAAGCACCATAAACTTGTGTACAATTCTTACACATTATTAGTCAGTCAGGCTACCTAGATTGGAGGTGCCATACTACTGTTAACAATCTATTTGTCCTTTTGATTGATGTTCTTCTGAAGAGATGATATACAAGGATGCGATTTTAACATAGTAAGACCTCAGGTAAACCAAACAAAAAACAAATTAAAAGAAAAATAAAACTCCAGCAGGTACAACATTATAGCAGAAAACGTTCACGCTTGGTTGCAATGGAATTGTGCGATTTGCAGCACATTCACTTACTTCCTGCACTGATCCTGAGTCTGGGGGTAAAAGCTGAACTGGGGAAGGGAGGAAGATTTCCCTGCTTTTAAGAAAGACAAGAGGCAGTGGTTGTTTCCTCCTGTTAAAGCTTTGCATCTTGACTCCCAACACGGCGCTACCTATTCACTGCTATGACTGGTGATGGTGGTTTATTTTGAGAGATGAAAAAATGTAAGAATATCAAGCATGACTTCAGGTGTCAAGACATAGTGTCATGCATAGTAGGGGAGTGTACTACATTTAAAATTGCAAGGCCTAGTTATTTGTCATATTCAGTCAAGAACACAGCAAGGCCTTCAGATACATTATGCTAGAGCAGCCTTTTCCTCCCTCCCTCACTCCCTGGCAAGGGGACGTCCATTTTCTGAAGGAGTTTGAATGTATGTGCTGAATGTGGATTTGGACATAGGGCAGATAAATGTAGTTGCTTCAGCTGCTGCCTTTTTTCTTCTTAATACTTTGTTTTCCCACTGCCAAGTTCCTTTTCACTTTATTCTCCTCTATAGCACAAATGAAATTAAGCCAGAATTTCACCAAAATTTACTTCCCTCAGGTTATCTTGCTAGAATATTTGACTTCCTAGCTTGTCCTTTCCTTGCATCAGGGAAGCATCAAGGCATGTGCAGATCCATTAGTAATTGCTTACAGGACCCAGGAAGGAGAAGTAAGCAGAGTACACCACTTCTTGTTGAGAATCACCAGTTCAGGGCCATTTCCTCTTGTACTCTGAATCAATTAGTGACTTCTCTCAGATCTCAGCTTTGGGAGAGCAAGAACTAAATGAAAGGCTTTTAAACAGAGTCAGCTTTCTTCAGACTCTGGTGATCGTCTTTTTGGGAATGATGTAACACCAAAAGAGCTGGGAGGGAATCTGATTCATCCTGTTTTCAACTAATTTCAATACTGTGTTGGATTTTGGGCTAAAATTCACTTGTTGCTTTCTTTATAGTTCTTCCTGCTTCTTTTCTTTTCTTTTCTCTTTTCTTTTCTTTTCTTTTCTCTTTTCTTTTCTTTTCTTTTCTTTTCTTTTCTTTTCTTTTCTTTTCTTTTCTTT
>WUAM01000179.1:9043196-9086629 GCA_024336885.1 Actenoides hombroni | reverse complement strand
GCCAGAGTGGACATACTCTCTGACTCCTGGGATCAGTTGACAGGCTGAACCTTGCTTCCCCCCCTTAGGGACGCCTTTGGGTAAGATCCGGACTAATAGTACCAAACTAACAGTGCCCTATTAGTGAATCCAAGCCGTGATAGTTCAGCCAGACTGAACGCAACCGGACTAATAGTGCCAAATTGGACAGCATTCAGAATCTTAACCTAGCTGCCCCCAGCCCCTCTGATATCTGAGGGTCAGCTGGAACGCAAGGGGGTTTATTTTCTGCCAAATTACTTTACCCTTTCACGCAACAAGAGGTTCTCTTTCTGGTATTTAGTTTGAATCAGTGAATTTAGTCCCTCCCCAGAGAAAATAAAACAAGCTTCTTTCTTTGGGGAAAAAAAAAACCCTGTTTTGGGAAGGAAGGCTGGTCCTTTTCCTTGATGTCTGACTGAGATAATTAGGCAGCAAGGAGATTACTTCACACAGAACACAAAAACTCCACTGCGGTTGTAACAGGTAACTATTTTATTTTTTATCTCTTATTATTTTCAGGCCTTTTTAAATTACAGAATCACAGAATTACTGAGGCTGGAAAAGACCTCTGAGATCAAGTCCAGCCTATGACCCAACACAGCTACATTGGCTAGACCATGGCACTGTGCCACATCCAGCCTTTCTTTAAACACATCCAGGGATGGTGACTCCACCACCTCCCTGGGCAGTCCATTCCAATTTCTGACCACCTTCTCTGTGAGGAAGTGCTTCCTGATATCCAACCGAAACCTCCCCTGGGGCAGCTTCAGGTCATGCCCTCTCATCCTGTCACAAGTTGCCTGGGAGGAGAGCCCAACCCCCACCTGACTGCAACCTCCCTTCAGGTAGTTGTGGAGAGTACATGTATAAGCAAAATATCCTGACAGAAATCCATACGAAATGAAGATGATGTGATGCATTCTTTTTTTTTCCAAAAAGGGGAGGTGAACCAGGCAAAACCAGGTTTTTATACATATATTCTTAGCAACCTGCCACACAAATATTTAAGATGTTGCAATGTCTTTTAAAAAACTCCTATTATCCTCATTTCTTTTTCTTTTCCCAGACACCATAGAAAGCTACTTAAAGATAAAAACCAGGTGGCAGCAATATGTATGCTCCAATGCCCAAAGAGTCATCTTCTGGTACACTTCTTTCCCTTCCAGTCTAGTTAAATGGGAGGAAATTACCTGCCATTTATTCCATTACTTAATCTGGCCTGTTTGTTAAACTACCTTTAGTTGACTCTCTGTTTGCCTGGTGCTGAGGTATAGGTAGGTCTCCAGTAAATGTTGCTGCTTTCACAGTTATTGTGTGACACGATAACAACACATCTCTCTGAAATAAATCAATGGTGCTAAAAAGGCTAACTCCAATATATTGCCATTATCCAGCAGCATATGATAATTGCTGAAGTTTTTGCTTTGCTAGGAAGACATGGAAAGAAAAACTGTCAGTGTCTTCAACTTAACTTCCTCCCCTCTGCCTTCAGGGAAGTGTGATTAAAAGAAAAACCACTGACTACATCTATGACAACTTGTTGTGGTTTAAGCCCACCCAGCTGGCAGCAAAGCAACCACGAATCCCCTTGCTCACTCCTATCCTCCTCTGGTGGGGTGGGGAAGAGAAATTAAAATGAAAGGCTTGAGGATCAATACAAAGGACAGGGAGAGACTCACTCACCAGTTATGGTCACAGGGGAAAGATAGACTCAACTTTTGAGGAAACAAAATCAGTTTAATTTAAACAAACCCACCACCAATTCACCAACTGAATCAGAGTAGGATACAGAGTAGGGTATCTTAAATAGAGGTCCCCTGCCAGAACCGGTTCTGCTATCTCCTCCCTGCCAGTGGCACAGGGGGGGCGGGAAAATGGGGACTGTGGTCAGTCCCAGTCTGTTGTTTCTGTCACTCCTTCCTCTTCTGGGGGAAAACTCTGAGCTCACAGTCCTCTCCTGTGGCAACGTGGTGTCCCTCCCATAGAAGACAGTCTTCCACCAACTCCTCCAACTAGCATGGGTCCCTTCAACAAGCTGTGATGCTCCCAGTGACAGACCACTCCAGTGCGGGCCTCCCTCAGAGTCACAGATTTCTCCAGGATCAGTCCCCTGTACCAGTGTGGGGTCCTTTGTGGGCTGCAGACAGGACTCTTCTCCACCATTGATCTCTAAGGGCTGAAAGGGCTCAGACCTGCCACCTCACCACGGGCCAAAGTGGAATGGCTGCTTCGGTGTGCCTCCTCTCCTCCTTCCTCACTGACTTCTGTGTCTGCATGGCTGTCTTGCTTAAGTTCCACTCCTCTCCAACACAAAAGAGTTCCCAAAACAAAGGAACTCACCCAGTAGGTTTCACCCCCTTAAATATGTTATTGCAGAGGCTCTGACTGGCTCAGACTTGGTCAGAGGTGGGTCTGACTTGGAGCTAGCAGACCTTCCTGAAGCTTCTTACAGGATCCATGTCAATAGGACCCTCCTCTGCTACCAAAACCCCACCAGGCACAAACCCAACACACAACTGAGGTGACATTTTTCTAGGGGGAACAAGCTAACAGCTATTTTCTCTGGTATCCAGGTGCTGGTTCCCTTCTCCTGATTTATAGACTGATCATCTCAGGTGAGGGCTGTACATGAAACATCCTCTACTCAGCAGGGAAGCTGTCAGGGAAGCCTTGAAAGACAATTTTTCTGATAGTAGATGTGAGATTCTCAAAGGGGTGATGGGGAAGAGCAGTGGTAATCTCCCCTGTTCAGAGGGTATCAGGGAGGTAGCATGGGCCTTGAGGCAATGCCACTGACTGTACAGATCAAAGTAATGCTAAGTATAACCAAGGTACAGTCTCTTGCATACAAGAGACTGGGGTCTTCTAGTGAAGCTGTTGGGTGTGATCTGGAAAGGATCCAGAGGTGAGACAAAGGGACTGGAGAGAAAATAAATGCTGAAGGAAAACTTGCCTGTGATGGGGAAAAGGGGAAAGCAGAAGATGGTGGAGGCAGGTGTGACAGAAAGAAGGAGCACGATTATTAACTTGAGAAGACCTGCTCAAGAGTTCTGGGCATGGATTTAGTCTCCACGTGACAAGGATGTGATTGCGTCCAAAACTTGGGCTCTGAAGGAGGTACCTGGATCATCACCTTATAAGAAGGACATGGGTAATCGGCTTCTTGGATCATTTTTCTGTAGAGGCAACACATCACAGGGCTGGAGGTTAGCATAGTGCAAGGGGAAAACAGGAAAAGATACACTAACTGCTGTTCCCTGTTCTGCCTTAAGAGACTTCTCTCTGCTCAGACAGCTCTGAACAACACAAGGAGAATGAGATGATTTGTCTCACACAAATATTTTTGTTTTGAAGTTTTATTCCTGAACTGAGATACAAGATCTTATAGCTGATAATTGAACACTTCTCAGTAAGATGGTGGGAAAAAATACGCTATTTCATGTCCTTCACAGTTATTTGATTAGCTATGGTCTGTTATCCTTACCTTTTTTCATCATGTAAATTCAAAGGGAAATATAAATAAAATTTAGAAGTGTTCAGGATTAAACGAATGAATGAGAATGCTTCTTAACAGCGCTGGGCTAAGCTGTGGAACACCTTGCTAGTGAACACCATTAAAATCCAACTTCCAAAAGGGAACAGGGCTTTGAAAGCATAAATCCAAACTTCATGGTATAAAGAAAAGAAGTCACAGAAGGTGAACTTCATTTGAGATCAGCCTAACCACAGAAATTCAGAATATTCTTCTATTTAGTTGCTTTCAGATTTTAAAAAAATTTAATATTTATAGTGAGTGGATTTGTATTTTGAAGAGAATCATCAAGTATTGAAAACTTGTTTTCAGCTGGAATCATAATGAAAAGAAGTATTTTTTTTTTAAATGTCTATTATTCAGGATCTCTACAACTTCCATCTCAAAACATCTGAGCTTAAAAATAAGCAACTTAGAATCTGTAAAGATGTTTCAGAATTTTGAAATTTTAGTTCAGAGAATATTTGTTTCAAAGCAGCTTTATTTAGAAGTGTTAATATTTGTGCACTTTTATTTCCAACTTTACTTTTGATTCTGATTTTTTGGGGGACTGCTGCATGTTAGAAATGTCCACAAAAAGCTACTGAGTAGATGTTGATGCAAACTGCATCTCAGAAAGTCTCTCTGCAGTCTAACAGACTACTAGAAGGATTCTCATGCAGTGATGCCCCTATTTCTTCCACTGTTTGACTAAACACCAGCTGCTGGCTATTGTTGGAAAAGAGGTTAGTAAGCTACACTATGATTCTGAGATATCTGGACATTTGCTATGTTTGAGATTTTTGTGAATATGTCACCTTTTGATCTAGAAAAATTATAAAAACTTATCAAAGGTGTTCAGCAAAAGCTATGCCTGATTATTTGAAAGAATACTGTAAGTTAAAGTGAAATAAGGCAGTACTTCAAAATTATGTTAGTGAATTAGTTCATTAGTCATTAGCTTGCTAATAATTATACAATATAAACAATATATGCTTACAATATTTTCTAATTTTACCAAAGCCATGAAAAGTTAGTACAATTTAACTTAATTTTATAAGGAAATAAAAAAAAAAATTAATCAGGAAGTGTTTATCATTATTTTTCATGGAACCATTACCAATATGATACTCCAGGAAAAATACAATGGGATCAAACCAGCTTTTTCAAGACAAATTAAGTGAGAGGAGATCATTTCTGCCCAGATGTGCTTGGTGGTAGCCCCTAGAAGAGCGGGAGGGGGGGGCGGGGGGGAGCAGGATCTGCCCTCCTGGAGCAGGAGTGCTGTCCCACAGGCAAGAACTCTCTGAGACTGGCGCACAGAATCTGCAGATGAGTATGTGGCTGCAGAGCTCTCACTCATCCTGCAGTCATCTTTGCTCCCTCAGGGAGATGGGGGTTATCCCCATGTTGCAGGGTAATGTATTTCTGGCTGAATTTTGATGATATCCATATCAATATAATTAAAAAAACCTCAACCAACCAACCAAAACCCCAGAAAGAATACAAAGGTAATGACATTTTATTTCTCTGTTTCCCCTAATCATGGTGGAGGGAGGGGAGCTGCTTGCTAGTCAAACATTTACCCAGTAGCAGAGGTTGGTAAACTTCTATCACAGTGTGCAAATAGGGACACCTGCCTTTCTGTAACACAGCTGCTGAGGGTCACCCTCTCACTATACGGCTCATTTAATTCAACTTCTGTGCTGTTCCTGCCCAACTGACTCCCTCAGATCCGTTGCCAGATCTTCTCTGACTTGTGCTGGTAAGGAGTGTCAGTTCATAATTGACATGACAAGGCTGCTGTGGCTTTAGTTAACAGCTCTTAGAAATGGGGTAGAACCGGCAGGACACACATTCACACATGCAATGCTGTCCAAATGCATAGAAGTTCATGAGGCTGTGGACAGCAAGGATAAGAATGAATTTTATGCATTTCTTGGTTTCTAAGTTCCTTGATCTGTGTTGCTACAAGAGATGCTGTAGACCTTCTTTCACACTGCATCCATAACTCCATGTCATCTTCCAATGAAGAACCCCTGTTTCTCAGAAAAAATTGCTTTGCTTCAGCCATTTTGAAGCTTGTGATCATTTTCAGTTCATTTCTCTCAACAGACTCTCTTGTTTCGTATGTTATGACCTCTTTGCAAACTCCTCAGTTTTCCCTTTCTGTGCACATGTGTGAGACTATTTATTCCTCTGGTGATATTAATTCTTTCTACAATTGAAATTTCACCCTAAATTCCATTCTACTTAGTAAAACAGTTTTCCTGAAGTGTGAGTGAACTGAGCTGAAGTAACCAGAGCTTTCAATACCACATAGTCTTTCCAGGTGAGATGATATTTCGGTCACAGAACTTTCCTTCAAAGCACTATTAAGAGGCTGTTCTGAGAAATGTAGAAATAAATCTTGTTTCAGAGAGGACGTCTTTCCCTGTTTTGTTTTGGTTTTTTTTTTTTGTTTTGTTTTTTTTTGTTTTGTTTTGTTTTGTTTGTTTTTAAAGCAGAATAATTATTTACTCTAATGAAACAAGACATTTCCTTCCTCCTTCAAAGGGTCACAGAGAACCTGAGGCCCCTTTGTTTATGGTATGTGACAAAATTAATAGCAAAGCAATTAAGGAATCATTCTTGACTTGAGTGACTTCAGTGGCTGTTGGAGTTACAGCCACTTGGCACTATGGAGGACTGGGGCCTCTGAGAGCAATTGCTCTCTTCCAGACCAGCAATGCTAAAGATTTTCATCTGTGATCTATTAGAGCTTTCTAGAATATTGCCTTAATCACAGGGCATATTATTCTTCCCACTCAAATGCGTGATTGATATCCCACTGACTTGATGAGAAAACTGGAAAAGCCTGTAGATTACTGTGTAAATTAAGTCAGTACCACATGGTACTAATTGTACACTGTCTTGTCGTACTCTGCAGCAGCTACAAGTAGCATTTGCTGTTGACATAGCCATAACAACACCGTGTTTGTATTAGTAATTTACACTTACAGAAAGCATATGTGGAAAATAGGTAATAACAATTATCCACAGATTTTTCAGATTACAGAAAATTCATGTCTGGCAGTGAAACCTGACTATTATTGCTGTCACTCAGAAGGAATTTTTTATACTTGACAAAGGAAACAGCTCAGTGTTAGTAACACGGGGTTCAGCCTCACCCAGTATAGAAATAAGCATGCAGCACACTGAATATGAAGTCACTTGTTGCTTTCACTGGCACTGGACTATGAAAGGTGAGTAGGGACAGAGTTTCAAATATCTAAGCACCTACTTCCCAACTCCTAGTATTTTTGAGGCAAACTAGATACCAATATCACTTTAAAATCTTGCCTCAAGTAGTCTCAATTCTTCTCAAAATTAATATGAACATCAATGTTTTGTTCTTCCTGAGTAGGCATAGTGTGAAAGGTAAATAAAGAAGGGGAGCTTTATATGATGCCAAATTCAAACTAGTGAAAAGTTTGCCTCCTATCTGTAGCTGGATCCAAGGATGTGAAATGTGAGCATATATGCTCACCATTTCATACATGCATAATATATGATTTGGAATACTGCCATGTTAGTATAGCTTGCAATAGGGAATAAATAAAAAATTTCCCTATTGCTGTCCAGATATACTAAACCTACAGAGTAGCACAGAAAGCAAATGCATTTCTACATTGCTTAAACCACAGATTTTATTCAACCATTAACATGTAAACTCTTTTTATCCCAAACTGGTAATCAGCTGCATGACATTAATTGGGAAGGAACTGTCACAGCAAAAACTATTGCACAGGAGATCTAGTTCAGTCCTGCCTTTGCCATAGAATTCCTGGATGGTTTTGTAGAAGCCATTTAATTTATTTGTGTTTTCCCTGTAAAATTAAAATATATTTTTGCTTTCTCCTATTGCTTCTGGCTCTTGTTTTTAAGCTGTCACCTCAGAGAAAGATGCTCTCTTTAGGTAGGAAACTAAATGCAAGTACCTCATTCAATTTGGCTTTGTGTGCAAGTGTAATTAAATTAATTAATGTAAGAAATATGAACCTAGTATGGCTTATGCCCAGTATAAATATGTAATTCCAGGGAAAATCTGTGGCATTTTTCTCTGCTGATAGTTATCTTGGCTCTGTTACATTGTGCATCTGCTTTTTCTCCCAGTGGAATGCATTCAACACTGCTCAGCCTACTGCAGTCATGCCTCTTTCAGAAGCATTTCTGCAGCTGTATCTTCACATAGTGAGTCTCAGACTGACGAAAACCACAGGGCAGAAGATAATTTCCCCAGCTCTGTGCATTTAAAATGCAACCTCTAAAATACAGTTTTAGGTTTCTGAACTACTATAATTTGAACCACTGATGTACATTACTTGTGCTCTTGTTAAGTCTGTGAGCTGCACAGGCTTTGCAGTGACATCCCCAATACATCCTGTAGAAAGCATCCTCTGCTGTTGCTGCAGCACCCTGTCCTACCCTGGCTGCTATCCTCACTCTTGGCTTTTTACAGCTAGCGCTGTCAGCGCCGTACCCACCATGAAGCCCCCCTGGTGCCGCTGGCCTTCAAGCGATGCTGGGCACCAGCCTCTGCTCCTCCCTGCCAGCTCCCTGCGGCCGCAGCACCCGTGTCCGACGGCTGCTGCCCCATGTCCTCCGTGGGAAACCTGGTGTTCAAAGGGAAAGGGTACGCTTTCTAGACCTGGGGAAACTGGAAGTGCCGAGGCTGCCCCGGCTGGGAAGGGAGAGCGCACCAGGGACACTCCCCGCAGCAGCGCCCGCCGGGCTCTGCAGGGCTCAGCGGATGCTTGGTTTGGGAACGACGAGCAGCCAGGAAGGACGAGAAGCTCGGTTAGCTCCATCCTGTTACGTCCCTCCGCCCCGTTCCGTTCCGTCCCATCCCGCCCTGTCCCGCCGCTCCCGGGAGGTGGCAGTGTTCCCCCGCGGAATCCACCCGCCCCGCTCCTGGTCGGGCAAAGGAGCCCGTTTCATCTCCCTCTCAGCCGTTTTCCGACGATTTACGGGCACGGGATTTCTTGTGCGTGAAAGACACACTTGTGAGTGACCTTTAAAAGCCCGGTTGGGCTTGCGGGTCAGAAAGTTGTGAATTGCTGCAGCAGAGCTGGGAAGCCGGGATGACGGGTGGCGGCCGCGATCCTGACGTATACACGTTTAGACACACATATGTATCTATACATATAAAAATGTATATATATACAACCATATGTATCAAGAGGCAGAGAATCTATAAACCCAGTCAGAGAGAAGCGTTTCGCCGCAATGCCGTTTACATTTTGACTCCGCGTTTGGGAAAGGTGAGGGGAAAGACTTGCGGATGTGTTTCGGGTGTTCGTGTGCGACCCTGTTACCCGCACACGCTCACAGGCAGTGGCTAAAGTACCTTTAAATCTTCCTCCCTCAGCGGACAGGTGCAGGATTCAGGCCCCGTCAGCCAGAGTAGCTCGCAGAAGTGCTGCAGCATGAAGGGTCCGTAGAGCATCCCCGGACCCGCAGCGGTTTCTGACGGACCGCCCAGTCCGTCGGGTCCTCCCGGCCCCATCGCAAGTTTCTCTACTCCGACATCCTCCTGCTCTGGCGCTTTCTCAAAAGCTTCCTTCCCTTCCCCACGGGGGCAGAAGCCCCTTCGCACCCCTCGGCGCGGCCCTTTGCGCACTGCCTGCTGGAGACGGACCGCAGCATCCCTGTCGGGACGTCGGCCCGCAGTCCGGTTCCCCGCGACGGGGCGTCCGCCCCGACGGCAGAGGCCGTGGGCTGCGGGGCAGGGCGGGGCAGGGCGGGGCGGCACTCACCTGATGATGACATACATGACCAAGAAGTTGCCGAAGAGCCCCACGACGCAGACCACGGAGTAGAGGGCCATGATGGCGATGGCCGTGACCACGGAGGGGCCGCCGCCCGTGGGCGCGCAGGGCCCGCCGCCGCCCGCGCTGCCGTTGGCACCGCCGCAGGGCTCGGAGCGGTTCCAGCCCACCGCCGCCGAGGCGTTGCCCCAGGCGCCCGGCGGCGTAGCGGCGCAGGGCATCCCGGAGGGTCGGCAGGCGGCGGAGGCGTTGGCGGCGAACGGGACCTCCAAGGCGCCGGCGAGAAGCGGCGCGGAGCCGTTGCCCAGCAGGTAGGCGACGGCCATGGCACTCAGCGGCTTCAGCGCGGCCACAGGCTCTCCGCTCCTGAGGGATGCCCGGCGCGGCGCAGCGCGGTGTCTGTGCGGTGCGTTGTTGGCGCGATCCGCCGTGCCGGGGAGGCGGCGAGACCCGCCCGCCCCGACGGCGCGCCCCTCCGCTGGCTGCGGACACATGTGTGCGGCGGGCGGGGCGGGCAGGGGAGGCGGGGCCTGTGGCGAAGGGAGCGGCAGAGGGCGGTGGGGAGGCAGTGCTTCCCCCCTTCCGTTCTCTCCCGGACCGGCGGGGCAGGGGAGGTCCCCTGGCACGGCTGCCTCCTGCTGTCGGGGGAGCCCCCGCCGGGTGTCAAGCTGGTTCAGAGTATGGCCTGCCCGCCCCGTCTCGCCTCTGGAAGGCCGGGGAAGCGGGGAGCGCGCCAGCAGGCTTCCCCTTCCCTGCGGGTAGCACTTGAACGCAAAGCGTTCGAAACGTTCCCTTCCCGAGCGCCGCGGGCATCTGTGGCAAACAGCAGGGAGAAAGTACCGGAGAGCCTGACTTCGCGGTCCAAGGACCGGGGCAGAGAGGAGATCAGTGCGCTACTGATGAACGTAATGAGCCAGGGATTTTGACAAAACGGTATTTTCTGTGGTTATAGAGACAGCAGAGCCTTGTAATAAAATGTGGTGAACTGCACGGCACCACGCCGGGAGGGGTGACTGTGAACACGACTGAGCTTTGGAAATGACTCGGATCTCACAGATCCTTGGGATTTTCAGAGAACTTTCTGTTCCAGAGGTCCACGTATGCTCTCCCATAGACATTAATATGATTATTATCAGATATGATAGCATCGATAAGGAAGACATCAAAACTCTGAACTGTACATACACTATCCTGAGTGCTTGACTCACACACCACTTACATGCATCAGCACATTTCCATGATCAGTTTGTTCCAGATAAGCACAGAGATGCATGTCCAGGACTGTCTGCTGGATGGCTGATCATTAATTAGGAGGACATAGCTCTTTTACTGTCTCATCAATTAAATCAGAGGGGACCCTTGGTAAGGCAAAAAAAATACTTCTTAGTGAGCAGGAAGGAGATTGGTTGGCAGTGATTGCTCCTGCTGCCTCATCATGGATGCACGCTTAGAGTATCTGCTCACCATGTGCAGAGCACCTCCTGCTGCTTCAAGTATGGCAGAAGTGTAGAAGCAGCAAGGTGAACCCTGATAAAAAGATGAAAAACCTCAGGCATTTTAGTCTGAATAGTTCCCTTGTTTCTGTGCCACAAGCAACAGTGCAGATCAGGGCAGGTAACAGCAGCAGGGTTAGACCACCCACTCTTCCAAACTAGCTTGGATCACTAGCAGTGGGGAGGAAGAAGAGGGAATGGGAAAGGGGTGTCACTGGACTTTGAGAAGGATGTATATTTGGGTAATTTGTATTCCTTTTTTTCAAGTTATATACTGTGAAGTCTTATCAGGCATATGGTGGAATGGAGGAAGATCAAATAAGTTGTTAATGGGCACTTGGTAGATAGCATGTATTACTGCATGGTCAGAGAGAGTATTTTCATCATGCTTTATTGATAGGAGAGAGCCATTTAGCATCATATTCAGAAAAAGAGATTTAGAATAGGAGTTATATTGTTGTTGGAAAAAATTGTGGACAAGGAGAAATGAAAGCAAGAACTCAGAGATTTCATGTGGTCAAAGTCACTGCCTCTTTATTCTCTTCTAAAGTATAGCATGTTTAGTCATACACAGAGCGAGAGGAACAAGGCTTTAAAACTGGGACATTCTCAAAGACTTTAATCTCTGTGTATGTGCATAGCATGCAGGAGACCCTCGCTGTGCTGGCCCTTTATTCCACCAAAGCCATCAGAAGAGTTTAATGTAAGCCTGGGCACAATTAGTATTTAGCCCTTTGAATACACCTGTGCCTGCCTGTGGAAGGATGAGGGAGATGGGGAACAAAAACTATGGCTACTAAGAGATTCATCCTGTATCTTGTGTCATAGCCAGATTTGCACCATCCTCACTGTCAGAAGGGCCTTTGGTGTATTGAGTGTCTTAAAAAAGCCTTAAAAATATGTGTCCAGGTAAAGCTAGCGTTATGTGCAAGCTAGTGTTATATACAAGTCTTTTATTATTAAAGAATTATGCCTGACCAAATCAACCTTTTGGCAGGTGCAGATGAAAACTCAGGCTGCAGAAAGAACTGGCAAAAAGCCAGTTGAGTTGAGCCTGTTTAAGATAGGCCTCATTAAGCAAAATTTCAACATTGGGGAATAACAGTTAAATGCACCTCTTTGCAAAGTTATTATGACTGTTATTTCTCAAGGGCATAGGCAATATGAAATAAATCTTTACCATAATGCTTGCACCATAGTGCTTTTCACATGGTGAAGGACATTTTAAGTATAACAATGGTGTCTTCGAATACTCTTCAGATAATTTCAGAGAATAGAGGACTGCGTAGTCAAGATTCCACTGGAAAGGTATTTGTGAAGTTGTAGATCAGTAATTCATTCCTGTGGCTAGTAGTGTAGTGCATGTAGACAAGGTAAATACATAGCTTTGAGACATGTACATTTTAAATGCATGCCTCAACATCAGGTTGGGGTCAGATTCACAACCTCCATCTCAAATGAAATTTTTGCTCGTCTCTTTTCTACCAAAGTCCTTGCAACAGGAAAATTTCTGGGGCTGTAACTACAAATGGATAGAGTGAAGGCTCAAGGCTTGCAGAGAATTTTAGGATGAAAATAATTTGTCAAAGATTGTCCTAGGAGTACTAGTTGGTGAGGTCAGATATATGTATCAATAGCAAAATCAGAGTTTCATGTAGCACATTGACTTTCACAGTTGTTCCATGAAGCCTAAAGTAAATGGAAACTATGCGCCTTGCTTACACACTAGTTAAGAAATGGAAATGAGAGATGGGTTGTTGTGGCTTGGTACTTTGTAAAGATGGGTGTATGCTAGTAGGGTAGTGGTGTGATCTGTTTCTTCTAGGAGCAGGGCAAGAAGGGGTCTGAAAGCAGGATATGTTCTCCTTTAACCTTGCTGGTGAAATTATTCTCTCTCCTCACAGTGTGTTACCTAAGAGTCGGTGTTGTGTCCAAGTATCCTGAGCAGAGTGAGGAGCAGGAGGAACTACACAACAGTGCAGAAGGAGGGCACTGTCTCAGTAATCCCACTGCCATTTGAATCATAGCTTTCAACCGGTTCTGGAGTTCTCCAAAGACACAATCTTCTTTCTCCTCAAGGTGATATAGTGATAGTGTTTGGGTAGCAGCATTGTGAAGGCTATTTTAAATCACATACATGACACTAGCAGTCTTTATGACTTCGTCTCAGGTTTGGATGGGGTTTGGGCAGAGCCTAGCTCACCATGCAATGTAAGGAATGTGTGGCATGGAAAATTACATTTAGAAATTTACAGGCAAGTCTGTTAATTAATATTAATATTTTAGTTGCCAGAAGGGCCTATTGTGGTCACATTGGCCAATATTTTATCTAATATAACTCACGTAATTTCTCTGTCTTGTTTCCTCTCAAAGTAATTTACCTCAAATCACACTAATTGATATCAACATGTCTCTGTTTCCTTAGCTTCAGTGCAGAGTTTTATCCTAAACTTGTCTTTCTTCCCTGAAGTAAATAAAATTTCTATTGTTCAATGTTTAGAGATTTTAAGTATGATTTTTACATGATAATGCTCCATAATCCTAGAACTTAGGTTTAGGTTACAGGATTCAGACCATGACCAATACACATAATCTAGACTCACAGATTTCAACAATTTTTTCATTTAACTTCAGGATTTGTAAAAGTGTTTAGCATTGGCCTATGTTATTTTGAAAGTTCTTCTTCTAATCTTCATGGATGATGCAAGTAGTTGTGCGGATTTTGGCATCAGGAGCCCAAGAGCTAGCCAGCTGAGGAAGAGGTTAGAGTAAATGTTGATAGCTAATGAGGAGAAATGCAGAGGCCAGGGTATGGAGCAAGTGGTAGGGGAAGGCGGTGGTGAAGGACAGATCCAGGATGTGAGAGGCTTGTGTAGGACTGTGATATGTCTTAGGGCTGATGGACAGGTGCTAATGGAGTCAAAGACAAAACCAACTCAGTTTAGGTGTCTAGTACAAGCCAATGTCAGAGAAGTTTGGTGCAATGTAAATCACTAGTCTCATCACAAGTCTGATGTAGTGGGGCTTTTCCTTCACTCATACAGGTGTTTAAATGTAAGGGAACAAGGTGCTGACTTGGAGAAATGAAAGTTGTCCTGACTTGTGGCATAAAATCTGTGTGCACATCATTTAAAGTGGTATGTTTAGAGTTCACTAGTTTGTGCTTTATAATAGCCTTGTGAGGACTGGTTTTTGGAAGTGAGGGATGCCAGTGCCAAAAGCCTGAAAGGCCTGTAAGGCTGCTGTGAGTTCTGGGGTGCTAGAAATATATGATGTGCTTGCTACAGTTTGAGTCCCTAAAGTTAATGGAATGCTTTAACAAATTCGATACTAACATTTTTGCCTCATTTTCTAGCATATGGATAATAATAATGTATTAACTCATGTACAAGGCTGGGCCCCAGTCAGTTACCTTTGTGTAAAACAGAAGTTTCTGTGTTCAGCTTTTTCCTTCTTCACATTGAAGAAGCAGTCTTAATCATTTGCATTTCTTCTGTATTAATGACCCAGGTTACATGTGTCTTCTTGCTAAATTGTGCTAACTCTGCAGATAAGGATAATCTGCAGGGTGGCAAATATTAAGTCCATTAGTTGAAGATAAGTACTTTCTGTTACAGGTTCTCTGAGTTCTTATGCACTTGTGAAAAATAAAATGTACCTTCAAAATTTAATAAATGTAGTTTGAGTGATAGCTTTTGTGTTTGTATAACAAATCTGAAGGGCATCATGGTTTGGGGGTATAGACTCGGACTTCCTAATCTGGCAAGGCTACTAGGCAGATTCATTAGTGTTTGGTAAGGACTGTATTAACAGAATTATTCTTGAGGAAACTAATAATTTTGCATTTTCTGAGTGGAAGCTACATGTTGAGTGAGAAGAATGAAAGCTGGTCTGAAAAACTGCAACTATATTGAATGACATGAAGATCTAGTGGAAGTTAGTATGTGATATAATTAAACACTATATTAAGGGGAACACTTAAGTTCATACAATCTTACATTTTCTGACTTTTGAATATTTTGACTCATCAAGTTTAATTCATGGTCATTGGTTAGGCTTTCCTAATTCAGTATCTCAACAAAGGGAAGGCTGTTGCAGCTCTGTGCCATCAGATCCAACCAGTACGAGTTTGGGCTTGTATTCCCAATAGTTATGCACTCAAACACCTGTATAGAAGCCACACATAAACATATACACATAGCTGGCCACAGGCCAGCACAGACACCTACTCAGCACTCACAGAAGCACAAATAGTGCCAGTGGCCTCATCCTGTTCCCGCATCAGGCTGAATGGATGAAGGTCTGCTAGTGGGAATATATAGATGTATACACCATGTGCTTTCTTCAGTGATCAGCTCGGATCAGACACTTGGTCTGCCCAGTAGCTGCTCTCTGTATCCCAGATGTTGGCATCTGGATGTACAAGTCCTCCAACTGCTGATGTGCATCCACTCACAAACACCAATGCACACACAGGGACACAACAAAGGCCCCCTAGGAACTATCCTTAGACTCTCAGTCTACCCAGTAGCTGGCCTGGATCCCTCCCTTTCCCTGACTGTGGTTCCTCTCTTAAGCACTTTGTGATATGTTTTGTGCGGTCCTAAATGCTCCTCCCCCATATCCCATATTGTGTCCCATATCCCTAGGTTGTGACACCCCTCAGTCTGTGAAGTGCTCGAAGAAGCTGCTTCTCTAGACCCATGGTGCTGGGTGTCATGCCTGGCCCATGGGGCTAAGGCTACCCTGCAACAGTCTGGGGATAGTCTAGGGAGGGAAGTTATTTCTCTGATGGCATTATTGGTGTTCCCCCACATGCCCTTGTGCCCTGATGCTCCTTCCTCTGTGGGAAGATGGATCTTTTTGTTGGCCCCTGGAGTAGCCAGGGCAGAGCATTATTTAGGTTCCCCCACCTGCTGCCATCTCTCTGTGCTCCTTGCTACTGCACAGACACATCTCACGTAACTTAAGAGTGATCTTTGTCAATCTCACTTGCAAATACTGATTTCTCTGATATGGCAGAAAGACAGCATTAGACATATGCAAAGAATGCACCTGTTGGAGAAATAGTGTCCGCAGAGAGGTGACTCTCTGCCCAGCTGCAGATGGTAATGTAAGAAAAAATGTTTCTGTGGTGATACAATTGGCTTTTGCTGAAGGGAGGGGATTCAAATACTCATTTAAAAAAACCCCAACCATATATACTTTTAGGAAATCCTCAGAATGAGCTAGTAAACTACTTGTTATGGCTCTCACAGCATCCACAATGCATTTTGAAATAAAGAGAAGACTCTGAGGAGCCATCATAAATTGCCCTGTAACAAATATCACTTCTAAATCACAGTTGAATGCCATATTGGTAGCACTGAAAATAAAGCATATGTGACATAAAGCAATTGCCATCCATGAAATTGATGAAATTAAATAATACAGTGTTGCAGAATAAAGAGATGAATTTGATTCTTGGAGTGGAAGAACACTAGTGAAATTGCTACAGAGTAGGCATGGTGATGCCTAGATTTTTGATTTCTCCATGTGACTTTATTTTGAGAAATAGATTCATTCCAGAATTAAAAGGAGAGGGAAAATGTTGATTATGGTTTTGAGAATTTCCAGTGTGTGTTTTGGTTAATTTTAGAAATAGTTAAAAGCTACAGAATTTAAAATCTGTCAAGCTGTACTGATTTCCAAATGAGGAAATAGTCTCTATTTGTTACTATGTGAAGTGTGAGCTTATGATTCTTTCGGCAAACCCTACTCTGGGATCTTGTTGCTTGACATGGTTATCAAACTTAACATTTCATTGCCTCTTCCTGCTTACATTTCTGAAACCTTTTCTTGAGCATCTTTTATGGATCTTTTTTAGGCCTGTGTTATTTATTCCATCCTTCAGACTGATGCCCTGTGCTCTTTCAAATCCTTTCTTGTCTCTCATTTCTCTGCAGCACTTACAAGAAGTGAAAAGAGGTACATTTGATCTACCATGGGGAAATTCTTCAGTCCAGTGTAACTCTACTGATATAATTGCCATCATTTATGTTCCCATATGAATAATCATAATTTGAAATAATGGGATGTTTTAAATATATTGATAATTTTATTTCTAATTATTCTTATAACAATTTAAAATGTCAAAAATAATGCATACCTTGGTCAAGAGCAGCTGTTCAAGCACAGTTTGATCTCCACATTGTCTGTTTATAGGGTCATTCTCACACATCACCTTGTTGCGCCAGTGGTTCAGACCTAAATGTATCATCAGTCACAGTGTGTGTGTGTTCACCTGGTTTTCTTTGTCTTCTTAAGTTGGATTCTTCACCTACCTTACAAGGGAGAAGATGGGGGTCTACTGATAAGAAAATATTACCTGTCTCTGTACTTGTGCAAATGCTCAGGATGGTGCTGGTGTCCTAAATCTCAGATATCACAGAATGGCTGAGGTGAGGAGGGCCCTCTGGAGTCCAACAGCCCACTCTGAGCAGGGTCATCTAAAGCAGGTTGCTCCTGCTGTCCTCAAGTTTGAGGAGCTCCTGCTACTCAGGGCTGTCCTATCAGCTTTTGAGTAACTTCAAGGAGGGAGACTCCACAGCCTCTCTGGACAGTGTTCCAGTGTTCAACCACACACAGAGTAAAGAAGTTTTTTCTTATGTTTAAATGGAATTTCTTGTACTTCAGTTTGTGCCCTTTACTGTCTCCATCCTCTTTACACTTCCCCATCAGGTACTTGTACATATTGATAAGATCCTTCTGAGCCTTGTCTTCTCCAGGCTAGTTCCAGCACTCTCAGCTATCCCTTATATGTTAGATGCCCCAGTCTTTTAATCATCTTTGTTGTCCTTTGCTTGACTATCTACTGTATGTCCATGTCTCTCTTGTACTGAGGAGTGTAGAACTGAACCAAGATGTGCTTCACCCATGCTGATCAGAGCGAAAGGATCATGTCCCTCAACCTGCTGGGAATGCTTTTCATAACACAATTCAGGAGGCTGTTTGCCATCTTTGCCATGAGGACAAACTGCAGGCTTATGGTCAACTTGCTGTTTGCCAGGACTCCCAGGGCCTGCTCCGCCAGGGTGCTCTCAAGCCACTCAGCCCCCATCCTGTACTGATGCAAGAGGTTATTCCTCCCAAGGGACAGGACTTAGCATTTCCCTTTGCTGAACTTCATGAAATTCCAGCTGATCCATTTCTCCATCCTGTTGAGCTGCCTCCAAAACGCAGCACAACCCTCCAGTGTGTCAACCACTCCTACCATTTTGTATCGTCTGCAAACTTCTTGAGAGTGCGCTCTGTCCCATTGTCCAGGCTGTAATGAAGATGTTAACCAGCACTGGCCCCAGTACTTATCCCTAGAGTATGCTACTAATGACTGACGGGTCTCCAGATGGACTTGGTATTGCTGACCTGTGAGACCAGACATTCAGCCAGTTTTCAATTCACTTCACTGTCTGCTTATCTAGTCCATACTTCATTAGTTTGTGATGATGTTATGGAAGACAGTGTTGAAAACCTTGCTAGAGAGAAGATAATCAAAATCCACTACTATCCTCTCATGCACCAGGCTAGTCAGTTCACTATAGAAGGTGATCAGATTGGTCAAGCATGACTTTTCCTTTGTAACAATTTATGCTGACTACTCCCGATCATCTTCTTGTCCTTGATGTTTCTGGCAATGGTTTCCAGAAAGATCTACTCCATCACCTTCCCAGGGTCTGAGCTGGGGCTGACCAGCCTGTCATTACCTAGATCTGCCTTCTTGCCCTTTCTTAAGACATGAATGATGTTTGTTTCCTTCCACTCCTCTAGAATCTCCCTTGACCACCATGATCTTTCAAAGATAATAAAAAATGACCTCACACTGACACTGGCCAGCTCCCTCAGCACTCATAGGTGCATCCCATCAGGGCCCATGGACGTGTGTATGTACAGTTTGTTTAGAAGTTCCCTAACTTGATCCTCTTCCACTAAGGGTAAGTCTTTCTTGTTTTGGACTTTCTCAAGGGTCTTGGATGACTGAGGGGCAGTTTTATCTGTAAAAACTGAAGTGAAGAAGGCATGGAATATCTTGATCTTTTCTTTGTCGTTTGTCACCATGTCTTCCCAATGAAGACACTGGTCTGCCTACTACTCTTGACCCATACGCTCCCATAAGTAGGGATGTCTACTCATCCCTGGCCTGGCTCTGTGCATTCCGGCTGCTCTCTCTCCCATCCTTCCTGCCCAAGCCCATCCTTCCTAAAGAGCCTGTAACCATCCATTGAAGCTTTTTAGTCATGTGAGCTATACTACTTTTTCCCTGTGATCCCAATGAGATCATAACCCTGCAATAGCACACAGACCTCAAGTTCCTCCTGTGTCCTCTCCATAGCATGTGTGTTAGTGTACAGGCACTTCAGAGAGGTATCCAGTCATGTGGGTTTTCCAGAAGAGGTGTTAGAGCTTTCTTTACCACTCCATCTTGCAGACACTTGTTTATTTGTGTGCATACCCTTGGGGTGGGCCCCTTCCTGCCCTGTTTTGTTACACACATCATCTTGCTCCCTTTGCTTGTCACCCCAGTCCACCACTTCCTCACTTGACTGTTGGTCATCCACTCCCTCCCCATCATTCCTAGCTTTGCCACTGTAGTGCAGGGAACAAAACTGTAGAGAGCTAATGAAAAATGTACTATGAGCTGCACCTTCCTGCCTTTCTTAAATTTCACAGCTTAGAGAAAGAAAAATAGGATGCCGAGTTTGAATAATTGCCTTTCCTGATGATAATCTCAATATTGGGATATGAATCTCAAATTTTTGAAGTTTAGGTAGAGCACATATGGCAGCTTGCTCTCAAGGCAAAATTGTGATCTTCAGCCCTCAGGAAAGCCAGCTGTAAGCTTCTAAGGTTGGAAAATTGAAAATGTTTGGCTCCTGGCTAATGGAAGGATGGAGATAGAGGAAGAAACAGGATTTGATTTAAACAGTTGATTAATTTACCCCTGGGGCAGGTGCCCTGTACCACTAAGCATATTTATGTTTGTTGACATCTTTTTTAGTCAGATTTAGTCTGATTCTTAGCCTTGTCTTTGGCATGCAAGAGTGAAGTTGTTCTTTTGATAAAAGTGAGGAGGGGAGGGTCCAAGAAGTACAAGCAGTATGCAAGAGTGACTTCAGTCACAATTATTCATACATCTTTTCATAGAGAATTTTCAGTGTCTCACTTCTCAGAATGGGCCTGACTTGGTAAATTACTCCTCCCTGTGTTGGCCAAGATTAGAGTATCTGTTATTCCAATCTTAATTTTATGCGATTTAAGAGCAAATATATGCTGAGTTATTTTCAAAAGCACTCTCATGAAAACAGCTTAACCACATGATCTGAAAGCATTATGTTAAAATTAAATCTTCAAGTTCCCTCTTGTTATCAGAAGTACTTTTGTCTTTTTGATGGGACAAACTGTTGCCTCCTTAAGTTTCAAGAGCAATATTTTGCTATATTTCAAGAAGAGAATGTAATATCTAATGACTGGAAAGGCTTGGGCATATTTTCTTTTCCTTTTTGAGAGTGATATCCTGGTGTTATATGTATTGCAAAAGTCATGCTGCACAAAATAGATTGCTGCTGCTTCGTGTTGTGATGTTCCTACTTTATTGCCTTTTTTTGCTGCTGTTTACTCAAAAGGGGTGAATACAGTGAGACAAGATCAAAATGCTGAAAAAAGTGTGCAGCTGAAGCTGACAGATGACAGCGCAGTGTCAGCAACTTGCCTGAACCAGAGAGATGTATGCTTTTCCTTCTGTGGAGTTCATTTGCAGCTGAGATATACTTTAAGGGTTAGTTAGATTTAAATATTAGGTATTCAGCATCCTAATGGATCATTTTGGTAATGTTTCCCATGAAGGGCTATGTAGATTTTTATGACCATTCAATGGGAGTTTAATTCTCTGTGTTCTTCTGGAAGGACCTCTGAATGTCTTCAGGGAGCTTCATTTAGGTTAGTGACTTCACTCTTGTCTTCAGTCCCTTTAGATACTCCCTTCACTTCAATCCAGTTTAATTAGGAGTTTTAATTTGCTTTAAATGGACTCAAATACCATCCTGTCAAGGACAAAAATATCAGATATCGAGAGGATCTTGGTCAGCAGGGTATCAGCATAATTTAGGCTCTGAGGTTCAAAATTATGAACCTATCAGTTGTTCCTTAATTCTGAAGAAATCTGAGATCCATAGAGACTTATATTTTCACCGTCAAAGTTGCTGAGACACTTCTTGTTTATGGTTAGATGAACTTCAGCCTCCACAAAAGGAGAGTGAGGATTTTATTTTTTTTTTGGTAAGGTTATGTGGCTTTGGAAGATTTCTGGGCTTTGGGGGTATTTCAAGTCCTACTGGAAAGACTTTTTCTGTATTTTGTATTAAGTGATAAATAGAATATATTTCTTTTTAGGGGGAAGAGAAGGTCTTTCTCCATGATCTAATTATTATAGATTTATGTGCTTGCTTTCCTCTTCTTCATCTACTGAATCTTGAATTATCTCTTATTGACAAGACAAGTTCAACAGGAATAGCAGACTGCTTTCCAGAGAGTTTCACAGGATAATGGAAGGGTTTGAATTCATGTCTGTCATCTAGATGTAGTTATCTAAAATCAGTGTCTTTCAGCTTTATTTTTGAAGACAAAACTGTCCTTTTTTAGGACAATTCTAGAAGGATCAAGTGGAGCGTGATACCTTTTGTTATCTCTGAGTCACTTAAGAAGGGCAGGATATCATATTCACCTCTGTCCTCGACATTTCATGTCAGCTAACGTAGGGTGTCTCACTCTTGGCAGGCAGGGTTTGGTGGATCTCATTGAGAAGTGCCTAAATCTGCCTTGTTTGGTGCACAAGGAAACAAGGGCCCTAGACTCTGACGCTAGATAGACTGTAAATTACTATGAAGAGAAGCAGAGAAAATATTATTTTCTTGACTCAGCGTATGAGCCTTAAATTGTAGAAAAATATTTTCTGAGAAATATGATGTTTCATAACAAAGAGTAAATGTTATATTTAAAGATTTTTTTCCTATTATTTATTTTGCTATTATTTTCTTTATCTTTTTTTTTTTTTCCAGCCAAATTGAATAAAATTTATTACATGGGAATAAAGAACGAAAATTGTTGATGTGCACTTTAAATATGCTTTTTGCTCCATTATGAAAGCATAAGCCAGAGCTGGGACATCATTGGAATGAGCCAAAATAAAAATTCAGCACACCTCCTCACAGCCTTTATCTCTCTATACTTCCACATGCAGAGGAAGCACACTTCACCTTCATATCTGCAGTAATTTGTGGGATATAATTTGAAAGGCTCATAAAAATTATGAAAGCAGTGGCCTCACAACACTTTCTGCAAAAGGCACTAGTAACAAACCTGACTGGCAGAAGTTACCTACAGGCCCAGCATGGGCTTTTCTTTTCAAACCTTTCCACAGTAACTGATATTGTAAGATGAATTAATCTCTCTTTTGTCTTCCCAGTAAGTATCAATTAGCATAAAAGAAGGCCTCCTGTTTGCCAGCTCATGGCAGTAATTGTTGTTTCCTGCTTGATTTGTCTGCTGTGGCAATTAATACTCAAAATACTCCTTGAAACCAGCTTGCTTTGCTTTTTTCAGAACTGGTCTGGAAGGCTGCCTGTTTTCTGTAACTGAGCACTGCACTTTAAAGCTTGCACTTAACAGATGAAGACCAGAAGGCAGAAGCAGGGCTAAAGACTCAGGAAAGATAGATACAACATAAAAGGAAGAGGCAGATTGGAAAAGCTTGAATACCATAAAGAGTTTGATGTCAAACATTGACTTCTTATACACACCAGCTGTAATCCTAGAAACCCTTGCAAACAGTGAGGGAGGCTGAACCTCATTTTGGGTCACCAGGTGGTGGTAACCATTGCCTTGACATGCAACACAGCTCAACTCAGGTTCATAAAGATCAAGGAATCAGGTTAGCCACATAGAGTCAGTTTGACCAAAAGGTTTAGATACATGACCACTGAATCACAAACCATTTCCAAAATGTAAAGTACTTGCTTCTATTTGGCTGCCATTTATTGCTAGGTGCTAAATATTGTATATTTACAGTGTTCACTGGAATAGGAACTGGCACTAATGTTCACCTCAGAAAGGAAAGCTCCTTAATTGCTGAATTTGGAGTTATCATTGTCCCTTTGCTCTGGCTAAGTAAATAGTTAATTTTCCACATGAAAGTGGAGCAGATTCAAAAAAGAAAGAGCTTTCATTTCCTCTTTTCTCCCAGTCTGCTCTGAACTACAATCTACTTTTTAAGCACTCTGCAAAAAGTTTTGCTTAAGTCCTTTTGATCTCATGAGAGATGTGAGTTCAGGCCTTCCATTTCCTGTGCAGGTGTTACTGTCCTTGAGGTGTGGGTTAGGATGCATGAGGGAAAAAGCGTCACAGCAGTAGGAGAGATTTATGAAGTGATATGGAGGTGGGTACCCACCAGCGGAAGAAGGGCTGTGATTTCAAACTGGAGGGAGGCATCTCCTTGAAATGTAGGGTAAGGGAACTTAAGTCCCAAGGAGAACTGCTGATTTTGGTGCTCAAATTCCCTTTAGCATATGCAAATGCCTGCTGTAAAAAAACCCTTTAGTTTGAACTCAACCCACCCAATCCTCTGTAGATGACTGTTGCCAAATGATAACATTGTCTAAATAGAGTACCTTAAACAAAATGCTGATGTAGTCTCCTGAGCTTCAGTTTAGATTTATGACAAGAAAACACAGCACTTCTCTTTCTGAACTTGCTTACTTACATTTGTCCTTGTCACACCAATGACAAATGCTCAAGA
The DNA here is from genome assembly GCA_024336885.1 of Actenoides hombroni. Taxonomy (NCBI): domain Eukaryota; kingdom Metazoa; phylum Chordata; class Aves; order Coraciiformes; family Alcedinidae; genus Actenoides; species Actenoides hombroni. The sequence goes on along the minus strand of WUAM01000179.1, from coordinate 9,062,968 downwards.
TCTTGCAAGTATTGTGTCTCTACTTAAAGCACCAAGTCAAGACACTTAGACTTCTCCACTTTTTTTGCCTCAGAAAGCAGAACTATGTTGTGATGATCCTTCTTTCACCTGTGGCTAATTTTTGTTGGAGACGTATACTTGCTCAGCTTATTTCTTTGAAGCAAGTATAAAAGACAACTTATAAACAGGTAGTAATCTTTCTTGGTTCCACATGGCACAGGATTTCTGTGGAACTTGAAGATGTGTTGTTGCATTCAGAGTGCCACAAGGTACTAGTATTGTGAATGCGTGCAGACATGCATAGACCATGCTCAGTGAATTATTAAGCCTCTTTATCAAATGCATGACAGAATCAGCAAATTACAAAACTTGTCTGAGTCATAGTTTCCACATTTGTATAAAAGGGGTAATAGTACTACTTATAACAGGATGAAAGGTTGTAAGTATGTCCTATATTTATTTATGTATTTTTAAGCAACATAAAAACTAAAATTTGAATGAAACATTTGTTACTGATTACTCTGGTTTATGTTCTGTCTTCATTCCTTTTCTGTTTTCTCTTTATTTATAAGTAGCCTTCAGTTACTAAAAAGAGACCATATGAGATGATTAATTTCCAGATAACCACAGTAGTAGAAAGAAATCAACTTCAAGTCAAACTTTCACACTTATCTGTATAATAACCACTTGTAATTTCTCATCAATTAGTGATTGCAAAAGCTAATTTGCAGTAGGAGATGACATATAGGAAGATGACCTTTAATTTGTTACTAAGATTCTGGATGCTAGCAGCCAATGGCAATAGGAAGGTGTCCTGTTGGTGTACACTGACATTTGAAGTGAAAGAAAAAATTAGTCTTTCCCGCTTCTTTGGACTGTAGAAATGATTGTTTATGGAAAGTTCCATACTTTAAACTGTTCTAGGATATCTTTTCTCTCTTCGATTTCTCCCTTCTATGAATTATCTGTAGTCTATTAAATTGAGATCTCATGTAACCTCTGAAGTGTGACTTTGATGTTGTCTTTGCCTGGAAGAATTAATAGAGTGAAGAAGTATGTGCATTTTTGCCCGAAGTAAATGGGAGCACATCTGGGAAATGCAATGGAACATTGTTTGATGGATGACTAAAACCATGGATGTCATAGTTACATAATTTTTTGTTTGTTCGTTTTTAATTGTTTTTAGGTATTTGACGTGCTTGCAATGATAGAATAGTAGTATCTGTGTTAGCTGTATTCTTGCATCTTTTGAGTATGCTACCCTTAGCATCACTTTCAAATAGCAGAACTTTTCCTTTTGTAGCTGCTATTATCTTTATGTACCATAAATCATTTAATCAGAAAGAAAGCTATGAGACTAATTTGGCTTTAGTATTACCGGAGTAAGTAAGGTATAATACCACTGACATCAGTGGAGCTGCACAGGGCAATGGGAATTTAGGGAAAGACTTGCTGTCAGTTATTGTTACCTGGGGGAACATATTCTGTCTGTTACAGAAAGTCTGTGACTTACTTAGACTGCAAGTTCTGGGTGGTGAAAGGTCTTCCTTTTGCTATAACTAACTGTGTAGAGCACAGGGCAAAGAGTCATGACAAATTAGGTCACTAGAGCCTTGGTACCATGGAATGGGGCTGCCAAAGAAAAAGGAAATAGCAACAGGAAGCCCTTCATCTACCCAGTGGTGCCTAGGGGCACAGCACTTCATGCTGTAGCCATGTCAAGGCCTAAAACTTTGGGAGGCTGTACAACAGTCATAGTTGATGGTATAGGTACCACAAAGTGATAGCAAATGCTGTAGGAGGTAGAGGAGAGAAGCAACGAATGGCACATTTTGCCCAAATTGTTACTGTGGTGGTGCTTCAAAAGGAGTTTGGGGGCACTAAAGGACCAGCTGTTCTAATAGGAGATAAAAATGAATTCCTGATTTATGTGTTCATTAATATTTCAGTGGATCCAATGCAAAAGCAAGCTTTAGCCTTCTAGAATAAACTGCTTCTGAATTGCCTTTGTTTTATTTCAAAGTAGTATGTTGCATTTCTCACTTCCTGTTGAAGTGTTTATATGTTGTCAGATAATTTCTTTGTTCTCTCTTGGAAGCTAGTACATTTTACAGAGGAGCTGAAGCACCCATTATATCTTTTATGTATCTCAGAAGAGTATTATGAAGTTCAATTAACATTTGAGAAGTGTTCTGCAATTCTCAGATGACATGTACAGTGGAAGCACATAAAATGGTTATTATCCATTGAATGCATAATTTTTCATGTGTATATTTCTTTCATCAAGTCACTCTTGGGTAGAAGTGTTCTTTTCTTGGTTAGAAGGCCACTTGAACTTGTGCAGTAGTACTAGCCAAATATAGCATTAGGGGGTGTGAGATTTTTTTTCCTCATTGAAATAGCTCACAATTTACACAACAAATCATTGTTCAAGACTTTATATAACTCATAAGGACTTATGAAGTCAGTGTGAAAATAAGCACAAAGGAAAGGATGTCTAGAAAGGCAGGAACCATAATTCTGCCACTGTGAAGATTTCACTTGCCATTCATTACTGACTTTGGAGTCCCTGCACAACCTCTAAGGTCAAGCAGAGTAAGCACAGTAATTAGAACATGAATTTAGAGTTCAGATCACCATTGTAAGTTTGCCCTTTGATATGGTAGATTGTGGGAGGATGGATTGCCAAAACCTTGAAGTTTCATTAGTCCTGGAATGAATCATTTGCACAGAAGAAAGGCTGAAGTCAGTCTGCCCTCTTTGAATTAATAAATGTTTTTTATATGAATGTATGGTGTAGCTGGTTTCAGAGAACCCCATGATTCATGCTTTCCAATAGCCCACTTGATCAGTCAGGTGGCCCTTCTGATGGAGCTCTCAAAATGCAAGCACCTGGGAGAGCATTTTACCATCAAATGCTATTTGGGGTTAGAGCATAAGTACAAAATAAAATGTAAGCAAATGCATATAGTCCTTCAGCAGTAATACAGAAGAGTTAATTGAAGCTGAGGATCTGTCTTTAATAAGTAACTTAGCAAGCCTGTGAGTTTATTTCTTCCCTTCCAGATCCTGCTAGGAAAGTTTTCCTTTGTGCTTGAGTATTGTAATTGTGCAGCAACTTCCAGTGTCACTTTTCTTATGGCACCTGCTGTTATTCCAGCCCAGCCATAATGAGATTTCCTTCCTACCAGGAACTGATGAAAGAGTCCCAGCTCTGCAGGATCTACATATGGGACAGAGAACAGAGCTACAGCATGGAGAAGTATTACTTAGTGGCAGAGTGAGAAGTACATTGAATTGTGTGTGAGAGGGATTTCTCTCTCATGAGAAAGCTTCTGTCTCTCTGTTGACTTTGTCCATTCTGGATGGTGCTGGACCTCAAAACCCCTCTGTTAAGTGCCCAAATGTAATTAAAATTAACATAAACTTTAATCTCATTAATTCCCATGTGATAACTTGCCCATCATAATGTGCCTTGGCGTATATTACCCTGGCAGAAGCTGAAATAATCTGTTTTTACTCAAACCATGAGTTTTTCAGGATGGAGAAATAGAAGTTTAACAAGTTTATATATTTCTTTTCTTCCATGGCATTGTAAGACAGGAAAAGCCAGCTTTTTTGTTCTATTGGGTGTAAACTGCGGTAAGTTTGCAGAATCCAGCAGACTTGTGCCTTTTCAAGACATCTGATACTGTATTTTCTTGAATTTATTATGCTGAATTTTTCTTGTAAGTTTGTGAGTAAGTTTTATACTAATATAGTACCAACTTACTCCTTTGGGATAGACTGTGTTGCTTGTTGTCACAGCCCTGGAGACGGGGAAGGAAATGCAGGTGGGCTGCAACAACTGAGTGGGGTGGTTTGGGTCTTATCACCTGCGCAGATCTGAGAAAGGAGTGAGGTTCATCAGTTGACATGATGTAACTTTCTGATAAAAGGAGTTGTTACTACCCCTCGCTTGTGCTTCCAGACACCAGTGCATACACATAGGGACTGAACCCTGAACTGGTGCTAGGCAAGTTTCCTTTCTGGTTCACTACCAGACAGCTCCGTGCTGCTGAATCTGTGAACGTGCATCTAGATACCAAGCTGTGCCCTCACTGTGTTCGGTGCCCCTTGTACCACCTGCCTCTCCTGGCAGGTGCACTTGGGAGATGCCAGGGCTGATTCCTTGCTTGGTACACATTGCTCTATGTTCTCCTCATTTTTTTGTGGTTTCCTATAAGCAACACTAGAATAAACCAAAGTATATTCACTATATCTGTAATCAGATATTAGTAGATGATGTGTCTTCTCATGATAAATATCTGGCTATTTTTAATTATTGATTTGAACTCTTGTTTGTGGTATAATAATATGAGCAGAGTAGCTTTATGCAGCATCAGAAACTTTAATTTTTGCAAGAGCAAAGGGCTGATTTGTTCCCAATATGCTATTAGAACAACACAATATCTGCTTTTTGAAGGATTTTCACATTCCATCTAATAGATATTTGTATGGTAGAGGGGATGAGGCACCATTACCAGACATTTCCGGTTGCCTTAGGAAATAGTTTTTTGCCCTGAAGGGTGGAATCAATTCAGTTTTTAAAAGAATTTGCTTGTAATCCCAGAACAATGTTTAAAAGATGTATAAGTATGGGTATTATCAATCTTGTTCCTATATTTCTGTTTTGGCCGTAACTCCCCACTCCTACAAATCCCACCAAGCTTGTGAGACTTATGTCTAGCACTAAGTAGAAGGAAGCATTAAGTAGAAGTAGCATTAGTAGAAGAAAGGGGGAAGAATGGAGAGGAAAGAGAAGACCTACCTGTGGAGATATGGGTTATATATTCAGTATGTGACTTGCGTTGTATAGTCCTCCAGACAGAAAAAAAGATAACTCCTTTTCCTCCCTCTGAAATCTCTCTCTGGAAGGACACTGTAAAAGAAGTCAGGAGTCTACATTCCAGATTGAAATTGGGGGCACAAAAAATAAGTGGCCCATTCTAATATAACTAATTTATGTCTCAAACAATTCCACAAATGGAGAGCACAAGCTGCCTTCTCAGTCTGGCCATAATGCTATTTTCATTTAGAATACCTTCTCCCTATGTCCAGGCAAGGTTTGGATGTAATTTACAAGTCCAGCAGCTAAAGGGCAATTCAGTTTTAAATTGCCTGATAGTGCAAGTTTCAATAATTTACTTTTACTTGCATCCTTTTCTGTGTCCTTCTAAAATTACTTGTTCCTGTGTAAATTTCTTGACCCCATGCAGAATCTTTTTGTGAGATACACAGAGTAGAAATTCATTTTCTCAGAGAAGTTTAGTTTTTAAAATTTACTTTAATTACAGTTGTATATGAAACTTGACATTTTAAAATTTGCCAGGAGCTTCCAGAAAAAAAAAATAAAATTCACACAAAACAAAGTTTTACTTTCCAAGAATTATGTTTTTGGTGGTTTGTTTGGTGGCTTCATTTTTTTGTTTGGTTTTATTATTTTTTTTTTTCTCTATGATTTATTTTTACTAGTCTAATCTGCTCTAATTTTAACTTTAAAAAGAAAAGTTGCAATCAAAATCAGTTTGTACCACAGTCATAGCACTAAAACACATGTTTTAGCATTCCCAGGACCTCCAGTCCAGATACCAAGATCTTGTGTCTCTTTCTATCACTTCATCTCTGTGAGATTCACCATGTTTCTTCTGTGCATGGAATGATCTTTTAACTCCACACCAGCGTGTTGCTTAGTGTTGAACTCGCTATTGTTTCTCCCATTATGCTCAAAGGATTTGAATTACATTAATCAACCAAATGTGCAAAATCTTCAAGTTTCTTACCTTCTCCAGAGCAGCTCCCAGAGCATTCTTCTCTGGCTTTTAGACCATTAGTAGCTTCTTTGTGTCCCAAGGCAGCAGAATATTTAAATGTGCATTAACAGTTATCTGCCTAAAAGCTTTGTGAAATGTGGGCTGCTGAACTTGAATTAGAGGGCTCAGTTCCGATAGTGTCTTTCTCAGTGGCCAGTCAAGACAGGGTGAAGTTCAGTAGCTTAAACATAGACATCTATTGCCATTAAAGATATCCTATATAGTGTTCCTCTGGCCTCCTGTTGTGTCTTCAGGAAGTCTTGTGTCATTGCAGCCATGTGGTGTCCTTAAGTAGTACAAGAATCCTGTCCTTATGGTTTATTTAATTTGAATCATATCAGCAGTTTCACTGAATTTGATGCTAACAGATGCTGAAGCTAACATATCTCTTACTGCCATGTTTCTGCAGAACTCAGACCGTTGAAGGATCAAGACTGTGTTTACTTGGGAAAGCCAGAATACTATTTCAAAATAGTTCAAAAACCACATACAGAGTAAGAATATAAACATGTTAACCTGAATCCTGACTCTGACAGTGATCAATAGCAGGTGCTGTTTGGAACAGGACAGTATCAGGGCAAACATGTAACAGTGCTTCTTCAGATTTTCTTCTGATTTCCACAGGGTTTCACTTGGAGGCTTTGAGACAGAGGATATCTTTGCATTTGCTAAGACATTATAATGTAATTCATCCAATCTTTTTTGAGTCTATGTAACCTCTTACCATCCATGGCATTCAGTACTATGTGATTTCATCCCATTAATCCATTATGTGAGGATTATGTCCTTTTGTTCATTTTGAACCAGGTACCTGCTAGTTTCTGCTGAGATGTTCCAAAAAGAAATTGTGGGGAATTACTCTCCAGTCACTGTTACAATGCCAGATCATATGTATTGAATGCTTAGATTTCTTATTCCTTAGCCATCTTTCCCCCCCAGCCCTAGGTGGAAGAGTTTTGATGGTATAAGTATGGTGATAATGAGCAATAGCAACTCAGGAGGAATTGTCAGTGAGCCTTTCCTGGCTTCCATTTGTAACCAAGTAAGTTTGGTATGTGGTAATGCTATTTTCTGCTGCCTGAGAGCAGCCTACACTTATCTCCATCCTTACACATGCATCAGAAATCCACCATCAGCTGTAAATAACAATAGAAATGAATAGTAGACATTTTGTATTTAGCCCTCTCTTGTCTGAAAGACATTAATACCAATTTGTACTTAATATAATATTTCTAAATGTCAGTGTCATCATGACAGCCAGTAGGCAATACAGTTAAGGATGGGGTTCAGTCATTTCCAGAGGTACAATGCTATAATGTTAGGTATGCAGACATTTTCCACAGAAATTCCTATTTCTTCTTGTAGGACATTCTGCATTTTTTGGCCGCTATTTGCCATCCACTACATATGCATTCTTAACAGTGACTTGCTGACCTCTGACTGGTTTTCTGATTAATCTGGTGTCATGCCACTGTGAAATCTGAACTTAAATGGTTGTCATTGGAATGATGCCAGCATTTGACTTACCCATTTTGGCTCTGATTGGCACGAGAATAACAGCATCTTTTGTGAAGTCTGAGGCAGCTGCAAAAAGCTTTTCTCAGTACTGCAGGGCAGTACTACAGGGCATTCTGCTTGTAAGGAATGAAATAGGAAAGAATTCTTCCCTAGTCACTGATTCAGTGCCAGTTATGAATTTACGAACCTCTGTGTATAACTGGGCAGCACCGCAGAGGCAAAGTTTATGTATTTGCTTGCATATTTTTGTCCTTAAAGGTGCTCCAACTAGCCTGTAGAGTCTGGAATAAGTGCACATTTTTCAGACAGACTTCTGGGTCTCAGGCTGGACTGCTGCCATGCACGGTCTACAGGATGGAGGGGTTTCCTGAGTGCTGGCTGGCAGACAAACAAGCACTCTGACTATCTAGTTTGTCTCAGCATACTTTCCACATGCATCTAGTACTATCTTTTTGAGTAGTTCCTGGGGTGGAAATACATTTGTCCTGTTGATAATTTATGCGGCCAGAGAAGTAGTTGTGTTCATGTGCTAAAGCTGCACCTACTCTTTGCTCAGCACTGTCCTTTACCACATCAAAGCCGAGTGAATTTGCTAGACGTGTCCTTACCTGCCGCTTCATTAAGAAAAATACTGGGACAAGGCATGTAAATCCAGAGAGCCTTGAGATTGTAAAAAATGTTTTTGTCGAAGACAACAAAGTTCAAAAATGGAAAAGCAAGCTCTTATTAATTTTTTAATGAAAAAAACCCAAACGCAATTTTTTTTTTTTTCTTTTGCGTTTTTCTTTGCCCCTGCCTCACAGCTTGAGGATAACTGACTTAGGACTGCTAGTCTTACTTCATTTGGTTTCTCCTCAGGAAGAGAGTGCTGTTTACTGCATGAGCAAAAACCCAGTGATGGATTAATTTTTTGGTGTTATTTGAATTGCTCCTGCATTAGGAGCAAAAAATCGAATCTGTAGGCATGCTTTATGAATGTTAAGAGATCTGTAACCTTGGTATATGAATTCTTATTTTGCGCTTCAGCCAGAGACGTATCCATGCATTCACTTCCAATTTAAATTGTGTGCTTTAGGTTAATTAAATCAGGGGTTGATCTAGGTGCTTGTATTCTTTATGCATTTAAACCAATTTTTCTAGGAGGCCTAACTGTAGCAGTTACAGTCAGATAATATAGGAAATAATACATGACAACCACTGGGGACAGAATAAGATATAAGTAGCAGTGTAGCCTTTAAGAGTAACTGTTTCAGGTGGTTCATGTCAGCATAGCTTTAGTTAAATTGCAAATTAGATGACTGGAAAACTGATGTGAGAAAAAGAGTTAGGGACTTCCACCGGCAAGAAAGTCAGCAGAACTAGCTTGACTGCAACGGGTTTTGCTAAAATGGTATCCAGTCACTTTATGTACATTAAGATGATTTTATATTAGGAATTAAAATAATAAAAGAATAGTCCTTCCCAAACATGGTTCTCCTTTGGCACTGAATTCATATACATGCTGAGTTTCCCACATGTTCCAGAAACCTCCTTGAAACTTTCCTCTGATCTGAGGCAAAATTTTGTACCTAATGTGTTAGCTTTCAATATGAGTCTGACTTCTGACTTTAGGCTTGGTTTTTTTCTCTCACATTTATTTTTGCTTTCAATTGATATTCACATAGCTGCCAATGATATGCATTTTAAATGCTATTCAATGTGTTGTCAAGTAACTAGAAACAACTGTAATGAAGAGATTCTTTTGAAGAGTGTAATTGCATTAGCCCTTTCTCACAAATCCAATCACTACAAATTGTGTCTATGTATTACTCCAAGCCTGAAATTTATTCAGGTAAGCTTCCAATTTTTAAAGGAAAGGAACATTTTTGGAATTCAGCTCTATCACTCGATCGTTTTAGTAGCCTGAATAATCAGAATAATTGATATAAAATACATTTTTGCATTTACTATATTAAGATTCTTGTTTCAGCCTTCCCTGTTCTGTGGGCTTGAGTCAAACAGAGGGTGGAAAGGTTAAAGGAGGATATTTGGTTTCATTCCAAAAGTGATATTCATATTTGATGGATTTGTTTTGTATTATAATATCTGAGCTCTTTTTTAAATGCAAAATCTATGAGTGGCTTAGTGGTCAAGGTGTAAACCTGCTCTTTGAGGCATACTGTGAAGCCATAACGGGCCATTGCTCTGCCTGATGATTTGGAGACTGTTGTGTTGCAGGCAAGACTGCTCGCAGGAGTGGTCACTCACAGGACAATTCACTGGGCCTCTGGTGGAGTGTCTTCCTTGGGGGCAGCTAACCCTTGCCTAGGGAGATCATGGGATCTTCAGCACTGGAGAGTTTTAGAAAAACTGGAGAATGACCCACCTGTCATCCATTAACAACTGGTCCTGATTAGGAAGGCATAGAATAGGTGACCTTCTATTTTTAGGGTAATTTTTAGTTTAATTGTGGTTTTGGTCTATTCAGTCATTCTGAGTTTAATTTCATTCAAAACCAGAGGGAAAAGTAGGATGTCTTGACAGCTTTTGGCTCAAATTCTTAATTAGCACATGGGATATCTAAAGATTTTGTTATGTGGAGTTAGAACTATACAGTTAGGAGAAGAATGGGAAGGGAAAGGAGAAGACTCAACAGGCAGACTTTTGCTGTTTACAGTAAAGTCCATCCAAAGATTTTAGTCCAAGGTTTGTTTGAGAACAGGACAGACGTGGTTCTGGTACCAGGGGAATTAATTGCCACATGGGCAAAAATTTGAGAACAGTTAAACTGAACATTGTGACACCTGCAATCTGCTCACTGGTACATGAAAGACAAGTACTGATAGCATACCCCATGCTTTATGAAATTTTAAACAATGAATTAACAATATATGTCATATGTCTGGCAGTGTTTAAACAAACATTAGAAATGAATCAATAAGTAAGCCTAGTTTTGCATTTCTTCTGTGCAAGTAATTCTCTTGCAGGTCAAACTGTTTTCTGCTGTCTAACTGATCTGTATGTAGGTATTGACCACTAATAGATTCTTTGAGGGCTAGTTGGGAATATAATCAGCTTCCTATGGACTTAATATTTTGTAATGTTTTGGCAAAATAATTGTTAAGGGGCGAATGAGAATTTTGCGTAGGTGCAGAGAAAGGTGATGTTTGTGACAAGCAGAAAGTCACAAGTTCAACATTTACAGTTTGTTTAATGTAGCAAAAATGAAAAAACAAAATAAGGTCTTTTTTATGATTAATTTGCTTAAAACATCTGTACCTTCAATTTTCTTTGGTAGTTGTGACGTATTAAAATCGGTAAAACGAATACTCTACTATATAACCACTATAGCTAGCTGTTATGCATGATTGAGAGATAATATTGTATAGGTCTATATGCTTTATAGAAAACTAGATTATGGCAAGATCTGTGAAAGAAATGTAAGCATCTGAATTAAGACTTGATGTTGGACTTTGGCACTCAGTTAAAGCTCATTTAATCTCTCCCCATTGACAGCTACCTGAGGATATTCAATAGAAAACTAGCATCCAGTTGTCACCCCTGATCTCCTAGCAGCTTTTCTCTCAGCTGAGGCACCATGTCAAACAGTGTGACATTTCCACTTTACTGACAAATAAAGGAATTCTGTATATCATTGAAGGTGCTGCTCCACCTGTCTAGATTGAGGGGTTTAATCTTGTGTGAAATTTCAGAGCACACTGCCCAGGTTGCAGCTGACTTTGCAGTGACTATTGTTTCTTTCCAAGCAGATGTGCCCTTGCTAAGAAAAAGCTCCCTGGCTACTTGTCTGCAGAATTCTGTATCTACTACCATCACTTTCCATTTCCCTCGAAAAAAAGGAATCCATGTTTTCTTTCTCCAAGGGTTGTGCTTTTTTCTGTTATAGCTGTTGTGTTGCTCATAAAAGTCAAGGGTAGTTGGGAAAGAAGGTAAAAAACAGTTTGATCTTTAGTTACCATTTCTAGGCTGTTTACCTGGTAGATAAATAGCTTGGGCCTCCCATTTCAACAATCATTTCAGTATTTATGTCAAGCAGTCATTGTCTAGAATACAAAAATGGTCTGTAAAACACGGGTGGGAACCCAGAACTCCTCACCTGGGCTCAGCCTTAGCTGCTCCTGCCCTTACACAGGGATATAGGGAGGAAAACAGACACAGAAATACAGACAGGAGGGAGGCAAAGTCTCAGCTGTCTAACTGAGCTTCTTGTAGCAGGGTTTGAGCAAAAGCATGAGTGTGAATCCAGCTCCCTTCCTCTTCATCAGCTCCATCCCTCTCCCTCACCAGCCTGGCTTTCTAGGGCCCTGGCACAGGCAGAAATCGTATTCAAGCTATGACTGTTGGTTGCTGCCCTGTTCCTTTAGGGAACTCCTTACATCATCTCTGCTGAGCCATCCATTCCTGCTTGTAAGCAATTGCTGTCAGAATCAGATGACCATGCCCACCTATCTGTCCCAGGGAAAACTTGATGATGTGATGGCTTGGTGCCATTAGAAGCTTCCCATGCCTTTTTGTTTTCTCCGTGGGCCATACCAATTCCCAATGACATATGACCACCTCTCAAGTGCTGCCAGAATAATACTAGATTGAATCTCCTAGAATTATCTCCTCTCCCCCTCTGCCCTTCTTCATCTCTCATAACGTGGCTTTCAAATGTGAAGAAGACCTGTGTGGCTCTGATAGGGCTGAAATCTGTTCCTTTTAGCAGACCTAAAATAATGGTAGATGCTGTTTCTTGTTCAACTTATACTTCAATCCAGATTTCATGATATGCCACATCTCCAAATCAGATATTGTCTTACATTTCTCAGGGGTGAAATAAAGATGTTTTCAGAATAAAACTGACAAAGACAGTAAGCTTTATGAGCAGTAACAAAAATGAAAAGTGAGCTGTCTTGAATGTATGCAAAACATAAAACTCCATGAATGTAGATAAAACATTTTTTATGCACATTTTTTATGCAATGACAGCTCTAGATCAAGAAACTGAAACAGCTTAGTGATCAACAGACAGAAAACAAAGAAACGCACATCAGACTCCTTGGTAGTAAGACATTAGTTTTATTTCATGCAAACCAGCATGACTGAAGAAAATAAAATATTCAATAAAAGTTGGTAAATGCTGAAAATAATGTAAGATAGTAAGATATTTTATGTAGATGTTGTGTAGATTTACTTTGTATGATTATATTCTTTTTTTTACAAAGGCCTGTCTCAGTTTGCATCACATTCTGTCACCAGAGTGCTATGAATAGGTTCAAGATCTTTTGATTTATCCACAGGCAAAAGCTTCATTTGAGTAGAGTCCAGGTTGAAAACCTATCTCAACAATTTAAGTTGAAATATATTTATTTACAGGCTTTAGTAATTAGTCCCTAACCAAAATTAAAATAAGAGAACGTATTATTAGATAAGTCTATTTAAACATTATAATGCATAAGAACATGCGTTTGAGTCAGCTAGGAACCATATTACCTTTCAGAACCGTTCCAAATTCTCACCTGTTTAAAAGCTGCAATCCTGTTCACTAAATAATTCAGGTGTTGCTTCCACTTTTTCTTCTCATCACTGAAATGACCTCCTCTAGAAGAAATCTTGACTTTCCTCATAGTGACATTGTGCAAAGCCTACAAGATTTGACTGGGATAATTTTAATATTTACTGATCTAAATGCATTTATGTTATGCTATTTTTAAAATCTCATATTCTTTTATCTCCTTGCTCCTTGGTGGCCTTGCTATAAGAGGAAAGAAATGTTGTTAGAGATCTGGAGGAGATGGTGGGAAAAGATTGGGTTTGTATCCCAAGCTTATTCTGTGGACACATTCTCCCAGTTTGCAAAAGGAGGTTTTAGTGCTGCATTCAAGGCAGGAATGACGAGAACTGTAAGTTGCAATAGAAAGCCAAAGCATGTTTGTACCTTGTTGTGGAGTGCCAGCTGAGAGGACTCATCATGTTTGCTTTAAATTGACTTGCTTGGGTACAGGAGCACTACATCTGTGGGAGCAATGCAGGGTAACTGCTGGGCTATTTACTTGTTATTGCTGGCCTGGGAGGTCAGCCTTGGGTTCTGCCAGTGATCTTCTCAGTAATGCTCCTATGCCAGGTTGTGAAGTTGGATCAGAACCCAGAGAGGTTTTTACCTTGTTGGCTTACAGTGGAGAGATGCCTGCTATGCCCTGAAAATCATTTACATCATCAGAAAGAAAAAAGAGCTGAGAGACATGGTGGTGTTCTTGCTTTTGAGTTTCACATGGAGTTGGTGCTTAGGATCTTAAGATAAGCCTTTGCTTTATTTATTTCAAAAAGTGATACCTTTTGTCAGCGCTTCTTCCTACCTTCAGTTCTTCTCATTCCCTTGTAAAGGGAATCCCAAAGCCCACTGAAGTCCATTGCAGGATTCCCCCTGGCGTGTGTGGAACTGGCATGTACTTTATCTTCATCTGCACTACAAATGCTTGGGTCTGAGCATAAGTTATGTCATGTCTTATGCTGACCCACTTCTTATTTAAATAAAATTTTCCGAAATTGGATAAGTGAAAATAAAATTTAAGTAGTTTAAATGTATTTGACATTCTTAATGAATTTAGCACAGCTAACAACAGTTCTGAGTGTTCTGCTTTTATCTTGTATCCTCAGAAGTTGTTTGGTCCAGTAACAGTACCCCCTTCCAGCTTTTTAGCAACCTGATTATGCTCAATTTGTGCTACCTCATCATCATATAACTTATTCCACCAACACTTGGTTCATTGTGACTTACAAGGGATGCAGTTTTAGATCCCCAGCTGTCATAATTCAGCATCTTCAGGTAATACTTGTTGCAAAAGACAGTCTTATTCCAGTTGTTAAGGTAGTACCTATGAGAAATCAATAAATGTTGCCAAGTGGCCCAGTAAAATCATTATTGCTATTGCTAGTATCAGATCACAGGCCCTGTGCTAATTTTGCAACTTAAGCAACAATATTTTTAGGGTAATAAATGCTTTAAATAGGTATGTGGGTCAGAGGCTGATCAGTTTTTGATTCATTGACCTCTCAGGAGGAAGCACTGGCAAACACTTTAATTTTCAATGTGGTGCTGCAAAGTAACTTCAGTGTAAAGGCAGACTTATCAAAGTAGGGGAAGGCAGTGGTTGTCAGGAGAAAAATTCATTGGTACTGAAGATCCTGACCAGAACTCAGACTATGTGGCTCTGGTGAGACTCTGACTGGTGTGTCTCAGATGAGCAGAGCTGACTGTGGAAAACAAGGGACCAGTCAAATGATGAAAAGCAGTAACAGGCCATTAATTTTTTGCAAGGTAGTTCCATAAATATGCTTTTTGCGTAGAAAACTGTCTGTGCCTAAGGTGGTTGTCTAGAAAATGGAGTATTTTAAAGAAAAATGTTGTCTCATAATCAAGTGGAGCTGTCAAAACCATTAGGCAAACAAATACACAAAGTACTTAATGCCAGAAATATTTATGCATTATTCCTAAGGAAAAAAAAATAAAAATACTGAATGTATTTGAGACTCTAGCACAAATTGCCACACAACTACTGTGGGGCAGAAGGGATGAGATGTAAATAGCTCATAAACTGGGCTCTGAAGTTGTATTTCCCTGTCTTAAGAAAAAAGTGGAATAAATGCGCCTCTCATTTTTGATCAATCTAATACATTCTAAAGCAAAGATCTTTGCAAGGTTTTACAGTTTCTTGGTCTCATTTCTAGTGTGGTTAATCACCTCCATTGCCCTTGAACTCTACCACCACAAGGACTGTTCTTGCTGGGATTTACTGTCAGTCATTGTTTCCTAGAATGCCATAGAGGCAAAGAAGCAATGACAGATCAGGATTTCTTTGATTGCCTTATCTACAGCTTTGTAGAATCAAAATTTTTTTCTTATTCCTACCTTTTTATTGTGTATGATTTCACCTCCTTCTTCCTTCTGTCTTTGCCCTCTAGCTTAAAAAACACCCAAAATGGAACCCAGGCAGGGTCTGACAGGCTCAAGATAATGACTGGGCAACTGGGTGGGCTACAGGTCTCTTGAAAGGAGCATCATGGCATGCCAGCCAGGAGTTTCTTAGCAATAGGGGTGTGATGGCAGGGTTTAGACCCAGCTTGTGGTGATGCCAGCTGTGTCCAGTGTGCTTTGGATATGGAGCATCCAGATGAGAAGGGATGCTTCAGTTTCCTCTTTCAACATTTATCTCCATATCTCCTTTTGTTTTTGGATGAAGTAGAAAGAGTGAACAGAGCAACAGAGTTGAGAGCTGTGGCCTTATGCCCATTGCCTCCTTTGCCTAAGGAGGGAGACTTTCAGCCAACAAATTTATTTCTGAGGTGTGTTTTTTTCCTTTTGTATAAAACAGAGAGGAGGAGAGGGAAAGCAAAGGAACTGTTTTTCTTTTCATCACCTGCATAGGTACCTGTCAACCAAGCTGAAGGATGAGTTACTCTGAATGCAGTGGCAATGGAAGCCCCTATGGTTCTGCCCCACGGAGAGAGGCAGGACGCAGCTGGGCTGCGGGGCGGAGGCCGGATGGCATGGGGAGTGCCAGCCCCAAGGCCAGGGTGCCCAGCAGGCTCACTGGCCTGCAGGTAGGTCCCAGGGGCTCACAGCCGGGCTGTGAAGCAACCCTGTGTGGCTCCTGGCCCTGCAGTTGCCATTTCAGACCCAACAGGTGGCAATCGCAGCCCAGCCTCTGCTTCTGTGGAGCACCTGCACAAGAGCCTCTGCCTTTCCAAATCCTCCAAACCCAGCAAAACCAGTGCTTAAAATTCGTCTTCTTCTGAACAGGCTTCTGCCTTTCAGGTTTCAGTCCATTTTCTGAGCCTGCTCTGCTCCATGTCAGAAAGCTGAAGCAGAATGAAGTAGATGCAAACTATGGCTAAAGCCACGACCTCAGTGACATTACCTGAAGTCTCAGAGACATCCTCAGACCATTGTAGATTGTATCCTGAGGCAGGATTTACCCATCTTGTTCTATTTTCATTTCCATATTTGTTCCAGAGGTATAAAAAAATAAATATTCTCAGAAAATGAAAGAGGGTAGAGAATAGTGCTGTTAGTGAAGCTGAAGAGTTCACTCATTGCCATGGAAACATTCACATCCTAGCAACAGCTTATTGATAGCAAGATGACATGGAAAGACAAGAACCGATGCCTTTGACTCATGGGAAAGCAAGCTATCCTGGATTTCTGCTTCATCTCCTTTTCTTTTCCCAAAGTGCATAGTATTTTAACATAAAAATCTCCTATCAACATTTTTTTTCTTAACTGATTGCACTTTTGTGTTGAGACATTACTTGCTAAGAAAAGTTGATACAATTGAAGTATTACCATAACTGGCTATCTGGCCAGAAAAATTATTTGAATGCAGCAAAGAAACCCAAAGGCATGAAACATTTTATTTGTTTCTTCCTTTTTCCTTTGGACATTTAGCAAGATGGTTTTGGACTAACTGAAAACATCTAGAAAGTCAATGCACCATTCTCTATCTCCGCATTTCCCAGAACACTTGCTGCAGCTGACATCATTAAGATGTTGCTTGGTGGGATGCAGGGTGGAATCATTTGTGGTATGGTCTGCATTTGTCACAATGCCCAGGGAGTGTGTGTGCTGGGAAGTACTGAAAAGCTTTCTCTATTTGTGTGCTTGTGGGTTAAGGTGGATAGAGCAGCACTCAGGGGCGTTTGCTGAGAAAGTGCATTTCCTTCATTTTCATGGCATACAGTGGTACAAGAAGTTTTTCCGCTGTGAAGGTCAGGTACCACAGCAGTTACTGTGTGTAACTGTTACTTTACTGTGTAAAGAAGGTATGTTTGAGAGTAGGAGACGGCCTGTTGTTAGTGCTATTAAGTACAATAGTGTTGTGGAGTTCCAGTCATAAAGCAGGATTTAAACGTGACTTGCTCTACACAGACACAGAAGGTCTTTTTTCCCTAGGAGCTTGGAGCTTGTGATCAGTTTGTTCATCAATATGACTGTTAATCGGTAGGAACAAAACCCAACAATTCCTTTATTGTTTGGGTTTTTGTTTGTTTGTTTGGTTGGTTTTTTTAATGTGGTGTATAGTTATTGGAAATGTTTCTGTCAAAGTAGATATTGCAATAACCATTTTGGAAAAACAGGAAATGTATGATGTTGTTTTGTACATAGCATCACTACAGTCTAAACATTTGTTTAAGAGCTTTGCTGAACTGGATCCATATAAAAGGCTTCCTGA
Organism: Actenoides hombroni; assembly: GCA_024336885.1. Classification (NCBI taxonomy): domain Eukaryota; kingdom Metazoa; phylum Chordata; class Aves; order Coraciiformes; family Alcedinidae; genus Actenoides; species Actenoides hombroni. The sequence goes on along the minus strand of WUAM01000179.1, from coordinate 9,045,387 downwards.
ACATCACATTTATTGTGAGAAGAACATTGAATTGTAATATTTCCACAGCTAATAGAAACTACTTTTCAGAAACGTGACCCTTTATCTGTACATAAATTTAAAATGGAGCTAATAAAATACCCTAAGAGAAATCAGCGATGTTTACGGAGTTTATAAACTCTGTTTATTTACCCACCTTTTTGGATAAAAAAATAATTAATATTTTCTGAACTTTTTGTTCCATTAGCAGTATTTTTCCCTTTGAAGACAAGTACTGCTTGGCTGATCATCAAGTCAGGTTGACATTCTGATACTACCATTGCATTAGGTTTACAATAAATGAGGTAACTAGTGCTGCGATGCCATTGGAGGAACAGTTCAAGATGTCTGAAGGAGAGAAAGGATGCAATAAGAACACCTCCAAAATAATAAGAGATTTCCATGCCTGCTGCTCAGGTGCAAGATTTCTATAGGGAGAAAAAAGAGGCATCTAGAAAAGATTTATGACAATTAAGGCAGGACTTAGATGGACTTTAGGATCACATACCGTGATCACTATTTTCATCTTAATGCCATCAGGATTTTAGCTAACTCGATACCTTCTGTTCTGACCTGGAGGTCCCTTCAGTGCCAGCACTGCTGTGTTGCTGCCTTTCCAGAGCAGTATCTGTGTGACTTAAAAGATGAAGGACTTAGGCCAACAGTGTATTTGCTTCCCAATACTAAGCAAGGAATCAGAAGTAATCCTGAGAACAAGAACTAGACTTGCCAGGCTCTTCCCAATTGTCACAGTCTTTCTGGGGCTCCTAGCTATGATTTCAGCTCCAGATTTGAGAAGAGTGGAAGGCATAAATGTGGGGATTGCCCCAAAGGACTATAGTGGAGCCTTCTCCATTTCCTCAGTGCTTGCAAGGCAAAGCAACATGCACTGTGAATGGTGGACTAGGGTTTGCTGTGACTTTCACTTACTTATTTGTGTGTTTGAAGTTCTTCTTCCCATTCCCCATTTCTGGATGAATTCTCTTAGAGTTAGGGGCAAGGGAGGCAGTGGTAAAACAAACTCTTCTGTCAAGGCTGGGGAGGCATGTCAATTTGGGTGACGGTATGTCATCAGGTAGCTTAGGTGAAAATGCATTTTCCCTCCACTGAACCTCTTGGAATCTTTACAGGTTTGAAAAGCTAGATAGTTTGGAAAGGAGCAGGCAGGCAGGGAACAGCTGCAAATTTTGCTGCTCTCTCTCTACAGAAGAATCAGGAAACTGTTCTGCATGTTGAAACTCGTAATTTCTTCCTCTTTACAGAAGAGTAATATGCAAAAATTACAATTGAGAATTTTCAAGATATGTGATCAACAGTATTAACTTTCTTGCAGGAGTTGGGGCAATGTTAACTTTTCAGATAGAATTATATTTTTTTAATTCTGGTAATTCACATTGTTTCAGGGTCTGCGGTATATACACTTCTGCTATTCTGTTTTCTCTTGATTGACTTCTTGACTGATGCACTGATGTGAGATAATGCCCTTTTCCTTTCTTTCAATTGAAGGTCTGTTACCTGTTAATAGTAGATTGATTAGTCAACATTAGGACCTGGGAATGCCTTTATTTTTATCACTTCAAGCAAATATGTCTACAGCTGCAGACATAATTATATACATTACTGAACCACATTTTTGCTATACTTTAATTATATTTTGACAGAAAAGAAATGTCAAGGGAGTATCACTTGCTTTCTAGCTCTGAAACGTTTATATCTGTTGTACGTACTTGTCTCTGCTTTGTCATGCTATCCTTTCAAATCTTACTTTTACTGACTTCTAGTTAAGTGTCTTGGTATCGTTTTGTGATTTAATATTAAGATTTTGTACAAAGACTCCATGAAAAGTGGCTACAGATTGCCTTCCCTGCTATAGGCCATCTTCATTGAGTTGCAAAAGTATGAAATCCAGCGAAGCTTTGGTGATTTGTACAAACTCCAAATCTGGTCAGTCTCTCTAAGATTTCACTCCTGGCACATGCTCCTTTCTATCGAATGCCAGTGGAGTCACAGAATCACAGAATCATAGAATCGTTTCATCTGGAAGAGACCTTCAAGATCATCAAGTCCAACCTTACTCCTAGCCATATTAAAACCATTAAACCATGTCCCTAAGCACAACATCTAACTGCCTCTTAAACACTTTCAGGGATGGTGACTCCACCACCTCCCTGGG
>WUAM01000179.1:9018173-9042766 GCA_024336885.1 Actenoides hombroni | reverse complement strand
CCAGGATGCCATTGGCCTTCTGGGCTACCTGGGCACACTGCTGGCTCGTGTTCAGGCGGCTGTCAATCAACACCCCCAGGTCCTTCTCTGTCTGGCAGCTCTCCAGCCACTCCTCCCCATCCGGTAGCACTGCTGGGGGTTGTTGTGGCCCAAGTGCAGGACCTGGCATTTGGCCTTACTGAAACTCATGAAATTGGCCTTGGCCCAGCGATCCAGCCTATCTAGATCCCTTTGTAGAGCTTCCCTATCCGCAAGCAGATTGACACTTCCACACAGCTTGGTGTCATCTGCAAATTTACTGAAGGTGCATTCTATCCCCTCATTCAAATCATTGATGAAGATATTAAACAGGAGTGGCCCCAGTACTGAGCCCTGGGGGACACCACTCATGACTGGCCACTAACTGGATTTAGCTCCATTGACCACAACTCTTTGGACTAGTCCATCTAACCAGTTTTTCACCCAGGAAAGTGTATGTCTCTATCCTGTGTGACAGAAGTCAGAGGCATTAGTAAAGGTTACACATGACTTCAGGATTAGTGTAAATATTTTGATTCTGTATTTCTGGTGTTTACTGGGATATGCATCAAACAACTGGAAAGAAAAGAAAAAAACTGGGGATGCCAAAAATTAATTCTGTCTTTCTGCTATATAAGAGGTAATATCTCTCTGTCTGAGTTATTTACCTACACAGCAGCCATCTGCAAGCATTTGTACACATCTGAAATGCAAAGTAAAATTTAGTCTGGGTTTGTACTGATTTGTAAATGAAGGTAGAGTTTGGCCCTCTGTCAGTAATCATGTCCACGTTCAAAGCTGTACTTCTAAGAGGAAAGTTCACTCTTAAAAACCGTCCAAAGCCAAATAAAAGAACTGAGCTGTAAGAGGATATGGGACAAATTGTCATTGGACTTATGACAATAAACAACAGCTATGTAGCTGTCACTGTATCCCAGCTGCAAGAATTTACTAACAGGTCTCTTAAGTAATGGGTGGCATTTTTATATCCAAGCTGTTCTGAGAAGCTGATGAGAAGGACACCAAGTACCACGCTGTTTTCTTGAGGTGTTACATTACTTGTAATTGAGAAATACTCTACGGGAATGATATACCATCCCTAAGTGATTCTGATGATTTGAGTGTCACATTTCTCATAAAATTATTACAGAGCCAGAGCTCTGATTTGATGTTAGGAGACACTGTATTGCTTTGAAGAATTGTCATACAAGGCACAGATGAGGCACAGACTTCAGGTTCCTGTTGTTCTTTGTCCTTGAAGGTGCTGCTGTACTTTTCAGAAGCAAATAGGCATTCTGCTGAGATTTCTGCACGCATAAACACGCTTTTTTAACCTAATATAGGCCTGCAATTCAGACTGACCACTGAATTGTTGCTAATTCTTCTTTTCTAGCTTTTCTTCTTTTTAGCATACAAATTGGAACCACGCTTTAGAAAGGTCTTGTAGCTACCCTACCATCCTTAGCCTTACAGGGGTTTAAGATCATGAAATCTGCAGTACAGCAAAGGTGCATAAAACCCCTATTGAATGAAGGCATGCCACACAGTCTGTCAAAATTTTCTCCTCTCCCTCAAGTTGAGCTCTTTCACATTTGTTTTCATAGGCTCTTTTAACATGACTGGAGATACTGTTAATGAAAGGTTATTTTAATAATGTTGTTCCTTTTCTTTTTGCATCATGCCTTGAAAAAAATGGCCTTTTTCTTAACTGTGTTAATACGAAAATATTTAGTAATGGTTTGCATGTTTGTGTTTAGTCTAGGGCCCACCATCGGAATGAGCACTTACTTGACTGGATCAACCGAGATTGCACACTACTTCATGGTGCATTGAATCATTTCTCTGGAATGTGAACTTTTGAACATTTTATCTCATGATTGAAAATTTCAGAAAAAATTCTTGTCAATGGGAGAGAGAACCCTACTGAATTGAGAGGAAAGTAGGAGTAAAAAGGAGGATGGAGAGAAAATTAAGACAATTTATCTCCTGTTGTTTTTTTGTTACTGTTTGTTTGTTTTATTCAAGGAGCCAAAGTGACAGTGACTAACGTCCATGAAGAAGTCTAGGGCTTTCTTCAGCCTCATAGTTCCTGTTTTCCCTCTTGTCCCTGGTATTACCACCTCAGCTGAGCAGGGCTCCATGTTGTCTAAGAGTTTTTTCCTCTAACCTCACTCTTCCCCATCTACTCTCAGGGAAGGTGCACTAGGTCAGTTAGCAAATTCAGAGGAACTGTGAGATGGAAGGAAAAGGCAACAGGAAGGTTCAAGTACATGGGAAAACCTTTTGCTTAGCATGAAGTTACATAAAAAAGTGGGGCATGTGAAGGAATGGTTACACAGGAGTCCTGGCATGAGAAAAGAGAACAGTCTTAAAGAGAAATGGGGAGACCTTGCATGTGGCAATTTGGAAAACGGAAACATGAGACCATGGATATGAAGATAAGCTGATGCGGAGGGAAACCCCTTGGATGAGTTAGAAGTAGAAGGAGGGGGATGGATGGCATGCAGGGAGCTGAGGGAATAAAATGGAGGAAAGCAATGAGCCCCTGCAACACTTGCTCAACTTCCAGAAGTCATGAAAAATGTGATCTTCTAGGGGCAGGACAGAAATGATATCTGACTGCTGTGATTACAGGATTACATGAAAGCTATCTGGTTATAATCAAGTTTCCAAGTAAGTTCTTCAGGACACTGAGGTTTAAATCCACTTACCTAAGTATTCAAGGATGTGTGTCTAAATTTGGTTTCTCCAACCACATTATGCTGTTGAAAGTCAGGAAGACAACATGCAAGGAATGGAAAACATGGGAAGTCAATTAGCATAAAAATCTGGGCAAATGCTTAGTGAATATACATTTTTATGCTTGGTGAATAGACATTTTTTCTGCTTGTGGTTCTTGACTAAAGCCCTTTCCATGCTTGCCAAGGACTAATAAAAAAATAGAAAGAAAATTCAGATTTATTTTTCACATCTTTGGGACATCTGATAAAATGCAATTGGATTGGTATTTCATGCCTAATTACTTAGTATGCCAACAATATATTTAAATTTAAATAGATAAGAAATAGATTTTCTAATGTAGCATTGTCTATGACTTAGGTTATCATAATACTTTTATTCTAAATTGCTATTTAAGCCTTTGTAGATTTGAAGTCTGAAATTTTCTTATGAGTCAACCCTCTTTTTGATAAACCTTTTAAACCAATGAGGCAGTTTGTAGTGGGAAAAAAACCCCAACATTCAAATGCTGTAGAATGTGAGACCACAGAATGAAGATGGAAAGGAAGACTTTCTTCAGTGCAGATTTCTGAGTCATTTTGGGTCAAGGGCTAGAAATGTGCATCTGCAATACACTCTTGCACTTTACACAGACTCATAAGTGGGAGGTGACTGTCCTTGTCCTGTGTGCATGCAAGTGCCTCTTGGGCTTGCTAAGTATGCACTTGAGACCATGGGAAGAAAAGCAGATATGAATAAAACCACGTATAGAGTTTAAAGCTTGATTTAACCCGCACAGCCTCAAAACTGTAGTTTTTTTCATGCATGCATGTATGTATGTTTGTTTGTGCGCGTGAAGGGTATATGCCTGTTACAGCGTATGTAACTCAGAGGAATCATTCTTCAACTCCAGTCATTTTGTATTTCCTGTATACTGTTCAAGCTCCAACTCCGAAAGAGGACTCATGCAACCAAATCAGTTAAACCTGAGTTTTCCCAGGATTTGAAAGAAAAAGTGATGTGCAAATTAGATTCCACGTATTATCTTTATCCTTCAAGTATATTTACAGTTTAGCTTATGAAGGAAAGATGCAGGCTTCAATATAAGGTAAGAATGTTGGGGAGCCCATTTTTCTTGGTTCAGAAAAATGAACCAAGAAAAATGGTTTAAAATTAGCTCAATTTCAATATTTTCCTCTGTAACAATGAGTCTTTGGATCTGTCGTTAAGGTTTGCTTCCTTATGGTAAAGAACCAAACAGGAAATACGGGTTCAAATTCCAAAAGGGATTTCTTCCTCACAGCTTCTCCAGTCCTGATCCATCATTCTGCAGATATTACACAGTGAGATTAAGCTAAAGGCAGAAAAAGTTGTCATCCTCCAAAAGGAAGCACAGGGTTTTAGTGCTTCTTAGATAAAGGAGAAACAAACCCACAAGTTGAAAATCATAATGCATAATACAGAAATTTATATAAATTTCACAGAGTTTTATAGAATGAACTAAATCTGATTTCTTATGATTTTCACTTCTTGGGGCACCTTGTATTTCAGAAAAGCAACAGTCTTTTTGTCTACAAAATCTTCAGGACAATTTAGTCTCTCATGAGTCCTCTGAATTTCACAGTGGGGATTTTTGTTTATTTGAAGTTAAGCTTGCACTTCATGCATCTGGCCAGAGATGGTGCTGAGTGCTCAGGTACTACAGAGTGAAACGCAGTGGGAACTTGGAACAGAAGAGATTTGGGGCATTAATCATAGCTGCACTCAGCTGCCATGAGTTATGACTTTGAGTGAATTTAAAATTAGAGAAAAGCACTCTACTTTTAATACTTATCCAAACAGCAACAAAGAAAATGATTTTATAAAATGAGAAAAGGGTTGAGAAGCTGTAACACTGGGAAGAAGATTTATTTGTTTAGTGTATTTGCTGATATTTTATCGCCCAGTGAAATAAATGTAATCTTCTGGAGGTGAATTCATCTAGTCTTCATCAGATAGGTAGTGGAAATGGAAATAATCTCAATTTACTAGTAGCACCTGTGGGTTGCAGCTCGTTTCTTACTGTCTTTTCCTAATTGCTTTCTCATTTCATAGCTCTCTTTTATTCTAGTATGACTGTCTGTTCAATAGTGTGGCACTATAAGCATATGAGGATTTGCACTGTAAGTGGAGGTCAAGCTGTGCAAACCTTTCCTTTTTATTGAATTCTTATCCAAAACCAACCCTATTGTAGTCAGTGCCAGGGCTCACTGAGGTAAGGACCTCAGAGGCTTTTTGAGATGAGTCTGGAGACTTAGCCTGCTTTGTGATGCTTACTGGTCTTTTCCAGCTCCATTTTACCTGTGGCTTTTATGCTCTAATGTCTTTTCTGATTCATGTAAGTACCAGCAGAACAAACAAAACCAGCTGAAAATTCCCTTTCACAACCTGATTTTTTTTCCCAGCTTTTATTACGTGTTTGCTGCTGCTAGCAGCTGGATCGAACCCCTCTTCTGATGCTGGACCTATGATACCGATCTCATTCATTAGTAACATGGGCATGCTCCCTGGATTCAGCAGGAGGACATTCCAGTAGTTCAAGAAGGTCTTGTCCCCACTGAGCTCTTCATTGATGCCTCTGAATGGCTCCAGGGTGTTCTTCCTGCAGGGGCAGGCATATAAACCTGAAACAATGTTAGGTCCTGGTCCCCTGCCTGTCCAGGCAAGGAGTTTGAGTGGGCCATGATGCCTTCTGGTCTGTGTCAAAACTAGCTTGCTATGGAAACCAGGGCACAGGGAGAATGACGTGTATTTGAGTTTAGTCCTGACAGAGGCTTGGTTTGCTGCTCAGTCCCATGGTATAGACATTATCTAAGCACAGATTATGAAGCTGTTGCAACCCCATTCCTTTCCACATCCTCATGTTTTGTTTTGGGTTTGTTTTGTGTCTGTAATGCCCTTACTAAAGTATGAATTCATTTTGACCTTATTTACCACACTACAGGAGTAACATTTTTTTTTTCTTCATAAAAAATCTTAATTATGCTTCTAGATTTATAGGAGGAGCCATGCTTTCTTTCTCATTTTACCTTCCTTTTCCTGTAGAGAGAAGGATTTCCCTAACAGCAGAACTTCCCAGGTTTGTGTTGTTTCCTTCTCATTCAGTATAATATTAAAGCTCATCTCTTCCCCTCTTCTGCCATCCTGTGGCTTGGGCTGCTGGCCTTCTGCAATGATGCTCCTGCGTCAAGTGTTCAGGAGCATCCAATACTTTGACTCTTGGACCATAAAGACAGTTTTTCCTAACCAAAAGATCTGGACTGCCATTGAGTCACAGTACCATCAGGAGACCGTGGGAACTGTAGCAGTCAGAAATCAAGGCAATTTTTGCCCACTCTTACCTCCAGAGTTCAGGAGGAATTCACTTGAAGAATTTGGACAATTTTCTGATATTTATGGAAGCCATTACACAGTGGGATGGGTATCTGGGAGTAGGATTTCTTAGGAAGTCACTGTCTGTAGAGGAGGTGGCCATATTGATAGATTGACCTCAGCTATCATAGCTGATGTAATAATGAACAGGGACTTCTCTCCCATACTAAAAAAGCTTTTGGGGGATTGTTACAAAGAGAGATGCTCACTGAAGTTTCCTACTGGACACTATTTCCTATACTATGGGAATTTTGTTGCAGGGGATATTCCAAACCTGATATGTTTGTACATGTACTTGGGAATAGGAGAGACAGAAGTATTGATTCAGGAAATCTTCAGGTGGTACAATATGCTTTTTATGAACTCAGTAAGCAGATAGTATGGCCTTTAATACATGATCCCAAATTTACTGCAGGAGTAAGCAAAAAGAAAAGATGGAAAATTGAGAAAAAAACAGTGAGATTACCTATCTATTCCTAACTACTGCTGGAGAATTGGCTAATATTCTAAACCAGGTTAGTAAAAATAAGCAATACAAAAAAACCCAGCGGTATTTACTTTACTTAAAATGGGCTTTGTCAGTGAAAATCTTTGAAAATAGTTTTCTAAATTAAATAAAGCAGGCTTGATATGATAAATCTGTAACTAGTTTCTACTTTTTCTACCCATGAATATTTTGAGTGAGGGAAAGTCTATTCCACACTCATGTTACTTTTGGGGAAAAGATAATTTTAAAGCTTTGTGGGCCATTAAAAAGGACCACTTCTTCCACTAACCCCTTGCCCACGCACATTACTTGTTGAAAATGCAGAAGTTGAAGAAGAATAAGGCCTATCCTAACCCAAAGGTCCCCATGAGGGGAACTTAAATTGGGAAATACTGGATCGGCTCACAGTGTCTTGAATATAAACAGGGAACAGAGATCATTATGTATTTCAATCCTCAGTCATTTACTTCACCTAGTAAAATGAATAATAGTTGGGTGGATGATTGAAACAACAATAAAGTGCCTGATCTGATCACACTCTTTCTGTTTTGTATTTTGTCCTGCACACCATATGCACATAAATGACAAGATAGTAGGGGTAATTATGACCTAAAGGGTCATGTTTTGTGGGCACAACATGGAAGGCTCTTTGATGCTAATGAATAATCCACATAATTTCCTACTTTGCCAAATATATCTCGACACCTTTTAAATCCAAGTTTGTGTTCCTTGACAATTGTAGTACTGTGCTCCAGATAAATAATGCATGAAGCAGTTATGCTATTTAGACATGTATGCAATAGATTAGGATATCAAGGGAAAATATCTATGAATTAATATATTCAGTGCTCCACTGCATTCAAATAATAGCTAGAAAGACCTTCCAGCTGTCTTAGAGTATGAATTACAGGGCTACTCAGAGTTTCTGGAGTAGGTGTCCCTATAATTCTCTGTTTTCAATGTCTCAGAGATGTTGGAGTATACTACAGACAGGCTAACAGTGGCCTATCTCATCTGTCTCCCTGAAGCTTTGTAAAAATTTCATTACTGTACTGAAATTTTTGTGCTGAACTGGTGCACAGACCTGCTGTTAGTTTGCTGATAACAATGTCACTTGTCAGATCTTCTCTGATGTGTGTTTTCTTCATTGCTTACCCTGTTAATTGTGTCTCCGGTCTTTTGTCAGCACAGAGTATTTTCCTCTATGATCTCTGACACTTGGATAATTTCCTGTATAGATGTTGTCGGCCATATTCACTTGCCTGCTTTTTTAAATCTGAAAAGATATTGTTTTCCCTTGACTAAATTTGACAATGGGAAGAAAAGTGTGTGGATTAGATTCCTAGTTTGAATTTTGAGCTCAGCTTCTGCCACTGTCCTCCTCTATGCCGAGATGTATTTTGGATGGACATTTTTTTATACACCCACCTCTAGCCTACTGCAGTGCAAGGTAAATTAAATCAGTTTGTCTGAAAGCACCAGTTAAGGCTTTCGGCTGTCCACAGCCTTTATTTCTCTCTGCATGGTCCAAAGAGTGCTGGCAGAACTGTGACATGCCCGTACCTGCCCATGGTATATCTACAGGAGTCCTCTTGTTCCAGGTTTTTCCAAACGGCAGTGAAAAACATGCAGGACAATAGAATCATATTGTCACACTGACTACAGATGACACAGGGATGTGCAAGGCTACTCAGTTTTTGTATTACTAGGAAAAGTGTTCAAGACTGAGGTGCATAGGACAAATTGTTTAGGAGGTGTATTTGTGGCTTTTTCTTTATTTGATAGTGAAAGCCAGTACAGTTTTAACTCACATTGACAGGGGTGGTTAAGACCTATGTGTCATAAAGGAATAGCAAGCATCTGGGAAGAGGTTTAAAGAGGAAAGCCAGCGTGCCAATGCACAACATCATTGACTGTGATGAGTAACCACTCCTGTTCATGCTCATAGCTGCTGCTGTGTCCATGAAGAGAGCTAAGTTGAGTTTACCACCACAACAGAGCATGCCTGTGAGCAGTCAAGCTTTAGTAGACACACTGGAATATCAGCCCCTTGTTTAGCACAGGACAACTTGTGTGTGCTTGAAGGCACCTCTAATAGATCTGAATTTGGTCATTTCCAGAAAAAACAAGTGCATTCAGTTTGATGTGCATAGAAATGAAGCAGTATACTTTTTTTTTTTTAATAGAAACAGTTTTAGACATTGTTTAAACTGATGCTTCTGCTTTAAATTTTGTTTGTTTAAACCTCTTCTTCCTGCATTTAGGTGGCTGTATGTAAAAAAATATTAATAAACTCCTTCATTATTATGCAGTCTTAGGGTCTGAAGTTAAAGCAACATTGGCCTCCACAAATTTTGCTATTCTGCCTTCAAAACAAAAGAGTAATAATTCCTCACATGGCTTTTAGAATACTTGTCTCAATGAGATTTGTTTTCACAGCTTTTACATAAGCAGCCCTTTTGAGCAAAATTGTTTGGAAAATGGTGTTTCCATCTGGAGGAGAAGTAATAACAATTCATGCAAAGCAGGAAGAAAAAAAGCTGGGAGAAAAAACCCATTGCATTTAATTAAAAAAAAAAGGTCATGACTAGAATTCAAATACAATTAATTGTAAAATAAGAAAGGAATTAGAAAAGAACATTTTATTTTCTTCTGCCCATAACCCAGAAAATTCACTGCACTCTTTCTTGTGTTATATTGTGATGTCAAAAGATTAAAACAAGAAACACAAGGAAAAGCTGAGTCATTGCTGATGAACTAGATAATAACTCTTGGTTTCTCTATTTTGCATTAGAACTAGTGACTTCATCACCTTTCCTTCCCATCACCTTCTTCTATTCTGAGAATACACACCACATTTTGTGCGAGATTGTCCAGTCGATTAAAATTATGATGCTAAATATGTAACATTTATTCTGAACTAGCATTTATATTTGAACGTTTATCCTTCTAGTTCAGTTCTGAAATAGAGCTTGTGTTTTTGACAGTTTCTCTTTTTTTTTTTTTCAACAATAACAGCTAGTCTAAGAAAGGATGTTATCACTTTTTGCAAACTTTTTCACAGTTTAAATATTTAAATTTTTCTTGAAAATTAGATTTTTCTTTCTTTGATGGTCTGTATAATATTCCAGACTCTTTCCTGGTTGAATATTCAAAACTAATCTGAATCTTTTTCCCACTTGGAGAAATAAATTTATTTATTAGCATACCAATGTATGCTACACTATTAATGCCTAGCTTTTTGAGGTAATAATCTTAAGAAACAAAGCCTGGATTTGTGATGAGTTCAATATAATTTTTAGAATAAGGAGGGCAAAATGAGCAAGGATATACATTGTCTATGCTCTGTGGTAAGCTTTAAGACTTGTACTAGTGCTGAGATTATAACAATTTGAATTTTATTTATCAAGCCTATTTCTTATCTGGATTGTGGTATTTCTTTTCTCAGCTATCTGGAGGTCCCTCAGCCTTATCTGAGCTTGGCACCACTGACACCCAATGCAAGTGATGGTGCCATCCCTGTAGGATGCAATGTCTTGCCATATATAGCCTCCTGGAAGGAAGGAACTTCCATCACTTCAATCCTGCCAGCAAGTGCACATGAATTTGTGGGTAAAAAATACATCCCATTGACTCCATCGTCTGGGGCTTATCCACTCATCACACTCACCGTGTGAATCAAGGTTCATGGGTTGCTGTCTCAGTAAGTGAAGCTGTAGGTGGGGAAGGTACAGGATATCCAGCTGCAGTTGCTATGGAAACACACTCATATTTCACTTTGTTGTCCAACTTTCATTCCCATTTTCAAAAATACAGATAGTTTCATTTTAAGGGAGTAAATGAAAGTTAAAATGTGACTAACAAGGATTATTTCTACATAGTATAGGAGGAGAGGAAGTAACAGCATGCCAAGCACCTTACAGGTTCAAATTCAGAGGGTCTGCCTGAACTGGCAATAGGCTGTGATGAAATTCCAGAAAGCTTTTTTAGAAGAAACAATATATGAAAAATCCAGCAAAACACACTTCTCCAGCTTCACAGAAATCTGTTACATGTCACAGAATCTTCAATGCTGATTTTTTGTTATTGTTGCTAATGACTTCTACAAAATCAGTGACCTCTTTCTTAAAAAAAAGTAAGTTGTTCTTGCTATTCTGATAATAAGATTTCTTTATAAATTATACATTGTTATAGTTTTTAGGTACAATTTTTGCTGCACGAACATTAACTTCAGGCATATTTCTTTACGACATTTTCAGTCTCTTTCATTTATCTACTTTTTTTTTCACTCTATTCTTCCAAAACTAATCTGGTTGTGCTGTACACAAAGAATCTTGCTATGTTCTCAGTAAAGCTATTTCAGCAATATAACTTGTCTAAAGACTGTTTTTCTGATATACGTATTGTGGGAAGTTTTGATGTATTGCTCTACATTTCTTTAAAAAAGAGAAAGTGAAAGAAATGAACAAAGAGATGGTAATTTTAATGTCTGATCTTGTACTGTGTACTGAAATGCCTGGTAAGTTAGGTAAACAAAGACGGCGAAATCTAAGGGTAACATAATCAATTACATTTAAGTTAAACTTTTTAATTTTACCTTTTGATAGCTGCTTTAAGGAGCACTCTCAAAAACAGATCTATAAACTATGAAAACTGAAGTGGGAGAACTTGGAAGAGACAGAGCAAGCAGCACATAGACATTAAGGTGCACAAATACCTCGTGCAACCAGTGAATTAGTCAAAACCTGTTGCAAGGCATTTTGATGTTATGGGAAAGGTACTGCCAGAAGAGGCTGTGGGGACTGCTCACAGCCAGTCTGGAGGCTGTACCTTTACAGCAATATTCAACATAGGCACTAAAACTTAGTTTTGAAACCTGTGGGAGAACAAATGTTACATTAGCTGTGTCAGGTAATTTAAAGTGTTTTTCACTTCTGTGAGAGATAGATGATCTTCCTTTATCTGTTATGGCTACTTGTAAACATTTTGCCTGGGTAAGTCTGATATGGATTCAGATGGTGTCCTTCCGGGCCTAAGAAAGGATAAGAAATGGAGACAATGTAGAGAGAGGAATGAGGGCTTGTCAAGCTGATAAAAGAAAGAATTTCTGGTAGCATTGCAAACAGGTGAAAAAAATCAGAGAGAAATGAAGAGAGAAAATGAAGAAAATGTGAGGGAACAGGGGAAGCCAGTAATAGCTGACTGTGATGATTCACTGTATAGATGCTACACTATCACAGTGTAGGCTGACCTTTCGGGGATCAGCTGTATCTGTATCTTCTTCACTGCTTCTCTAAGTGGAGTGCAATGTTAAGGTGTCCCTTATGGCAGAGCTTTTCCAGGAGTCAGAGAACTGTGGCAAAAGTTAAAAAACTAGTGCTGAAGGCTGAACAGGGCAGACAGTGATTTACTGAAACACTGATCACTATAGGGCCATGGGCTGGAAGATGAGAAAGGAAGCTAAAGGCTCTATTAAAGCTCTTGGACAAATGGTATGAAACCTTTTTATGTCCCGAAAGTGGGGAGGAATGTGAGGTTCTTAAACCACTGTGAATTCTTTGTAAGTCTTCTGACTTGTCCATGTGAGTGGTGTGGATTTCATCAGGACAATGAAAGGAGAAATCCTATTGATTCAATGCAGTAGCCTGTCCAATAGTGAGTCTGTGCTTAGGGTTGGTGGAGGACAAGTGGAATTCCAGACATCATACGTAAAAAGCACTTTGATGCAGTTTGCTTGTATAAGCCCATTTTCTAGGAGTCTTTCTGCAGCATGTAGTATAGGGGTCTCTGCAGGCAAAAGGAAGTTGCATACACAAGTTAATTACAGTTTACATTACTGGGAAGAGAAGTCATATTTTGTGAAATGTTTTTTCTTTGAATCTTCAGCCTCAGTAGAATCAGTAAGGTATGTTATATGAATTTAATTAACATCAAAATCTGAATATATCACTTGAGTTAGGAAATAATTATTAGGAGTAATTCTACATCATCACTTATGCATGAGTGCCTCAAAAGAAGGAGCAAAGGGACTCTGAATCACAAGTGGCTATAATTGCTCTATCTACTTTCAGATGAACTTTCAACAAGCACTCAATTTCTGAGTCTTCAACCATTAAAAGTGAACATACCCATGAGAAGGTCAGCTCATAATAAAAAAAAATAAATTAGCAAAAACTCCTAGTGGTGTTGACATATCCTATTGCAGAACACATTAGGATTCAGACTAACATTACCTTTGAATATTCCTGCAATTCTGTCCATGAAACGACTACAGTTTAGCACTTTCTCTCTCAGCAAATTGATGGTTTTCTTTAAAGAAAAAAATCAAGGTTCAAACATAGGTCTAGAGAGCCTATCTTATGAGTGAAATGTTCTTTCCAAAGCATGTCAATCCTGGCTTTATCAAGCTTTCAAGTTTTGTGATTTCAAACTTTTCCTCCTTAGCTTTATGTGACTGAGGTAGAGAGCCTGATGCAAATTATTTTGCAGAATATAATAAAAATATAAAAATGTGTTGCACATGTGCTGATGAAAGCTTTCTGTGAACAATGGAACACTGAAACATGGACTGCTCAGCAGAAGAGAGAGGCAAGCTTCCACTGCTGTTTCCCAGTTACAGGAGTAGAACAACATGACTGTTCAAAAGGCTGCAATAGCACTGTATGAACGTCTATTCATGCCAAGTGGATTTGCTTCTTAGAGATTTATGCTCCCAGTATGGTTACTGAGAGGAAGGCCATAACCACTTGTAGTTACAGAAGCCCTGGGAATTTTTTACAGGAAAGAAAGGAGTGCTTTTTCCAGTGTCCACTCCAAAGTTTAAAGTACAGAGTTGTCATTTGCATGGCTACTGTCTTATGCATTCACTTGTACGGTACATACATTCTATACTATCAATAACTTGTATGGGAGGATAGGTTGTGCTTGAGGTATTTCTCTGATTAATGAAGTGAATTTGGGAAGGTTTGGAGTCTGATTCATTGGCTCTTTTGTTTATGGACTTCACTAGGAGCTGTGCTTACAGAACAACCATAGAACATGGTATGTAAATTGTTTGTGGATCTGTTGGGCCAAAAGACACTATGTAAATGTAGGATCATTGCAGCTATTCTCTATATGTAAAGCTTGTTTAAACCACTGACACACACAAAGATAGAACCACAGAATTAAAACAATGCCTTTCAAGCTAAGCTAATGAACTAAGTGAACACTTGTTTTGATGGGTCTGAAAGGCCAAAAGATTTTCAGAGTTCTGGTTAGGTTAAGTTATTCCCCAATTTCAATATTTTCTCTGCAGTCTATGTTTCAGTCAAAATGATTTTCTAAAATGTTGTCTGTAGGTCATTCCTGAAGAATCTCTTCTGATTGCTTGATATTCATCATCTAAGCTATGCTGATTAAGTAAGTTATTATGTTAATAATTAGGGTCATAAACTATGTTTTCATTACTTGGCTTGTTCAAAGACAAACCTAACATGTTAACATCTCAGAGCTTGCTTTCATTTAATACTTTTCATAGTCACTAACTGGGAAGTCAGTGATTTTGCTAACAAATATTTACCTGGAAAGTTAACAGAAAATCAGCTTAAGCCATATAGACACAGGCAAACTCAACAATAGTTCATTTATCTGGTTTAAAGATGCAGCCAAACACTAGCCCCCGTATTCCATGATTTATTATATGTCTTTATTTGAAATATCACTCTATAGTGTAGCATACTGAAATAACTTTTAAAACTTTCATTTTAGCAGTTCTTAAACATGAAAACAGATGAAAGACCTTTCAGAGAAAAAAAAGTAATGAAAGGAATGTGGCTAACCAGAGTAACTGAAATGGCCCCTTATTAAACAGCAGTACAGAACAGGTATTTTGATTGTCAATTGTAAATGGAAATGCTGACTGTCAAATTATATGTATTACACATGTAGGGACAGAAAGGACATAGCTAGATTTAAGGAAAACTGACAAAAAGATTTTATGTTGTAAGAGATGTGATACTGCACCCCAGTGTAATCCTAATTCGTGACTGTCTCTAACCCCTCAGAAATTCCTGATTTTAGCTTCCCACTTTCATCTAGAGGGCTCCCTTAATAAAAACAGGTTATAAGCTGCTTTTAAAGACTCAGACATAGAAGATCTTGCCTCTGAAAAATACTTAGGCCTTGGAAATGCTAGCAACTTAATATGAGCAGTCAATGCAGTCTGTAATAAAAAGTAAATGCGATCTTAGGGTGTCTAAATAGGTGAGCAGTGAGATGTTTTTATGTCAACATGGAGCAACACTGAGACATTGAGACTGTAATACTGAATGCAACTGTACTGTCATCACTATAAAAGGACTTAAAAATTTTTGAGGGAAGGCAGAAAAAAAGCAGTGTAGTTCTGAGAGCCAGGGAAAATGCATCACACAGTAGAGAGCTCGCAGTCTGCTAAGGACAGTGAGTTGTGATTCCTTCCTTGGGGTGCATAAATATTTTCTCTAAAATAAATATGAAGACCTAAAAGGCTACTTAGTGTGGCCTACAAAGGCACTCTATGAACTAGAGTCTACAACTTGAGCAACTTAAGAGTAGAAGTGAGAAATCCCTTTTTTGACTGTGACAATGTTCAGCAACTAAAGCAAATGACAAAGGGGAATGCTAAAGGCATGTTGGTATACTATACAGTTTCTGAGGAAAGCTACTAGATAGGTGAAGAACAACTTTGAGCATAATAATTAAGATAAGCAAAAGAAAAATTATTGTAGAAAAATTTTGGATGCATACTTCCTAGACCACATTCACTATGAAATATAGAATTCTTTGACTCTATGCTGCTTATAGAAATACTATCCTTTGTTGTAAACTGATTTATTGGTCATTATAATTTGGTCACTCTACTATCTCAATCAACCAAATATTAGTGACAATCATGTATTTTTGTATAAGCAATGTGGAATTCCTAAAGCATTTTTCCATTGTGGGAAATCAATCAGAGCTTTACAGAAAAGAGAAAAAAAAAAGTTATGATTTTAGGTAGTAACTTTAGATGTGCTTCCTTCATATGGGAGTCAGTTTCTTAATAAAAGAAGTTCATCTAACAATGATGAAAGAACATTAACTATCTGGAAAACTGCTGCAGGTCAAAGCTCTAGCTAGATCCATATGGCAGCTAACAATAAATCACTTATTACTTTCCCCTCTGGTAGTTTTACACAAAACAATAACTTGGACCCAATTAAGAGTCATTTAGGTGTCCATGAGTAGAGAGGGTGAAGCCACTCTTGTTCAGCATTGTTGTACTAAGAAGCTATAATTTGGCTAATGTGCAGCTCTGCAAGTGAGTAAAGCCTGCAAACATTCCAAGTATCTCCAATAAGGGCTGCATAAAGTGAAGAATCATAGAATCATAGAATCGTTTAGGTTGGAATAGACCTTTAAGATCATTGAGTCCAACTGTTAACCTAGCACAGCTAAGTCTACCACTAAACCATGTCACTAAGCACCACAGAAACTACCCTGCAAGTTTCTGGGGCTAAGGTAGTTGTACAGAAGTGCTCACACATTCCCTTGAACACAGGTAGGAGAGAGTACCTCTCAACACCATTGGCTGTCCCCTGTCTTGCCACTGACTTCACTGATAGCAGACTTTATTCCAAGAACACTGAAATCTTAGTTGGTGCTGAACATTGTGTGGTTCATCATGGGCTCATTTCCTTAAGAAGTGTAATTAACTGTACATCAGGAAGGCTGTAAAATGCCCCACAGAGTGCATGGTCCTAAGAACACAGTTTTAGCTGTCACACCAAGCCATTTCAATCCATTTTTCTCCTGTTTCTAAGTGTTTTAGGCAGACCTGCGACAAAAATCTTCAAAGCTGGAGCAACTGATGAGGGTATTTTATAGTGTTTCATGCACTCACTAGATTCTGAACCAGAGAACTGGGTTTTTTTGTTTGTTTGTTTGTTTTTTCTCAAGAAGAGTTAAAAAAAAACCAAAACAAACCAGAAATACTTATTACTAGACAGATTAGACATTCCTAAATAACATTCATTAATGAGGTATGGCTTTAGGCAAGAACAGCCTGTTTGGGGAAAGCAGTTAAGTGTCTTGTAAATCTTAAAAAGTAGAATAGCAACTAGTCTTCTCTCAGCAAGATGAAAAGGAAAAGAAGCTCTGTTGGTGTTTTTCTTGGTTTGCAGCAAACACCTTGATTCCTTGATGGTAACAACTTACAAAATGGAAGGAAGCCACTTAATCACCAGCAACATGTCAAGGTATTATGCAGTGTGTAGAAAACATTTGTGAATATTCTCACAGTTGGCTCTGAAAATACTTATTATAAAGTAAGTTACACAATTACCTCTTAAGGTGATAAAGTGTTTGAGAATTCATATTATTCCTGGAAACTGCATCTGTAGAGTCTTCAGTTTTCCAGAAGGTTTTCTCCCAACTCATAAAATTACTTTATTAGAAGATCAGTTAGTGTTTATCAACTGTGTCCCAGCATGATGCTTTCAAACCTCATTCGTTTTCCAGAAGGTTTTCTCCCAGCTCCTAAAATTACTTTGTTAGATAATCGGTTATCATTTATCAACTATGTCCCATCATGATACTTTCAAGACTCATCTATCTGAAGCCTAATGGCCACCATTATGCAACCTTAATGAAAGTACATGGGTCACTGCAGTAGTAGACAGTGAGTGCAATATCATGCAAGTATCATTATACATTATTATTATGTAAATAAGCACTGTATAATGCCTTTCAAATACACTTCAAAGAAGTTGGAGGAAATCTTAAAAGCTGAAAGACTTGGGAAGAAAGTACAATAATATCAGGCAGGAGTTTGAAATGTGATATTCTCAAACATAGGCACATGTCAGTGTCTTGCAAAGGCACTATCGGGTTGTCTGGGTGATGTTCAAAAGAAAAAGACAAGGGAGGTAAGAGTCCCATAACTCAAGTATGTGTAATTTTTTTTAAGAGTCTATTGACTGATTCTAAGAGAATGTTCAGAGAAAACTTCTTGAAGAATTTCAATGTGAAAGCTCTCCACAAAATAATAATACTCTGCAAACCACAAGGGACAGAATGCATCTAAGCATAGGGTATTTTGTCTGCCAAATGGAATTTAGCTGAATGTAGTGTCACATTTCAAATTGTATCCACAAGAATCTAATTAATATGAGATAGTGTTTTGACAGCATATGTTTGATCTCTAATATTCAGCAGCTATTTTTACCCAGACCCATTGAAGAAGTGAAAAACTGCAATTATATTTAAGTAATGTGTAACTGGTCTTACCCAGCTACTTTCTTCAGTCAGTGCATGAGAGCTAAGCCAATCATATGATGGCTGTTTGTTAACATTTTTCAGTGTTTGGGGTGGAAAGTTGAAATTCTAAAGCTCCGAGGGGTTGAGGTGAATCTCAACATGTGCTTATGTAGTTAAAAATTCCAAGAAATCAATTCCAGAAGGACAACAGACCTGGATATGTGTTTTACTGGTTTCCCATAAGGTAGCAGATAACTTGGAGAATTACAGAATCACAGAACAGTTTGGTTCAGGAGTCACCTTTAAAGATCCAACTCCTTGTCATGGGCAAGGACATCTTTCACCAGATCAGGTTGCTGATCCAACCTGACCTTGAACACTTCCAGTGATAGAGCATCCACAACTCCTCTGGACAACCTTTTCCAGTGCCTCACATCCTCATCGTAAGATATTTTTCTTCCTTATATCTAATCTAAATCTACCCTCTTTTAGTTTAAAACCATTACCCCATGTCATATCACCACTGGCCCTGGTTAAGTCTCTCTCTGTCTTTCTTATAAGCTCCTTTTATGCATTGAGAGGCCTCAATAAGGTCTCCCTGGAGCCTTCTGTTCTCCAGGCTGAACAACACCATCTCAGCTTTTCTTCATTAGGAGAGATGTTCCAGCCCTCTGAGCAATTTTGTGGCCCTCCTCTGGGCCCGCTTTAACAGGTTTGTGTCTTTCTTGTGCTGGAGGCTAGTCAATAATAATAATAATAGTCGTAATTAAGACTATTACAATTTTACAAAACTATACTTTTGTCAGTATCATTGCAAATATTTTTTTTAAAATGTTGATTTTAATTACATCAATAGGCAGGTAACTCCCTGAATGCTAGATACTCTTTATAGTCATCTTCCCTCCCACTGTCAACAAATTCCAAACAATAAACAATAAGGTACAAAATGTTTTGCAGATTTTTTTATTTTTTTTTTTTTCCCAAACTGTTCTGTGTTCCTGAGGCTAATATTCCAAAAAACACAATACCAAAGTATAGGCATGCAAAAGCCATATTGACACTTTGAGTAAGTAACATCAGCAAATTGGATGGTGCTTGAGACTAAGAAGGGAACATCCATGGATTCGCTTTCCAATATTCATGCTTAAATATAATTCATCAATATTCTAATAATAGAAATTACTTATGTTTAGACTAAAAGTTTACTAAAATTATTTGTATTGTCTTTTAGTTTACTGGAGGTAGTATTCTCTATATGTTACCATTTTACTGCTAACATTTTCCCATGGTGATACTTCATTGTGCTTGTTGGTTAAGATCTGGAGTTTTTCTAAAAAACAGACTTGGCTTATGCTTCAGCAAAAGGGTGTGTTTGAGAAAGGGGAAATTTTATTAATCATATCTAATATCAGCCTCTAATTTAATTGATCTGCATGGCATATGTCTTCAGTCTTTTTTATACACAGAAACTTTTATACACTGTTTTTAAAGGTTGGGTTTTTTTTGAGAAGCATTGTCTTTGGAGGAGAGGAGGTTGACAGATTTGTGACAAATGAATACTTTTTTAATGTAGAATCATCTAAGGATGACAAACCCTGTGCACATAGCTGATTAAAAATCTGCTTCTGAGGACTATCTGAGGTAAAACTTAAGCAAGCAATAAATGTGTTGCCTCTGCTTTAAACATTAAAGATTAAATGTTGCAGATTTGCATACATGAAAAACTAATACTTTTTTTCAGTAGTATTAGTAGACCTAATAAAACATGTCTTTTTTACAAGCCCTGCTTAGATTACATTATTATTCTTATGCTTGGAGAGGAACAAAATAACTAAGTTGAAATAAGAAACTGCTAACTTGCAAGTAGGTATAGTCATGTTCTCACTAGAGTCTGCATTGGTCCATATATTAGGAAACTCATGAAGTGTGAGTGAGATGAGTGGACAGAGAGGTGGCTGAGTGACAGGGCTCAGAAGGTCATGATTTATGGTGCTGGGTCGAGTTGGAAGCTTGCAGCCAGCTGTGTTCCCCAGGGGTCAGTACTGGGTCTGGACTTAATTAACTTATTCATCAATGTCCTAGGCGAAGGGACAGAGTGTACCGTTGGCAAGTTTGCTGATGATACAAAACTCGGAGGAGTGGCTGACACACCAGAAGGCTGTGCTGCCATCCAATGTGACCTAGACAGGCTGGAGTGTTGGGCAGACCGGAACTTAATGAAGTTCAACAAGGGCAAATGTAGGGTCCTGCACCTGGGGAGGAACAACCCCATGCATCAATGACAATACACTAATACTTTCCTACTGTACAGCTGAAATAACTCTAAACTGCTGACATGGCCTATAGTGTTGGAGTACTGATTTCGCTACAGTGGCACATACTGAAAAAGAGAAAAAATGTTAAGGAAAACCCTCATCTTGCAAATGCAGACCTATTTAATCTGACATTTACAAGAATAAATTATATAATTATATCCTTCCCCCCCAAGTTAAAAGCAAATTCAACAAAGTATCTTCTGTCTTTGTTTCCATCTTTCAATGAAATCCTCATTTCCACTGTGAGTCTTCCAGCTAGGGAATGGGGCAGAGCATAAGAATAAAATTAAAGCATCATGATAGTCATGAAATCCTGAAGTCACTGAGCCACTCATTTGTCATGAGAACCGTCACATCCTAACACAGTTCCTCAAGAGTTCAAAGTTCACCTTTCAGAGAAGAAAACAAAAACAAGTGTGGAGCAGAGCCGAATTCAGTGCCTAAACCTCTCATATCCATCTCTGAGACTCTGCTGTCAAATTCAGTGCAAATGAAAAGGGCCAGGTCCTGTGCTGATGGGAGTCAGACAGAGATCTACTGGATGTAAATATACAGTGCTGCATTACAATAGCTAAGGATGCTGCTTGAACTTAAATGTCAGTCTGATTTTGGGACAAGGCAGAGAGAAGCATTTGCCTTCATCCCAAGCATAATGATGTGCCCAGCTGTGTATTTTTTCTGAGGGCAGACTGGAACATCTTAAACATTTTAATTTGCTCAAGGTGGGCTGTATCTAAAACTTCACCGGACAAATGACATGGATGTCTGATGTGGAAATTGTGCCCAGATAGCTTACACCCAACCTGTGGCCACTCTCTGACCACACCAGCCATTTTATTAAAAGGACTTCCAGACAGTATATCTCATGTTCTTCTCCCATTTTGCTCTTGGAGATTTCCCACTGTAGCAAACAAGAACTAGGAAAAAGAGGAATTGGGAGAAGATAATAGAATGACCAGATACTTCCTCTAGACTGTACCTTTGCAAATGCCTCTGGTCCTGCTCTCTGTAGTAACATCCAGCCTCTGTTCCATCTTTCCTGAAGGAATGACAATGTAAAGAAAAAGTTTCTGGGAAAATTTTCCCCCATCTTGCTGCTCGTGTGCTGGTGGTGCTCTGATTTTGCCGTTGAGCTAAGCGTTACTTTTTTAAAATATATAATCTACATTCTTTCCTCACTTCAATTTTCTCTGGCCCCTTTGAGGATGCTTGCTGAGGCCATTCCTGTGGTGATCTGTAAGGTGGAGCACACTGCCTCTGCCACAGTGCATTATCTCAGGGCAGTTCAGAATGCCCCAAGTGTTCAGCATGCTACAATATAGACAACCAGAAGCCTTTGCTAGTCTTCAGGTGGTCACTGATCACCTCCTCATGCTTCCCAGTACATGCTAGGATGCCTCCTGCACCCTGCTCTGTGCCCCAGCTAGAACTTGGTTGAGTGGGGCATACTATGGAGTACGATGGTAAACCTACAAGAATCAGGCAACTGCTTGTTTCCAGTGACCAACACAAACCTCCTGCTTGTTGAGACAAGTTATTCATGGGAGTTAACAGTTTGAACTTATGCCATAAGCTGAAGATTTTAAATACCTCAGTCTTCAGGATAGTTAGTTCTGTAGTGGCCGCTGCAATATTGTGTACAAAGTAGCTGCCCTATGATCTGCCTGTCCTGGTGCATGAAGCTTGCTCCACTGCTCCAAGGTTGTGAGGCCAAGTAAAATTGCTGTGTATTTTCTGTCCATCTTCCAACTTAGGAGTTATCTAGGGCATAGATTCATTTTTTGAAAGACAACTAAGAGGACAGAAACCCTTCAGGCAAATAATGTCCAATGTAAAAATATGAAACATCCCCCTCCATCCTTCCGCCTCAATCAAAACACCCCTGAACTTTAAGATTGCTCTCACAGCTGCTGAAGCAGCAATGCCTTGTCTAGTAAGTTATTACCATATAAAACAGGCCACCTACAGAAAGAGGTTTTTCACTTTTCTGCCTCTCGGGCTAGCTTCTGGGTACAACATGACACACTTTGAGTTTAAGCACTTCCAAATTTATTTTAACAAGCTGTTTTACCAATGACAATATTGCCTTCTGCTCAGATTTGCCATGCACAGCAACATCTGAAAAGAGAGCAAAATTTGTAACTGCTGCCAGTATAGCAATTCCACAGGCTTTGCTGCAACTCATATGTCTTTTTCTTGACATTTTTTCTCTGCCTAGATGTGTGCATCAGGAGCAATTTAATGACTGTAGCACCTACAGCGTGACCTTTATAGTCATTATGTTTTCTTTCTTTGAAATGATTTTAGCATCATTAACTGGTCATGGCATAAACCCCTTCCTATTGTATGAAGGTTTAAGAAGGTGGATTTCCAGTTTTTCAGGTTTCAAAATTTGAGAGATGGAATTAACTGTTAGAAAACTTTTTTGAACTGCTTTAATTTTTGTCTCTTTTTTTTTTTTTTCCCTGGCAGGGGGAGAGGGGGAAGAGAAAAAATAAAATCTCCATATTTCTAGTTATATACTGTAGAAATGTCTTGTATCCTTCTGTTTTCATGCTCCCTTATCCAATGAAATATTTTAAGCTTTCTAAGACACAGGGGCTTGGAATCACTTGGCCAATGAATTTTCATCAAGGTCTCATATCTTTAAACATGATTCTGGTTAGGAAACTCTTCTATATAGAGTGGAAGACTCTAAACTCTTTTAGTGTGTCTCTGCCTTGTGGTCTGGTGTTGGGGGGCTTGCAAAGATTCATATGGTGGAGAATATGATGGGACTATTTTCTCTGTCTACCTCCACCCTATACAAAATGCAAACTAGTTGAAGCCCCAACCTTTTCAAAGGAGAAATTCTGTTTCAGTGAAATTATTATTTTAGAAATTCATGGGAAGCTTTTAAGATGATATATATATTCCTTCTGAGATGGTGACAAAGTCAGAATGAATTTCAGTCTCTCTGAAATAGCACTTTCTATTTTCACCGTTAAAATGTTCATGTTTAAAGTGAAACACTGAAATAAAAAACACAATCTGAATGCACCCATTTTCTTCTTTCCAATCTTTGATTAAAACCAGACATTTTTTCTTCAATCATGTCTTCAGTCTCTTTAGAGGAAATTATGTGATTTCTGCAGCTATTTTGCATGGCATTAGGCATTGTGAAAATTCAATTCCTTATGTGGGATAATCACAGATACTAGAATAGTTGCACGTTAAAATGCCAAAAATATAAAATATGGGGAAAGATTAAATCTTTTACTGTGTTTGTTTGCTATATTCTGAAGTTTAGTGAATGTGTTCATGTGTTGAAAGTCCCATGAAAAGAAAATGGAAACTGGGACACCAACTGTGGCAGGTGCAGCTGCCCCAACAGAAAAAACCCAAAGCAAACAGGGTGTTCTGGAGCAGTTTGGTGCCTTGGCCAGAGCAGTTTGATGCCTTGGCCATTATGCTGCACGTCCCAGTGCTTAACTGGCACCTTGGGGTCTGTGCTTGTCTGTGTTTTGTCGGGGCTTGTCCCCTCAACCAATCAGAATGACCACAGTGCACCCTCGATTAAGGTCTAAATGGGGTCCTGCCTAAGAGCCAGATGAGTTGGTTCTTTGCAGAGCAGAAGGTCTGGCAGTCAGACCCTCCCCTTGGACATGCCATCTAAGGCCACTTTCATGGATTGAGTGAGCCTTGCCACCCCCCTTTGGGTGAGTAGTATCTTGGGCACTCTGGTGCGGGAGGTTTCCCCTTGATGAGTGAGTGTCTGCCCATTTTCATTCATTTTTCCTTAAGGTTTAGGAATTAATTGTGTAGTAGTTAATTTCCAATAGACATCCAGACTTGAATTTGGTCAGAAGGAGCGCTGGACAACTTTGATTGCAATAAACCCCATTTTGGATAGCGGCTGCTGTTTGGTGGTGTTGCGTGAAAGGGTAAAGTAATTTGCCAGAAAATAACCCCCCTTGCGTTCCAGCCAGTCCTCAGATATCAGAGGGGCTGGGGGCGGCTAGGTTAAGATTCTGAGTGATGTCCAATTTGGCACTATTTATTAGTCCAGTCGTGTTCAGTCTGGCTGAACTATCACGACTCAGATTCACTAATAGGGCACTGTTAGTTTGGGTACTATCAGTCTGGTCACGTCAGTGTATCTGAACTATCACAGCTCGGATCCCAGTCCGGTTGCGTTCAGCATCTGAACTAACATGGCTCTGGATTCACTAATAGCCCCCTGCACCCCCCTGACCAGTCACGCTCCATGGTACCACGTGGCCAGTAAAGATCTGACGGTGCCCGATGAGAGAACCACTGTGACTGGCTGCATGAAAGGTGCAGTTTATTGAGAGCAACAGGAATACAAGTTCTTTTAGATTGCCGGTGATAAATACACTGTCTGCAAA
>WUAM01000179.1:8992846-9018073 GCA_024336885.1 Actenoides hombroni | reverse complement strand
TTTGCACAAAGGACAGTACTTTGTCAAAAGCTGACAGTCTGTTGGCCCAGGGTTGCAAACCAGTAGCTTATCAGTTCCGTAGGAACAGCAAGTTCCCATTACTCCTGCAACTTTGCAGGAGCTGGCCGTGGAATCTTCATTCCACTCCATTCCCTGTGCTGTTTGTGGGCATTTATGGCTAGGGAACTGCTGTGAAATGGATTCCTGGCATACCAGTTGCACTCTGCCCTGAAAGTTTCTCAGCTGGTATACCTTTCCTTATATGTGAATGATGCTACAACTTTAATAGGATTTTAGTTTTTAAAATCATCCCCAATCATCATTCCACAGTTGTGTGTGGGTGCCTTCGTGACACCTAGTTAGCTATAAACCATCATTGTGGTCTTATGGCCAAGAAGACCAATGGTATCCTGGTGTGCATTAAGAAGAGCATGACCAGCAGGTTGAGAGAGGTTCTCCTCCCCCTCTGCTCTGCCCTATTGAAGCCACCTCTGGAGTACTGTGTCCAGTTCTGGGCTCCCCAGTTCAAGATTGATGAGGAACTGCTGGAGAGAGCTCAACAGAGGGCTACAAAGATGGTGAGCAGACTGGAGCATCTCTGTGAGAAGGAAAGGCTGAGAGACCTGGGGGCTGTTTAGCCTGGAGAAGAAAAGACTGAGAGGGGATCTTATCAATACTTCTGAATATCTAACAAATGGGTGTCAAGAGGATGGGGCTAGTCTGTTTTCAGTGGTGCCCAGTTACAGGACAAGGTGCAATGATCATAAACTAGAACACAGGAAGTTTCACCTAAATACTTTTATTGTGAAGGTGAGAGAGCACTGGAACAGGCTGCCCAGAGAGATTGCAGGGTCTCCTTCTCTGGAGAGATTAAAAACCCAGCTCAGTGTGATCCTGTGCAGTGTGCTCTAGGTGAGCCTGATTTGTCAGGGTGGTTGAACTAGATGATCTCCAGAAGTCCCTTCCAACCCCTACCATTCTGTGATTCTGTGACTGTTTTTAATCCAGTGTTGTGGAAATCACACTCTGAAGACCTATTATTTTAGGCAATGTGTCCCTTGAAAAGGTACTGAAGTTACTGGGAATTTCAAGTTTTCTTCTTTCATGTAGAATGGTCTTGATCCCAAGTTTTGCTGGTCTCTCTTTATGCTCAGAAAATAAGGTAATAACAAAAACTAGTGTCTTTTCTCTCCCTTTCAGTGAAATGTCTGCTTTAAGCCTCGTACTTACAAGCATTTCTTTATGCAGGGTGGCTCCTTCTCTCATCAGGAGTCTTGTAGAAATAGTGCAATTGCTGGTAACTCAGTTGAGTTCTCAGGAATTGCAGTTTGGTGCAGCTCCTGGATTTACAGCCATTCACAGTAGCTCTGTGTAGATTTAAAGCACTAAATTAAATGAATGTGGGACTGTTCTCAGTGTGAAGGCAAATGGCACTGAATGGCCTGTGTTTTGTGTCTCACATCAAAATTTCCTTCGGGAGGTTGGCCTTGACTAGTGTTTATGCCCCAAGCACGTCTGAGAATCATTTGTATAAGTATTATTTAGCTAAAGCTGAAATTTAGCTATAGGTAAAAGCATGTAAGGGACTACTAATTTGACAACAGAGGTGGTGGAGATCCATTGCACTGGAGTATTCCCCAGCACCAGCTAAGGTGCTGGTGTGAGTGAGGGCATGGGGATCTTTCCCAAAACATACATGGCCAAGTGCTTTCTTCTCCTTTAGATGTATCTGTGATTACACACCTGCAAGTGGTGTGCAGTAGCTTTGCTTTTGGATGGAAGCTGATTACAAATGCTTTTTAAATCTTCTTGTGAATAGCACTTGCATGATTGGCAGATAGCAGGGCTGACAGAGAAAAAAAGGAAACTGAGATGTTTTATTTTGTTTGCAGTAAAAGTTTATGTCCTGTTCTGCAAAGCTGAAAATGAAGTACTAACTCAAGGGTATACGTGGTCAAGTGATCATCTCAAATACATCACACCTGGCCCTCCAGCATATGAGAAATGTCCACATTTACCTCTTCCCATCTTCATCCTCAAAACCCAACTGCACTGGCTCATGTGTGATAGTATGCACCTTTCTCCACAGCTCCATTTGAAACTTTCATGCATACAGAGTGCTGTTTTATCTGGGGAGAGAAGAGAGAGGTGATTACTATGCACTGTGATGAGTGTGCAGCCAGATGCCTTCTGAACACAGATTGACTTGTGGGTGTGTTTTGTGCCTCATTCATGAAGTAGCCTGAGATGTGATACCTCCTCTTTATGCCTCTAGTTTAGTCCAGTGTCCATCTTTGCCTATACTTCTTTTGCTGTCTTAGCTGACATTCGTGGCAATTCTCTCATACCACTTTTATTTAAGACTGATTGTTCTTACTTTATTTGCCTCAGATGAATACCTTAGCTGGCTTTTACTCTTCCAGTCCTTCTGGCACAGTTGTTCTTGCTGTAGGATACTCAGTTACGTGATTAAAGACTAATCATGTTAACAACCCAGCGAAGGCTGGAGCAGAGGAACCCTAATAACCTAACCAGTGGAAAAGGACAGCTCAGCTGCTCCCTAAGACCAGCCAAGGGATGGGGGAAAGACTGACCCTGGAGTGAAACACATTAGGATGAGTTTGTGGGAAAGGACAAAAGCTGGGGAAAGAGAGGGATCAGGATGGACTGAGAAGGAACAAAAGTGGAAGAAGGAAAAGCAGAAAGGGCCAACAGAGTGTAAAGGTCATCAGCTTGTCTGACAGATCCCTGTGCTTGATGAGCACAGTCTCTCCTCTGATTTCTCACCACTACTTTGTGGTTGTGCTCTTTGCTTACAGTGTATTTGTGTGAATGCCAGCAAACCTTAACTCACACTAGCTGGTGAAGATGAAAGGTCTGTGTGTCAGCAGCTGGAGTGAGCTGTGAACCTCATGTACTTGTGGGTGCTGGTGCTAGATACTGGAGCAGTGCAAGGGCACTGGGGGCAGCTTTTGGTGAGACTGAGAAGGTCAACAGCAGCAGTGACCATGTGTACAATACTGCACTAGAAAACTCCAATACCAATCAGCAGAATAGGAGGAACAGGACTGGGCCACCTATGCTGTTCATGTTTGTCTGAGTGCTGTGTGCAAGCAGGTGGGTGCAGCACTTTCTCTCTGTGTTGACATATGTGGCTGGATGAATGTGTAGTGTGAGCATATACATGCAGCCATCATGAAAGGATGTTCAGCCTCTCTAGTGCCTGCAGCCGTGGATAGGGAACTGCAGAAGCCTCACATCCGTGGAGCAGGGACAGGAGTCCCCCTGGATCCCAGTGCCCATCAGGTTCAGCTACCTCTAACACAGACAAAGTTTTCTTCTTACCAAAACCTATGAGCACAGTTAACTTTGATGGATTCCTTGCCACCTTAGTAAATTACCTTATGTCTGTCTTCACTCCTAACTCACTTCTACCTGCTGTTCTCTGTTCAGGGGACTCAGTGATTTGTGACCCTGTTTCTGCACTGCTGAGGTCTCTAACCCTGTCTTTCAAATTGTTACCTAAACTGCTTAGTTTTCTGTCTGCTGTCTCTTCCTTATCTTTCCTTTTCTCTTTTTGAAGAAAATTGCTGATGTTAATTGTACAAATAAATAAATACATTTATTAAGGAAAAGAAAGAAAAATCTCTGCTGATGCTCCTGGTTTATACCCTGTATCTACAACATTGTCCAGGAACAATTTCATTATAATTATCTGTGATCTTTTTTTTTATTTGTTTCAAATTCTCATTCAAATTCCTTAGTACCTCCTAGGCACTGTTGTACTTTTCAACAGAACACTGCAATGTACAGGAAGAATGCACTAAGTCTTGTAGACTACTATGTAACTTTTGAACAGCTGGGCTCCTTCCCAGATGTTCAAAAGCCAAATTCTGGATCATTGGGAGCAGTAATATGTACATTTCATCGTAGATAAATTTAAATGCATTACCTTTGATGGAATAGCAGTGTCTGAAATGGAAAATTAACATCTAACAAGAGTATCTATTGCCTTTAGGAAAAACATGAATCCTGGAGAGACATCAGACTTGGTGTATGGATTTATTCACAGAAATAGAATGACATAAAAATGAAAAATACAGGACTTGTGAGTAAGTGAAGAAAAAGTGATCTGCATATATGCAGGAGAAACTTGCCTGTGATGAGAACTTTTTGCATGCTTGACCATTTAACCCAGATTCCATATATTCACAGGGAAATGCAAGACTGTTCAGCAAATTCACTGAAAGATGTTGGGTTCACATGAATTAAGTAAAGCGTGTCAGACTTCTGTGTGAAGTCCTCAATCAGATTTGAAAAAACTTTATTTTCTGTCTGGGAGCTAAATTAGCAGCATTTTGCTTCAGTGATTAGTTCCAGTGATTAGACACAAAGTTAGTTTCATCAAGCTTGGACTGTAAGGTCCTGAAGGGAAGAGACAGAAGGGCTTGAAACCCTGCTGGATCTGTGGGATAATAAATAAGTGTAAGACTTTGGGGCTGCACACCAGGAATTTAATTGAATGCATCAATTTTTCTCAGAAAAAATAATAGGAGTCCATAAGAAGATAATGCCTTTCAGATACACCTGTCAGAATTTCTAGAACAGTAAGATTGCCCCAGGACATGATTTGCTCTTTATGGAAAAAGGTATATGTATGCTTTCTGCTGACTCTTTGAAGTGGTTTCAATATATCTACCTTTATATCTTAGAAAATTCCCCGTGAGTGAAGCTGTCAAAGTCAGAATCAAAAGCAATTAGCTGAGTTTCTGCATTTCAACAGGCTCATAAATCATCTCCATATGCTTTTCAGGATGTTGATATCGTGAGTCTTGGTTTTGCCTCTTCTGCTTAGACTAATCCATAAATTTGGGGTTTTATTTGGGATTTATTGTTAACTTATTTTTATGTTCCTGAATACCTGTTCCATATGTGATCACATTAAATAATTTGATTGGAAAAATATATAGGACAAAAAAGAGCCTGAAGAGGAAGGTTGAAAATTGGAAGAAAAGGCAAAAGAGGGATTGGAAGAGGCACAAACTTAGAAGGGAAAAAGTAAAACTAAAACTGAAGAAAAGAAGGAGATGAAGAAAGAGAAGATCAGACTCCATAGTAAGAGAGATAGAAAAGGTTGTCTAAGCAGATTCAGTGGAATAAAATCAGAGAGATCAGGAAAAACATGTGGGAAAAGTTCAAAAAGAAATGTAAAGTGACAGAAAATTGCAAAACATCTTATTTAAAACAGCTTTCTTATGAAAGCTGTAAATGTGAGGTTTTACACAAACTCAGCTGAGTGACTTTTAAAGCCAAAAGGGTTATTTTGATAATCTTCATAATCTATTTAGTATAAATTGGTGTTTTTCCCAAATGAGTTCCTGGTTTAATACCATTATGGAATAAAAGCCAAATAACTTAAAATATTTGTAGTAGAAGCTCCAACAAAAGTCTTGGCAATTTTTTTTTCAGATGTTTATTATACTTATTTTTAGATCTATTTCAGTCTATATCAATCTAACTTCAGCTTTAGCACAAAGCCCTATCAAGCAGAATGAAGAGCCCTCTGTCAAATTTCTATCCTTATGAGGTACTTAGGCTTAGATGAAGTAATTGGTAAGACAAGAAAAGATAAGAAAAATGGTTTATTTTTTCTGAGTCTTGTTAATAAGGCATGTTTTAAAAGCTATTTCATGACTCCCTTCTTTCCCTGGATTTCATTCTTGCTGTTTGTTAATTACCTTCTTCAAATGGAACTATCAGTCTCGTAGCAGGCAGAGATGACTGTCTCTTCCAGTTTCTACTCAGCATCTCCCAGTTTCCACACCTAAAGAGAGCACTAACATTTTGGCCAAGGATTTAGGTGCAGTCCAAATGCTGCTGGAGACAGGACTGTCTTAGGATTTAGGTTACAAACTTTCACGGCTGTGGCAATAGCTACAAGTGTGGCTATTGACAGAGCAAGTTGAGGGAGAAACAGTTCATGTTCCTTTACATGTTTACCTGTATATGACACTGACTTCCCAAATCCTTTACCTAGATACTAATTTTGAGGTAGCAATGCTTGTCCTAGATGTATGGTATCTAGACTTTATCCCTGAATATATATCTTTTCATTTGAGTGTTCCTTTTTGTTGTGTCAGGCTGACAAGTAATGTACAGCACCATAAGGAATTGCCACTATTCTCTTTGTCAACAATCTTGATCTTAGGATCAAGTAGTCAAAGTAGCTGGACTATAACTGTTTTTTTAAATTATTTTTCCATAACCTGTTGCAAATCTTCAATGGTTAATTTTTTTTTTTTAATTTATTTTATTATTATTTAGGTGGTCCAGTTTCATCCATTGCATTTATTCTGGTCAGAATTGACTAATATCAGTCCAAAAGACATACAATTACCTGCTCATCCTAGCTAGCCTCTAAAATGGATGCTTCAAATTTTGCTTTGCTCCAGTGCTCTAGGTTTTCCAGAAGATTCAGATACCTACTGAAGGTTCCTGTTCCTGGCTCAGAAAGCCCAGTGGCTGTCACTTCAAAGCTCCTTATATGGACTCTCATGCCCAGTCTTAGTCACCATTGTTTTTGTATCCTACTGAGTTACTATTAAATTACTGTCTTTGTCTTGTCTTTTTTTCAAATGCAGAACAGAAATAGGGAATATTTCTGTCTTTCTTTCATTTAAAAGACAGTACTATAATTTCTATTTGTTGTGGCCATTGACATTGATAGAATTTCTTAAACATAAATATCTTTTATTCTCTTTAGTCTTTTTTGCCTTATATTTTGACTTTTCTATTTTATCTGGGGGGCAGGGGATTCACTACAGCTATGAGGCTTGATTAATTCTAATTCCCAATTGATTAAGCAAATGGTTATCCTGTAAAGTTTGCATATGTTCACATCCTGATAGACACCATTATCTTCTTTCTTTGTTCTAAAATATATAATTCACTTAAGTATGTTTTTGCTAAGAAGTGGGTTTTTCTAGCAGCATTATTTTTATAACTCCCTTGTCATGAATTCCCTTTATAGAAGCAAGACCATTCTTTCATCTGCATCTCATAGGAGATTAAGGATATGAAATTGCTCAAGTCTGTAAGCTGAACAGCAAAAGAACCTAAAGCCTATGAAGACAAAACTACAGATTGAGCATGATTTTATACAGCAAAAGTATGGGACAGCTTTCAGGACAGAATAAAAAGAAGGAATAAGGAACTTTTGTATGGAAACCTTGGTGACAGAGGGACCCATGTCCTGGCAAGTGAACAAGTGTGTCGTTATTTCTTGGGTTCACATGACAATGGTCTTAGGCATGTGTAACCCCCAGGTGATTATGGGAACTGTCCTTGTCCACTCTCCCTTGAAAACACTGTTATGTCAGACTCAGTGAAATGGGTATTTCAAGGCTAGCACGGATAAGCTGCTCTCTGCTTGTTGCTGCCAACTTGCTCCCCACCTGCATGAAGGAAAAGTCACTGTGTGGGTGGGTTTTGGCTACAAGAAGAGTTGAAGGCAAGTAATGTGGTGCACAAAGTGTCTGCTCATTCCCAGTCAGCAGGACAGGGAAAACTGTTCTTACTGTCATAAACAAGGCAAATCCAAGGCAATTCTTAACTTCTGTGAAATACACGTGACAAGATGCGTGAGAAGCTTGGAGGTTTTCTTCTTTTTCTTTACAACATCAGAGTCTGCTAATGTTATAAACTATCATTTTACAGGGAATGCCTATTAATGCTTCTATTAATTTTCTATTTATTTGTGTTTTTGACCAAAGAAACCCACAAAACCAACCCACAAATAAATAGATAGTTTGTAAATGTAAGGTTCCTGCTACCTGGTATTGCTTATGTGCAGATTAATATTCCCACTAATGAATCTCATGGCCACTTACAGAACGTAATTGCATGTGCAGATGAAGAATCAAGTACCAAGTACATGGAGAGGGAGTGAAAAATGCTCTGCCTTGTAATCAAGCACTACCAGTCCTTAAGCTGTGTAAACTGCTCTTTCATAACAAGTTATTATAAAAAACCCCAATTAACATAATTTCTCATTCTCTTTAAAATGGAAAGACCTGTGTGACATTTACAGTGTGCCCAGTCAAACAGCTGTACTATAATGACTGACGAAGTGAAATTTTTATTACTTTATATTAAACATGTCAATTTCAATTTGGAGTGGAAACTGGCTGTAATCCATACACGATATTCATATATTTAGTGTTGTAGCAAATAAGTAGGTAGATTTGGCACACCTTTTAGTATGCTAGAGGAAGTTATTTCCAGCAGATTTGGTATAAAACCAAATTAATTTAATCTCATTATTGTTGCCAGAGTGCAGAAAAGTAATCTTTTTTTTCTTCTGAAACATGAAATAAGAGTGGATGAGATAAAAAATTCACCAATACTGAGAAAGAAAGATCTTTTTGGATGGGTAGAGCATTACTGTTAGCAGTAGATTATCATATCTGAAATAAAACAATAGATGGTTTCCAAAATACAGTGTAGCATTTGTGATGAAGGGGAGTGGCATAACATATCTTGGGGAGGGAATAGAAAGGAAAGTAATTTGGAAAACAGTGGCATATGGCAAATTATCCCTGTTGAAACTCTCAGGATTTCACAGGGTTAATTCTAACAGTGACTAATCCTAAAACCACTGAGGGTCCACTCTGCTTCCTCTAATTTAAGAAGGTCTGTTCAGAGATAGGCTGAGATGGACTGACTAGGACTTCATGTCTGTGTAGCCGTTTTAATCTGCAAAAACCAAGAGCCTGAGTTCTCCCAGAACAAGAAACACTGGCACCGGGTTAACTGCTGTTTCCTGACATATTGGTCTGTAAAGTGAGATCAGTAGAGTACAATATGCAAGCTTCATCCTCGAATAGATATGTAGTAAGCAATTTCCAAATGTACAACACACCAAATACTCACAGACATTAAAAGGCTGACAGAATAAACAGAATGACAGTGAAGGTTATCCAGCTTTGATAAATAAGTAGAACATCCTTAAACAACAATAACTGTTGGCCAGGGCAAAGCAGTCAGTCAAGGTCTGACTGCCTGAAACAGAGAAATCTCACTTGAGGAGAAGGTCTTAATCACCCGATGAAGTTGATTAGGCAATCGTCCAACAAGGTTATGAAAGAGCCTCCTCCTCCTTTAGTAAACCCATGGTCTGGAACAGCAGGAGAACAGCAGAGCTGAGGGAGCTGCAGGCAGACTTCATCTGGTGGTTTCCAAAGCAGGTGGAAAAGAGACATGAAGAATGATCAGAGATGTGTTTAGCTTCTGTTTCACTATTTAACCTTTACTGTCTCTCTTAAGGAAAGAAAAGCTTTTCAGAAATTCTATGCCAAACAGATCTGTATGATGTGCTTTGCCTTCTGTGTATCTCTGAGGAGGTAACCTGTGAATCTGCAGTCCCTTGAATCTCATGCCATGGATTCCCAAGTATCAGTGCTGGAGTTTAGACACTCCATGGGGCTCTGGAGATCAGGAAAAGCATCCCACTTGTGCAAGCTCTGATACTTCCATGTTTTTATAGGGTCTGACTTCTCTAGTAATTACAAAAAAAAAAAAAAAAAAAGGCGAGACCTATTCCATGAGAAGGTCCCTAGCCTTTGAAAACTGCACTTTGCTCATATGCCATTCCAGCTGCTGCTTGCCTACAGTCTTAACTCCCACCCATGTCTTCTGTCTCATTAGATAAGGAGGATCAAAAAGGATCTCTGGCTTGGGGTTTAGACTAGTTTGACTTCACTGGGAGGACGCATTTGCTTATTTACTTTTTAATTGGTAATAGTGCCTGGTTTTGGCTCCCTTTCTGACAGTCAGCTGACTACATACAGGATCCCTTTAAGCTGGAAACAGGAGGTGTTTCCTTGAAATAAGGATAGTTGCAGCAGTTTAAATCCCTTTGTGGAAACAGAATTGTTTCAGACCAGATTCCACTTCATATTAACAGCACTGAGAGAAAAATTAAAGTTTAGTTTAGATCACAAAGAGATAAACACTTGTAACTATCCCTGAATAAAACACTGTACTGAAACCATACCAGTAACTCATCAGCCTTGGAAGAGCAAAGCCAAAAATACTGCAGCAGCTGTCCTGTTGATCAGCTTGTACTTCTTCAAAACTGCAGATCTGACATTTAGTACAAAAAATAACCATTTCCCAATTCATTCATAATTACATGGTCAAGTTGGGTAAACTTTGCAATGTGTGCTAGTAAATAAACCTCCTTATCCCTGGAATGAAGCATTCCTAATAAGTAATTAATTGAAGATTAAGTTCTAACTCTTGAAAATATTACAATTTTGCAGGAGCTGACCATTATTCATATACTGGCTTACCTCCATGTTTGTCTCATTTGCTTAAGCAGTCACTGTTTTGAATCTAGTTCACTTTATGTGGTATGGGATTCATACCTTTCCTAACCTTATTATGCAATGGAAATTACCTTCTTGACTGCTATACAAGTTAAAAAAAAGATGCATTTTTGAGCAGAGTCACTGAACAAAAGTTGCAGGATCTCAGGATTGAAAGATGGTCTTGTTATTACTGACAGACTTTTCATCAATTTTGCTTTCCTTTACACAGGGGTATTTGTCAGTCACTAGGCATCTATCTTGTTCTTTTCGCTTATGGCTCACAGCTTTGATTCTTTTATGTGACTTCTCTTTTGAAAATATACTTCAGAATCATTCTTTATCTCCCAAATACAACTGCTTCCTATTACCTGTTAGGCTGCAGTGTGTATTGCTTTGTCCATTGTTTCTGATCAGCCGTTATTTCTCTTGAGAAACCATCTTGATCCATGGTTAAAAGCGGAGGGCAGGACTGCAAAGTACAGTTTTTTCCCTTTCATTTATCTTCTCAGATTTATTTCTTAAACATTTCTCTCTTCCCTGTAAGTATCAGTTTATACAAGTACAGGCTGTGTGATGATGAAGACATGAACATGTGACCTCGAAGGGCTGACTAGGAATGTACTTTACTACAGGTGGTAAAGGACCAGCCCCTTCTTTATTAGTAAGGCTTGTGTGCTCAGACTTGTGCACTCCCAATTTTCTTCTTATTTTCAAAGTCCATGTTAAAAACAAGGAAGTGGGTGATATAAGATCTTGAGAATTCTGCATCTCTTTTTAGGCAACTATCCTTTAGTCCTAAATATGTTTGTGTATGAGGCTGTAAATCTGTATCTGTCAGCAGAACCTACAGCTGGTTTGTACAAGTGAGGGTCAGGTCTCATGGAATTCAATAGGGCTGTGGTATCTCAGTTTCTATGCACAAATGACTATAAGCACTGCAGTGTTATATCCAAGTATTCTGGCTTTGCTTAATCTTTTTTTTGTTTCAAAAGATTAAATCTGTTCCTAGCTCAGTGGAATCTCAAAACCATTGAGCTACTCTTTTTATAACTGTCAGGGACCTGAAGGATAACTTTAACTTCTAGTTTCAGTAATTCAAGGACAATGATCAGCTGTTTCAAAGACCGAATGTACATTTTTGTGTCTGTGACAGCACGGAAAATATTTCTATTCTGTCAATTCCAACACCATCTGCTTATCTGGAAAATAAAGTCCCTCAAATATATTAAGAAATGATGAAAATAATGATTGATTCATAGTGTAGTCAGATCAGAGTGTTTACTTTGACCAGTTGTCCTAATGTCTGAAGTCTTAATTAAAGCTGATGTTCTAATTTGTCAGTGCAATATATGCACTGCAATAACATGAAATAAAAATATTTGTGTAATATTATATGATAGATACTCCATGTTGCTCTTATGAAGCAGGTAAACTATAGACATAGAGCAAACATTCACAATAAGTTCCAAGATGTATATATATTTCTTTGATTTTAACCTGGAAGAGTCTGTTTTCTTGTAAAGGATTTTGAAGGCTGAAGTGTGTATATATCACAATAGAAGATAGACAGATAGAATGAGACAATATGATTCAATGACAGCAAAGTTTACCGTGTAATCAGAAGGCCTGTTCTCCTTATTTATATGAAATACTTATTTTGTGGAAAGCCAATTTGTTGACTCATCTCTTTCAGTCTTTCGAGACTAAATTGTGTTACCAGGTATTTACTTCTGCTCATTGAAGGCATTATTCAAAACTAACTTTATTTTCCCTCTGAAAAACTCCTTTTGTCTTACCCTGAGTTACCCCCTCACCCTGTTGTTGACTTGGAGATATTTCTTATTTTGCAGTTTTCATTTATCCCTAAAATCCATTTCCTTTTGTTTATTGTTGTGACTGTCTGTCTTTTGTGCTGTTTCTTCATCATTTCTGCCTTGCTTCCACTCCACCTTTTTTATTCTTACCTGATGATTTTGGTGGCATGTTCTTGAATCAAACAACCAAATTCTCTGTTACTATATACCTAGATACTTCTTTTTCTATTTGTTTGAAATTTCTTTAATATCTTTACTCTAAATGAATGCATTCAGCGAAGGCTTTCTGCAACAGTGTATGTAGAGACTGTATGGTGAGATATGGTATATGAAGTGTTGCAGTCCAGAGGAACCAAGGAACATTAAACTTAGGGTCTGTCTGAAACTGTTTGTTCCAGCTGCATGTAATGGATCCAGGCCTATAGAAAGAACTCACACTTTACTGCACAGGCTCTTGTTCTGAGTCCTTCCTCTGCTTCTGCATAGAAAGTGTGTGTTCTGGCATATTCCTCAGACTTGTTGCAGAGGTACAGGACAGCTGCATGTTCATGAACAGCATGTCCACTTACTTTGAGTGCGCATGGAAGGGTTCCCTTGCATGTGATGATTGATGATTTATTTGAGTCCATCTGTGTGGGATCCAGAGTGTATATAAGCTTCCAAAGGCAGCCTCCCTTTAAAGAAAGAAATGGTGATGCCTGTAACAATTTCCTACAGAGTGCCATAAAGTTGAAACATCTCCCCGAAGGCAGAAGACCAAGATAAAATATCTTTCTCTAAAAAAGTCAAACCCCATTTCTCTTGTATTCAGGACAGCAGCCTGTCTGCTGGCATGGATAAGGACAGAATCTTTTTTTTGTTTGAAAGCTCTTCTGGGAACATGATATTGTTGAAGACAAAGGGGAAGAAGGTAAAGGAAGACTGAGTCACACAGTCCTTTGGGAGAGGAGATTTCTGGATGTTAGTCCCTGCTTTGATTTCTATTTTTTAATCCATTGATTAAGAAAGGAAATTCCCTTTTC
Source organism: Actenoides hombroni (assembly GCA_024336885.1). NCBI lineage: Eukaryota > Metazoa > Chordata > Aves > Coraciiformes > Alcedinidae > Actenoides > Actenoides hombroni. The sequence continues at coordinate 9,004,867 of WUAM01000179.1, read as the reverse complement.
CTGTCTTCTTTGAGAATTAAAAGCCTTGGCTTTTGTTTATGCTTTGCTTTTTACTGTTTACTGTTATGGCTAAATACATAGGAGTCTTCAATTGTTTTAGCTACAGCACCCAAAGGGAGGTATTTCAGTTACTTGAATCTAGTCAGTGAGTGCTTTTGGCATTGAGGCTGCCATAACCTAGCAAGTAGACTAAGCAGGAGACTTGCAGGATTCAGCTCTTGCACAACAAAGGCAGAAGACAGTTTTGAGTAAGGATGGTTAGCCTGAAGCTTGAATGTACTTCAGAGGATAACCTGTGTCCTCTGTGTGCAGACTACAGATCTGTGAGATGATGGTGCAGTTTTCTCGTGGACCACTTCCTGTGGAAATGAGGGTACGGGAGGGAGAATTATGATGTGATGGGCTTTTGCCGAAGCACAGCTAAAGCTGGGAGGCACTGAAGCTGGGAGGCACTCAGCAGTCACTATCAGAAATGAAGGAGGATGGAGGGCTACAGCTGTGACATGTTGTTTTCATTTTAAAAATCCTAATTTTTAATAGAATATAAATCCCAACACACTTTGATATTCAACTTCTCATGATCTAATGACAGTTGTTTGAAGAGACAACCTGTCCTGGTCTACTCTGACCCACAGGTCCTCTCTATATTCTCACGTAGGGGTTCAAAGCTGTTTGTACCTGTGATGTTATGCTTCCTGCTTGTTCTGCTTTTCCCTTTTATTGACTGTGCTGTAAATAAGCATGCAGTTGGGCAGTCAGTGGAAGCTCACTCTTCTGGGGCTTTCAATATGCTAGTGTCTCAGGCAGTCGAGCAGACGAGGCTTGGTAGTGTTGGCAGAGATTTTTCTCTCCCATTACAGGAGGACAGCAGCAAGTTCAAAAGCTAAGCCTGAGGCTCTGTTAAATAAAAGGCTTCTTTAGGCCCACAGCTGATCACTTTTTTTATATGACTGTCTGGCATATCTCAGTCTGGTGAATTCTCTCACTTTCTGTGAGCTTTGAGTGTGGATGTTGGAAACACAAAACCTTACAAATATTTTCAGATCCAAGTCAACAGCAGTAAACCTTCCATAAATCTGTTTACTCCACTAAAAGGATCTGGGCATGTTTTCAAGCTACTGGTAAGCCACATGCACTTTTTCTCTGTGGATGTACAAAATGTTGCTTTGATGCTTAGATACAATATTAACTTTTCTTCCCGTGAAATACTAGTAAATGCCTAAGCTTGTCTGCTTACTGTAAAGATTGTGCTTGGTGACTTATTGTCATCCTTCTTTATTCCTGAGAGGAGTGGAAGCTTAAACAACTACAGCCCAGTCCTTGTGCTCCATTACCCTCAGCAGCCCAGAATAGTTACTGTCATTCCCAACAGCTCACTTCACATTTTACTTGTCAGGATACACATGGAAACTGCACATTGAACACTTGGGAGAAGGAGAAATGGCAAATGAAATCAAACAGCTGCAAAAGCTGTTTTTATTATGTTACTAGCAAAACATTATTGGAATAAGGTGAAAGGAAGCATATGACAGATTTGTTTCCAAGATTCATTCATACTGATAATTTTCTTTTGAGCCTTGGAGAAGGAGCAGTCTAGCCTGTCCTTGAGCTGCATCTGTAATCACAACTATAAATAACTGTTTAAAATTCAATTTCAGGAAAATCTCACATATTTGGAAAGGAAGGAAAATGCTCTTTTGCCCTTATACCTTGCATTGGAGCAAAGCTGAAATATGAACAACCAAGAAATATATAACACTTCATCATGTTGAACTGAAAATGCTGGAGTTCATAGGGATGCTGGGTCACCCAAAAGAAAATCTGCTTTCACAAACAGCATAGATCAAAGAAATACAAAACTGAGGATAAACAGAACATTCTCACCAAGATCTCCAAGTGTCCAAGGGAGAGGGATGCTCATAATATGTGATTCTGCACTAAGAAGAAAAAAAAAAATAAAGGGGTATAAAGCAAGCAAGTAGATGTTCTGCAATACCAAAGAGAAGGAATGAAATGTATTTATACTTTGGCTTCCAAGACAAGTCAGAAAAGAGCTTCTGACAATACTGATGAAAGAACTTGAGGATATCTTAAAGAGCATGGGTCTTTTCAGAGAGGAAGAAAGGGTACAATTTTGAGGCATGTAATCTAGATTTACTAAGAAACCCATCCCTTACTGTTTCCTCCTCTTAATAAACAGTATTTTTTAATAAATAGCATTGAGACTGTGAATATCTAGTGCCTCCTAACTATTTGCAAAAAAGGAAAAAAAAAAGAAAACGTGTATGATATTGATTTGAGTAAATAAGACACTAACAGATATAAGGACTGATATAAAATTACACATGCTTATATTTGGAGTGTTGTCTTTTCAGCAAAATGGTGAAGTAGGACACTCATGCAGATGTAAAGATGAGATTCCTATCTGACAGACAATACAGTGTGTATGGTTTAATTTCCTAGAAATACTTTTCATGACTGGTTCATCTAGGTTTTTTGTAAATTAGTTAGATGTTAAATAAAGACTCTAGACTTCAGGTACTATATGTTCCCTTCTAAAGAGATTTCAGTGAGAGGTCTGGATCTCCAAAAAAAAAAGGAAATTGAAAACCAGCTGAAGTCTCCTATCATAGTTTTAATCTAGGGGGAACAGATTTTTCTGTGTTTACTGGTCTGTTTAAACTTCACTTCAAGTTGACCATACACAGGAATAATGGAAGACACCCTTTTTTTTTTTTTTTTCAGTATTAGGTTTCTATCTTCTGGGTTGCCAGCAATGAATACAAAACCAGACTCATGGAGGTTTGTGTTCGAAGGACAAGAAGCAGTGGATACAACCTGGAACATGGGAGTTTTGTTTGGGTTTTTTCTTTTCCTTTACATGAGCAGAATCCTCCATCCTTGGGTCTATTCACATTGTGACTCTGGAAGATCTTGTACAACCTGCTTATACTAGACACACTATGAGCAGGAAATTGGATTCAATGAGTAAAGGAGGTTCCCTTAGAGCCTTCATGGTTCTGTAATTCCTAATAAATAGTTAAAATATGAGAAAGTTATGATTATTTACCTGAATCAAGTGGTCAAACAGCTTGTTTAAATATTCTTTAACATCTGAAAATATCCTTTTTATTAATGTATTAAAGCTTTCTTTTGGAAATAGTAAGTAATTAATTGCATTATAGTGTAACTTTCCAGTGTAACAGAAGAGTATGTGACAGTTTCCTGTGACAGGAAACAGTAATTGAAGCGTGTTTTCCTAAAGAATCTGAGAGTCTCTGACAACATGTCTATCTACCTCTGCATTTTCATGCTGAAAACAGTGAATAACAAGAATATGAGGACAGGACAAATGCCTGCTGGAGGCTGGGAGGGTATCATTGGTTGATTGAGAAGCATTGTCTTAGAAGTTCTTTTTCTTATGCATGTTCAGTCACTTTCTGAACTCATGTAAAATTTTAGCATTCACAGTTTCCCAGGGAGAAAATCTCAAAGTATGTGAAGAATCACCTCCTTTTTGCTGTTTTGGACACACTTTCTGAAATCGCACTTAATGGCATCTAATTTTGGTACTGGAAAAGAAAGGCAGCTATACCTTTCCCTTAGCATGTGTGATTTTACAAATCTCTGTTTTGTCTTCCTGATCAGTAGTCTTTGTTCCAGCATAAGGTGTTCTAGGCTATTTTTGATATAAATATATATTATGTCTATGTGTGCGATGTCTTGGGAAAGATGGTGACCACAGCTGTGAGGTGGTATTGATGTCTACTCAGCAAAAGAAACACTGATGCAAGTAGACTTAATTCTCAGAAGTCAGCAACTGCCAATATTTGTATATTTGTATTTATTTTCTGAAGCCTGGGAGAATGTATACCCCAGCCCATGAGCCTCATAAACTTAATTTATTGAGGGGCTTCCTCTGTATAATCTGTATAATCTGCCATCTCTAAGGAACCACTGAATCCTGCACGTGCTGGTTTCACAGTGGTGGTCTTTGCTTTACAGCACCAGACAGGCTTTCCTGTAAACAAAACAAATGCCTATTTATCATGAATTAAAACATCTGAGTGAGAATGTAATCTATAGACTCAGCAAAAGAAAATAAAATGCAAACATAGAATGAAGCTTCATTCTATACTTACAGATAAGATTATTTTTTAGCATTTCTAGTGTCCCTATCAACGTTTTTGTCTTCTTTCCTCCTTCTTTGATCTCCTTTCCTCCTGTTTTTCTTCTCCTTTGGTACATCTTTCCCCCTCTGTCATTTAGTCCTCTTGTGATTTATCTTAACTTGTGTATCCCTCCACTCATGCAATGGGTGGTGATCACATCTGGACTAAATGTTAAATCTCTTACCCTCTCCCCAGTACTGCCTCTTATTTGTTACAACAGAGACATTTTTTTCATAAATACTTAGGGACTGGGACTGCAGTTTAGATTTTTCTCATTCTGTCCCTGCATGATGAATGTGAGCAGCTAAAACATAATAATGAGTTTCATAAACAAAGCGCATGCCAAATCTATTGATCCATTACAGCTTATGCTGCAGTAAGCTAAAATGTGAAGCACTATGACTCCTAAATTAAACAGGACTTTTCCCAAAGTTTTTATCTTTATAGCAAAATATAATGAATTATGTAACAGTAGAGTACGTAGAAAATGTATGCCTTTCTCTGTAGATCATGATTTTCTTTTTTAGGATTGGATGCATGATTAAAAAGCGTGTCCTTTGGCAGATAATTGTGAAATCTGCACTTTTTTTTTTTTTTTTTTAATTGGTCATTGCACAAAAAACTATGGTGGTCGTTAGAAGCAGAGGAATCATAATTTCTTTTGTTGGCTCAGGCTCAACCAGAAAGTGCCACAGGACAAGACAGATGAGGGGAGCAGTAATGAGATACATTGCTGTTTATTTCTAGGTCACTTACTTGAATCACATCCAGGTCAATACACCTAAAATTTCTTGCAAATTGATAGTTGTTTAGTTGGATATGAAATGAGTTAGCATTGTCCCTACTACATTATAATTTCTTTATCTTCCTTAATTTTGGAAGCTGAAATGACAGATGTTGCACAAATTAAAACAATGGCTGGTATAAGTTTTGTTGCAATTAGATGTGTGCCAATGTTTTATCACAGAAGCCATTCTCTCAGCAAGCACTATCTGCAAGATCGACCCTGCAGCCAGGTCCTAACATCCCTGCAGAGATGGGAATATTTTTAATTGTCGGGGTAAACAGCTCCTAACCACAGGATGAGACACCAGTTGACAGGAAATTCCTTTTTGGAAAGTGGATAGATAAGATCCCTAGCAGCTGAAAGTGTATTATCAGGGTAGATGCCATCTGGACCACCAATCCTGTGAATTCAACACTCTGCACCCTGTTTTCATAGCACAAAGCCTAGTTATTCTCAAAACCTTCACTTCCAAACAGTGTTTTCAAGACTTCAAGATATCCAGCTGTTCTATCTACTAAGAGTCTGGGCAGGGTTTACTTCATACTCTATTTGCATTCATTAAAGATTACCAAGCGGGTCATGTTTTGAATGAAATTTTGTTTCACTGATAATTTCTGAACAGTTATTTTCCCATTCTCTGTTTCTAATGCTGCCTGTATGAAGCTTTAATCTCTCTGAAACTGAGGATCCCACATGATGGATGAATACATAACAGTGGAACTAATACGGTGCATGGTAATATTCTTGGCTCAAACACTTTAGTTTTTGATGTATCTCGTCCTCTAGCCATCATCGGATAACTGTCTATTTTTGCTAGCTGTTTCAGTTGTGAACTCTTTCAGGCATAGATTCCTGACTCATTTTTCACACTTGGCACTTTTTAAAACTCTATAAAATAATGATTGCCCTTGTTAATCCCTTACATGGAAGCCTTGAGACTACAAGGAGAGAAGTTTTTGCTCTAGCTTTGTGGTCCAACTCCAGCAGCACTCTATGCCTTTCATCCAGGTGTATCCCATTTACTTAACTCTTATGTAGATTAGATTACAGTGGAGGTAAGAGAATATTTATAGCAAATAATTAATGTCTAATGTGAAATTTACTTGTTCCTAATCTGATGTGGAAGAACATTTTCTTTACAGCTTTATGCAGGTATAATTTAGATTTGTCAAGGTCCCCAGGGTTACTGTTTGCTTTCCACTGGGATAAGAATAGAGTCAACTTGCTGATGTCTGTGATGGAGTTCTTTCAGTGTACCAAGAATAAAAAAAACCCCCAACAGCTCAGTCTCAACTGTTGTCGGGTCTGTCCTCCCTCAGTGAAGACGCTGTGGGCCAAGCTTTATATAAAGATGTTGAAGCTGATCAAAGATCAAAAATTCAAATGTCACTTCTACTCTGTAGTGACTTACATAATTTTGTTAAAAGTCAGATCATCAAGAATCAAATTCCTGGAAAAAATGTGAAAAGTCAGAAGAGAGGAAACCAAGTGTTGTTCAGCTTTTATTTTTCTTGACACTACAAACTGTGCAAATTTTTCTAAATTTATGTGCATGTCTTAAGACAGCATGAGAATAATGCCCTTTGGAGTGCCAGACTACTTCAAACATAGGAGAGAAATTTAAGAACTTGTTCTCTTTCACCCTCTGTAGGTAGTGTAGTGTACTGATATGAATTTGGTGTAAATCCCAACCACAACATGGGTTCAAATGTTTATTGGAAACACTAAATTGTGGCCTTCTTGTTGATACTCTGGTTAATATTCCCATTGAAGTGGAAGACTTCATGGTGTAGCTGTGACCTAAGCGCTTCTGAGAAATTCCAGTGAAATACAAGTCAAGTCAGAAAAACAGATGCATTAAATAAACAAACACAAAAATCCTATCTTCATCCTTATTTTATCATTAGCAATTGACCATAATTTACTGCAGTATCATATTTTGCTATCTTCCAAAAGGAAGTGTGCACGTTTTCTAAAGAAAAGTGAAGGCAAATTAATGTTTTGCAGAAGTATGTTGTTGAAATCAAAGACAAATGCCTCAAATTATTAGGCCTCAACTCTTAACGAAAAAAACATAAGATGGGAAAGAATAACTCAGTCTGCTGAAAACTGAGTCCTTGAAAACAAAAGGAAAAGATGCCATAATGCAGTAAGTACTACTCTTTGAAAAGGAGTTGTTGCATTCACCAAACTAACAATGTCACACCAAGGCATAAGGAAGATGCCATTCTAATCATATTAGTAATGGGTGTAGTGTTAAGTCATGAATATTTTCCTGCAAAAGAAATGCACTAATTTTTTCTTAAATGAGTGCTTGAAAATTTATTAACTGCATGTAGGTGTTGTGAGTTTTTTCTATTGCTGCTGCTATGATATCCTGTGGCATTCACCTTCACAAGAAAGATAGTATGGTAACTTCAAACAGTCAACCCATTATCCTTTTCAGTAGAAGCTATTCTCAATTTCACAGCCAAATCTTGAAGGAAGTAGCAGGGAGCTGATGAATATACAGGCTTGCTGGTGGGATACACAGATGCTCAGAATGGTGACTGAACACCAAGGAGGAGGAATGGGGTGAGGGACAATTATTATTTTATAGAGTTTTAAAAATTTTTTAAAAAAAATTTTTTTCCAGTCTTGCTACTGGGAATAAAACAGAAAAGGGAGTTACTGTGAGGGAAGGAGACCAAATTTTTAATACAGTGAAACTTCATATCTTTTCCTTATGAAAAGAAAGAACAAAACCTCTTTCTAGTAATGATTCACAGTGCATAAAAAGAAAATGTGATTATGCATCTCCAAGACAGTGAGCAGCTGTGCTCTTGGAATTGTTTAAAAAGATGAAAGGTATATCCAAATGGTCCTCTGTTGGTGCCATTTGTATGAAACACAATGCTCCATTGATATACGCTGTTTAATTTTACGTTAAAAGTTTTGTTCATGATGAAGAGCTTAGGTATTTGTCTAGAGAAGGATCGGGTAGCAGATGAAAAGACAATTGCAATCAACAATGTGCACATTACAGAATAAGTGATTATTCTGTTGCTGACAAAGTGGAAATACAAATCTTAAAATAAGTTCCCTTGCAGTAAAAAAACATTAAAAAACTCTTCTTACCTAAATAGCAATCTCAAAAGATTTTGTTCTGATTGAATTTTTCACCCTCATTTTAGATGAAAATATTCAGCCCATCACTGGCTACAGTGGAGGTGGGTCACCTTGGAGACAACAATAAGGCCAAGAGATCACATTGAAAGACATGTAGTGTGATCAGTAGTGATTTATGGAGGTAAGGGAGCTTTGGAGAATCAGTGGGGAGACAGGAGTTGAGGGTATGGAAAGGATGACTCATGAAGCTGTTTTCAGGGAAATTTCAAGGAACTGAATGCAAATTTTCTTCTCATTACTGTATTTCCTTGACTGACTATTGCCCTCCTTTGGTACCTCTCTGATCTTACCCTCTATGAAAAGCACAGCATACCTTTCTCCAGCATCTGCTGCCCAGGAAGCAAAATTGGGAAAGAGATAAGACTGCAGCTCAATGAGGCTTCTGCTTGACAGGGAGAGGGCAGTGGGGCCAAGGGATACCTTAGGGCCTAGTGGCCCTTGCTGGGGAAGAACAGCACATGGGAAGGTCTCTGCAGACCTCCAGACCTTCCCGGGGCAGTGGACACTGCAAGCACCAGTCATGCAGAGTGTACAAATCTGTCCACTGCTTCTATCGGACCTGTCATCCTGCAGTGATTCCCGGCGCTGCCCCACTGCTCAGCCAGCAACTGGCTCTGAATCTATTGAATTTTCATCTTTTTTTTTTAATTTTAAGGCTGAGTAATTACCATTCAAACACTACGTTGACCAAAACATCCATTTGCGATTTGGCAGTTTGGTTACTGATAGTGATATTTTTTGAATTGGTTATTCTGTCTCTGACAGGTTCTCAGTGTAAGGACAAGTTTCTAGACATAACATGATGGCTGCTAGTTCAGATAGCAAAACATCTTGTACCTATTTCAATGTGTTTAATGCATCATATTCATTCATTTAAAGAGCATTGAGATTTGTTTATTTTGTTCTGCAAAGCTAGAAAGTATTTTAAACTTTCAAGTTTGCTTTTTCTACCCCCCTCAAAGAGAAGCAGGAAAGAAACTCCTAAGGAGTTTTACCTTTATATCAACTTTTGTTCCTGTTGCCTATCTGCTGCTTACCATTAATTTAAGAAAATGAATGTAATTTTGCTTGTATGGAATTGTTTTGACTCAGGTTCTTCCAATATTTACAGAAACTAATAATAAGCTTCCAGTTACCTTTCTTTTAAACAAGAGGGAATATCCGTCTTTTAGAGCCATAGAAAATAACTTGTAAGATTAAATATCCCTGGAGAAGTACATGGCAGGTGAAAATAACATTTAAGTTTCCTGGTTTTCATGGTTGTGTTTTAAGTACCAGCACCCAAGCTTGCTAAATACTTTTTTTTTTCTTATTTTCTGACATGTTAGTGAGATGTCTGTGCTATTGAAAATGCAAACATGGTCTTAGGGGTCAAAATGAAAAGGAAGGCCGTAGCTCCACTGACTTTTAAGCTGTGATTTCAGTCCCAGAGATTATTAGATTTATGAGTTTTACTGCCTTCTATGTGGGTTTCAATGCTTGCTACAATTACTTTTGAACAGGTATGCGAAAAAGGCTCTCTGCTGTGGAGCTTGGAAGACAGGGAGGCAAACAAACATGGTGAGCATTGGTTAAGGCCTGTGATAATGAACACTATAAATTATGTGAATAGGAAGTTGCTTGTGTTATTTGTTTATATGTTGTCACAGATTCAGTGCTATAGTCTCGAAACAAACAGTGCCTGCCCCAGAGAATCCCCAGTATAAGGACAGAGGGAAGTTCCTCTAGTTAAATACAATTCATCTTTGAAGGAGACTGAGATGACCAGGTGGATTTTGAAAAGACACTTGAATTACCATTTAGGAAAAGAGTTTGTGGAATACAATTTGATAGATACTAGTGAATAAAATAGTTGTGCAGAAAGTGTGAATTCTACCCCGAAGACTGACATTTTCACTGAATCATTCAGAAGCCAAAAAGTGCTCCTGTAAGTTACATATATATGAAATTGAAGAACAGAATCCAAATTAAAATTTTTTCATTGCATAAACCAATAATGTACAAGGTGCATCATCAGATTCTTAGGTCTGAGGCTCTGCATTGTTGATATATTGGATAATCCTTGATTTTCATGTGTATTGCAAAATGCATGGTAGGCATGACTCATGATACTGTATTAAAAAGGGTTTGCACAGAGTTAATGCTACTAGCACTGATAATTTACTCTTCTTACTTACCCAGCTGAATACAAGAGTAAAAGCAGTACGAAGGAAAATTCTTTAAATCCATATAACTCCATTATTAAGATAATATAAATAATCAGGTTAACTGGTGGTTGAATTAAATGGAATGCTTTATTTGTATTTCTTATATTCTTCCACTGTGAAAGTCTATGAATTTTAATTAGCTAATAATTTTGTTTTGTTTTATTAAAAGTGATTAGACAGGGTGAGAATTTAATTTTGTGTCACTTCAATTACTCGTGAACAATTACTATAGGAATACTTAAGGTCAGAATATTTATGTTTTTAAGAGATTATTTATTGCCTTGATTATATTTTCTTATGGCTAATAAAGAATTTTGTAAGTTGAATTTTAAAATATTTTAATTTCTGTAGCTGAATTTATTGACTAAACAGTTTATATTGGAATTATGTTGACTATTAGTTAAAAAATACCTGGAAGTACTCTTCTAGTTTATCCGTTTATGACTCCTTGTATTCACTGGAAAAATATTGATCAACAGGGAGAGAAATGATTTTCTTGATGTCAGATATGAAGTTTATATTGCCCCTAGTAGTTTCATTTTCATGGTAATTTTCAGTAATTTACAGTCTCTGAATGTCTTTGGGGAAAGCTTAATTCATAAATATTCAGATTTGGGTGAGTTAGGAAGAGCCAAATTTCTCAATTACTGAGCATTTACTCTCAAAAAGCCATCCTCTTGTATATACCTTAGAATGATGGCACCCAACATCACCAAGAAAGAATAAAATCTTTGCTTTTTCGGAGTTATGAAGATAAGAACCTATTTACCTAACAAAGAATAAACTCTCAAAGTTTGAGAATTTTTGGTTTAACCTGAACAAGCAAGAATTTGCCTGGTAGTCGAGACTGAGATCAGTTCTAGTAGTCCGATGGGTGAATGCTGGGAACCCTATAGATAAGAGGTCCTGCCCTACTGATTCACAGGAGCCTCAAGTATTCTGTGTCTGGTTTTAAGCCAGGTTTGTTTTGGTTTAGTTTTGGTTGTTGTTTTTTTTTTTTTTTTTTGGTGGAAATAAGTTTTAGAGGGTTGTACATTATACGTGTACGTATTCTACCATTTGGGAGTAAAATAACACAATTGTACCCTTGGAAAATATCAGGAAATCATTTTCCAAAGTTTCTGAAGGACTTTTCATGTTATTTTAATTTACTTGCTTACCCTTCCTATACTGTAGCAGGATTTTTGTTACATACCTTTGCTGTAAGCATAAGAATGACATGCAAGGATTATGTTTAGCAAATAGTAATTTGAGCAAATGAATATTGAAGTTAACACATGAACTTAGTGCTGTGCTTGAAAGCTGGTCTGCATCTTGCACTGCCATTATTGCAGTGGATGATTTCTGTTTTAATCTGTACTTGCATATTGCACAACTTGTGAGGATGTGAAGTCATAAGTAACTTTCAGTGAGATCATACTTAAAAATTATGAAGAAGATTATACTGGGTACTATTGAAAAGTATTTAGAGAATAATGCAATCACCGGGCACAGTCAACATGGGTTCATAAAGGGAAAGTTCTGTTTAGCTAATTTGTTACCTTTCTATGATAAGGTCACCCTCCTAGTAGATAAAGGGAAGGTGGTGGATGTAGTTTTACTGGATCTTAGTAGAATCATAGAATCATAGAATTGTCAGGGTTGGAAGGGACCTTAAAGATCATCTAGTTCCAACCCCCCTGCCATG
>WUAM01000179.1:8976976-8992746 GCA_024336885.1 Actenoides hombroni | reverse complement strand
CACCTCTCTGGGCAACCTGTTCCAGTGTCTCACCACCCTCATGGTGAAGAACTTCTTCCTAATGTCTAATCTGAATTAACCTATCTCTAGCTTTAATCCATTCCCTCTAGTCCTATCACTGCCCGACAGCCTAAAAAGTCCCTCACTAGCTTTCTTGTAGGCCCCCTTCAGATATTGGAAAGCCACAATAAGGTCTCCCTGGAGCCGCCTTTTTTCTAGACTGAACAACGCCAGCTCTCTCAGTCTGTCCCCATAGGAGAGGTGCTCCAGCCTCTGATCATCCTCGTGGCCCTTCTCTGGACATGTTCCAGCACATCCATATCCTTCCTGTAATAGGGACTCCAGAACTGGATGCAGTACTTCAGGTGAGGTCTCATGAGAGTAAAGCTTTTGATATTGTCTCTTACAGCATCCTTCTGGACAAGTTGTCAACTGTGGGATGAATGGGTTCACAGTGTGCTGGGTGAAGAACCGCCTGAAGGGCAGAGCTCAAAGGGTTGTAGTGAATGGGGCTACATCTGGCTGGCGATCAGTCACCAGCAGTCCCTCAGGGTTCAGTTCTAGGGCCAGTTCTGTTCAATATATTTATCAACTATCTGGATGAAGGAATTGCACTGTTAGCAAGTTTCCTGATATTACTCATCTGGAAGGTGAGGTGGACCCTTATAAGGGATAAGATGTATGTAGATAGATTGGAGCAATGGGATTAATGGGATGAAAATTAAGAAATCAAAATGCTGGATCCTGCCCCTAAGACAGAGCAACACCAGGTACAAGTATAGCTTTGGGGAGATGTGGCTGGGGAAAAGCCCTGCAGAGAAGAATCTGGGGTTGCTGGTTAACAGCAGATTTAAGCAGAAGTTGGCCGTGTGCCCTGGCAGCCAAGAGGGCAAACCACATCCTGGAGTGCATCAGAGTATGACCAGCTGGTCAAAAGAGGTTATTATCTTGCTGTATTCAGCATTGGTGTGGCCTTGCTTTGATTACTGTGTGCATTTCCACAATTTAAGAAGAATATCGAAGTCCTTTAATACATCCAGTGATGGGCAACAAAGCTGGTGAAAGGGATGGAAGGAATGTCCTGTAAGGAGTGGCTAAGGACTTTGGGCTTGTCTGGTTTGGAGAAAGTGAGGAAGTAGGGCTCAACATGTCATTGTTAAGATGGACTACACACTCACACTCACACACACACACACTACTACTCCAAAGGCTCAAACACACATGCTTCTAATGCTGCTGCTTCTAATAATGGTGCTGCCATGGCTGCAAGCCCTTTTATAATCATTCTAATAATAAGTGCCCACACCTGATTGGCCTAATCAAAGACCACCTGTCCACAATTGGGTGCTTCTTTCTTTCTGTTACAACATTGATAAACTTTCCCTATTTGTGAACTGATGGTTCTTTTCTTAGGACTTTCTGGCCTCCTCGAGGGTACACAGATGTTCATTCAAGGTTATCTAATTCTCATTCTAATCCCTCAGACAAGCTGAGGCCTCCCACAACAAGAAAGGGAGGCTAAGGGGTGACCTCATTGCTTTCTACAGCTTCCTGAGGAGGGGATGTGCATAGGGAGTTGCTGATCTCTTCTCCCTGGGAGCCAGTGATAGGACATGGAATGGTTCAAAGCTGCACCAGTGGAGGTTTAGATTGGACATTAGGAAGCACTTCTTTATTGAGAGGGTTGTCAAACACTGGAACAGGCTTCCTAGAGAGGTGATCAATGCCCCAAGCCTGTCAGTATTTGAGAGGCATTTGGACAATGCCCTTAACTACATGCTTTAGCTTTTGGTCGGGAGTCTGGACTAGGTGATCTTTGTATGTCCCTTCCAACTGAAATAGTCTATTCTATTCTATTAAAACTAAGCAGAGATTTGTAGTAGCTGGAATTTAACTAAATGATCCCACCTGGTTTTTAGGATTTAATAGCAGCAAGGACTTGACTTTTATGTCCTCTGGGTTGATTAATCAGATTTTTAAGAATGGAACCGTAAGACCCATTTACAAATTTTTTTTGTACAGAAGTTTGTATGTCCATACTACACAATAGGTACAGATGTCATACCTACATTCACAGATTATGTAAAAGGATACAAAAAGAAATTATAGTTTTGGCTACACATACAGAGGTTTATCTGATTTGCACTGAAATCGCAATTACTATTCTGTACAGACAAACCTTTTACCTTTCTCAGGTGACGTGATTCTCTGTAACTTCCATCTTTATCTTTTTTGGTGCTACATTTTTCCTTTTCTTCTCTGTGAAGAGGCTTGCAGGGACAAAAGAAAATATGTCATTTCTTCTTACACTGTTAGAGTGTAATGATCCTTTCTGAAAGCCATCACAGGTAGCAGTGATGGATGTGTTGTCTCTTATTGCTTTCTTATTCCATCCTTATCTTCTATCTGTCTTAATAGAATTGTACAGGGTACTGCTGCAGTGATTATTTTACCATATAACAGAGAAAATACAGCTTTTCTTGCAGAATTTACTGTCTAAAGAAATTTCTACTATGACTTGGCCTGGGGCTATATAAATCAACATTAGTAAGCTTTATCCACTTCTCTTTTAAGAAATCTTTCTTAGTTTGGCTAAGTTTGGGGTTTTTAATCTGAGAGTATTTCATAATAGTAGATCATGTGGACTGTCTTCACCCTACCTAAATGAATATGGCATAAAGCAGGCCTGGGTTACAAGCTCGAATTCAGAATCAACCTGAAAACCCAGCTAAAAGGAAGCAATTTTGCAAATAAGTGTTTAGTGGTTGCTAGTATGTAAGTTCACACATCAAAGATTTCATTAAGACTTGAACATTGCCTCTGCTGTTGGGTGTAATCACATCTTTGGCGTTTTCCATTTTATCCTCTCAGGGGCATGCACCCAAGAGAAACTTTGCTAACTTGATTTTAATGCCAGTACGGTGTTTCTTTTTTTAAGAAACACCAGCTGGTCAATGCATCAGAGCTGCAGGGGAACAGAGGGAGAGGAGCTCAAGTTCAGCTGTTTGGAGATTGTTTTGCTTTGCTTTGCTGCTGGCCAATGAGGCTGACTGCCTTTGTGTCTTCAGACCTGTCCTTTGCAAGGGACCAAAAGTTCACTTTGCAAGCGACCAAAAGTTCACTTTGCAAGGGCCTGCGAGTTCATGGGTGTGTATGCACAGCATGCTGCAGTGCTCTATGAAAACTTTAGTCTGTCCCAAAAACAGTGGTGTACCCAGTGAGGCCAGGAGCCCTGCCTCTCGGCACCATGGGCTGGCTAAGGATTGAGGGGATGCACCAGTTCTGCTGCTTATTCCACAGCTACCTTGAGTCATGCTGTACTTCATTATATTTTCAGTTGATAGGTTGCAACTGGAGACAGTTTGAAGGGCGGAGTAACACTGGGCTGAGTTTTGCAAAGTTGTTAGTATTTCACTACTTGACTGAGTTCACATAGACTGTATACGTAATTAAACTTCCAGGTAATATTTTATTTGGGGTTTTTTTTGCAAGTCAGCTAAGCTAAAAGAAAAATAGAATGAAAGTGTAATGACCATGGACAAGGGCATAGTTACAATTTTTGTTCCTGAAGAAAAATAAATGAAACATCCACTGCCAATGAAACAACCTCTTACAGCAAATAAAATGAATACATTGGAAAAAGTAGTGCAATTCTGAAAATTTATGCTGTGACAGCAGAAAAATGCCAACAAATTAGAAATGCCCAAGTCCACTAACAGCTGTTCAAACATACTATCATGCACAATTTGCTTTCCTAGTGTTTAAGTAAATTGTTTTAGATGCACTTTAGACATCAAAATTGTATGTGGATCCAGCCTGTGGGACATGAAAAAGCTTTAACTGAAAGGTAATTCATCACATAAAGGTAATCCATCATATAAACTAGAATAAGATTTATATTTATATTATTTGTATTTGATGCCTTTCTAGCCAGTTGCCTTGCTAAGACAGTTTGATGGCATGAACTAATCACTTTTGGAAACAGTTTTGGAAGTGGTTTTTAGATACATTTCTTTAGCTGTAAGTTTTGATTTTTTGTGAAATGGACACAGAATTATAAACATCCAAATGAATCCTACTGGTGCAGAACATGGTACAAAAGACTAGAATCTTAATACTCAAACATATAACCAGATCTGTTATGTATGGGGACAAGAAGGAAAATTCAAAATTTCAGAGTGAGATTGCAAAACGGGTCACTTCCAAAGGACAGATAGGTCCATGAGCAACCTACTGTTTCCCAAAACTGTTTATCACAAACCTAATGTGAAGGGGATATTTCTCAGAAAAAAACCCAAACAACTGGCATGCAGGTCTTCTGGTTTTGTTTTTGTTTTTGTTTTTTTGCTGTTTATGTTGAGATTGAGAAGCCTATTAAAGCTGGACATGATGGTCACATACAGGTACAATGACACTAGAGAGAATACTGACAGAACCGAAAAGCACAGTGGAAGACACTTTGCCTGAATGGCCCACAGTTTCCTGAATAATATGCGGGCTGTGTTCTCAAGAAAATTAACAGGAATTTCTAATCCAAACCTCTGAACTGTCATTTTAAAAAATATCTCAGTATGTGCTTCTGCAGACCCTTTACAGCCAAAGAAGGACTGCCTTTACTACCTGCTGGTAGCTGATGGTGGGCCTGAGGTTGGTTATGCCTATCCTGCAGGTCAATCATAGTATTTTAAGAGTGAAACACAGTTCTCAGAAGAATACACCGATCTGCATTCAACACAGCAGGGTACACTTTTAACAAGCTAGCTGTCACTGTTCAGAAATACGACAAAAACACTGAACCTCTTTCACCATGTGGTGCCATTCAGTGGGAGTTAATATACAGCTTTGGAGAACGTCAACAGTTGTTTAAAGACAATTTGTTATTTTGCAGAACTATGATTACGTGAAGTTACATAAACCCTAATTCTGAAAGATATGCACCCTCAGCTGGGTAACAGTTTCTAAAGTGTCCAGGTCCCAGTGGCTTTTAATAGAGCTTTTGCTCTTAAATCATCCATGTGTTTTTGAAAATACGACCATATGGTGCCTAAATGTAACTGTAAGAGTTTAAATTTAGCTCCCTGGTTATTAAATGTTTGCCTTCACCATTGTAAGCCTTGGCTGAGGTTACTTTCTCTTTTAGCTTGAAACTTTAGACCCCCTAGGATGAGCAGGTTCAGCCCCAAGATACCCTTCCAAATTCACAGCAGTAATTGCACATTTGTTTGTATTCAGTAGTTTCTGTCAAATAGGTTGAGATCATGGCATACTTTTAAAATGTCTATTTAAAAGTTTTACTGTGAATTAGTTGGTATCTCCTCTTCCAGCTCTTACATATATATTTTCAATGGCTCTTCCAGTCATTTTTAAAAAGCCAGAGGCCATGTTACTGATAGTCTGCTACACAGAAGTAGCATAGGAATGGAGCATGGGAAGGGCCTCTGGGTTAGTAGCTCCAAACACCTGCCAATACCTCTTAAAATCCTTGTGGAAAATTTTCAAACTATATCCTAGAAGCTGGATAGGCTTTCTTGTCCTTATTCGTTCTATTGGGAAGCTGTTACAAAATGTTGTGTTTGAAAAGTTATCCTTTTACTTGCCAGCATAAAATCATTTATGGCCAGTTGTTCAGCTGCCAATGTAGTAAATACACATTTGCAGTTGTATTGATTGATAATTTAAATCTCTTTTTCCCTGTCTGGTTTGTACCTGAACATGTTTACAGAGTAATTGAACGTTTTTCTTTTACTACACTAAACAAGAGGTTCTTTCATCTATTCTATAGCTTATTCCCGGGCCTATTCGTTGATTATATGCCTATTCTTGGGGTACATAAGCTATAATTTTAAATACTTGTGGTTGTTATAGGTCTTAGGATACAAGCTGCCTGGCCAGCTGTGGTGCTGCCTAACTGTTGGGCTATCATGGGAAGATGGGAAGCAGCCACTGTTTTTCTAAACAGAGAAAGGGACCAGTTGTTTGAACAAAAAACATATCAGTCTGTAAAAGAATTTTTTTGAATAGTAATTAGACATCTGGGTATAGACAGCTAAGTGGACAGGAGATCACAGGGGTGAATTTCAGGCACATGCATTTTTCCATTCATCATTTTCTATTGACTAATAGAGGCATCCCACAATTTAGCTGGCTGGATCTCATAATTGCACCCAGCTCCCTACCTTTTGATGTATAGAGAGTTCAAGCATTTAATGCAGCCTTGTGAATTTGATTTATGGAGTTGGGTATACAATTTTGTCATTGTATTGAATATTGAAATACATGAATTCCTGTTTGGATATCACCTTTGTGTTTGGGGCCCATGTTAGGTTATTTATTTATTTATCTTTGGTGAATACTAGTCCCACAAGCTTCCTATTCACTTTTTCTTTACATCTGAAGAACCTTTTGATGTTTGTTTATGTATTGCTTTGGGGTTTTTTTCCTCTTATTGCTTTTCTATTTCTCATCTACTTGGCATAATTGGTGATCAATGGTGTTTATTATTTTCAAGGATTTCTGTTACTCTTATATTTCCTGAAATGTTTTCTCAGAGGACAATCCATTTAGTTCAGTGTGTAGCCTTGATTACAATCTGAAAATGGAAAATGATAAATTAATTTGAACAGAGGCAAGGAGGTTAGCTTTTGAATTCTATTATTTGATTGTATGTCCCTGTACGAATTGCTCTGTTTCATGAGACAATTCTCTCTCTCTATGAACAAGTGATAATGATATTTGGGAAATATCAGGGATTGTGGGACTAAACACCATCCAAAAACTAGCTGAAAATTTGAAAATGTAAAGGTCTATACAAAATCACCAAATTTCCTGCTGTGGGATAATTACGGCTAAAACTTGGCTTGCTTGTAACAGAATTTGTCCATATACTTGTTGACTTTTTTTCTTAGTGTTCTGTGCCTTGATTATGATGAAATGTCTATGAGATTTGTGTGGTTAATCCTGTTTAGAAAAACCCAGACTAATTTCTACCATAGCAGAAAGCACTGAAGCAGCCTTCTGGAAGGCTGCCCTTCCTAATAATGCAGTGCTTATAACTCTGTGATTCAGCAAATATCAGTTACAACATAAAGCAGTTTATTCTAGAATTTTTGAAATTTCTCTTTCTTCTGTAATGTCTGTTTTATTACTGTGTAGTGAAATGACAATAAGAAGCAAAGGTTCACATGGAAAAACCATACTAGAGCAGATGAAAAGACTTGAAAGGGTCTATTATGACTGAGTTACAGGCTTTATGCATTCATAGATAAAAACACAATTACTCTGGATTTACACCATGGTAGTTTAGTGCAGGATCCATCTCATGTCTTCCTTGAGACCAAGCATACATTTAGGTACTGTTCACAAGGCATTGAAGTGAAGGACAGGTTAATTAAATAGCAATGATTCAATGCTTTTTATGGAAAAATGAGAAAACTAGACTGATGGTTTTTGCTGGTTGATAACACTTAGTTGTCTATCAGTCATTTCAAAGTAATAAAAACAGCCAACCATTACCATTAAAATGGACCTCACTGGGTCAGTGCTGCCAATGGAAATGAACTATCTTTGTACCAACAAACTTCAGCAAACCATAAAACAGTTCGTAACAGGAGAATTGACCTGTATGTGGAAAAACTTCCATTTACTTCCACTAGGACCACAGATTTCCTATTTGGTGCGTGGAGGTTCAGTAGCTGCTGTTAAATGGTAGCTGCAATGGCAAAGTGGTTCCTTTTCTACAGCAGTCTGAAAGGTCATAGTGGATTACCCATGTTTGAACTGAGAGGCCTCACTTGAACTCAAAGGAGATTCAGTGCACCTAACCTGATGGAAGTGTCTTGGTCCAGCCCTGCCTCTGCAGACAGTGTAATTCACAAATGCGTCTACTCTCTGCAGGGAAATGAGATGGCTTTTTCTGGTTTGTCTGGTTGTTTTCACTAGGACAAGTAGAAATGTCCCTGGATGAGACTTTTTATGGCACATGAACATAATGATGCTGCTTTCAGACTGGTGCCAGTGCTCCTGAATGGCATGAATGTTGTGCTATGGTGGATATATTATCTTAGTCCATTTCTTTCTCTGTATTCTCCATTAGTGCTGATCTTTGTAACACAGTTTCTATATTCTTTATATTCATTCCTTTTATTTTCCTTCCATCTGCAAACAGCAGCAAAAGGTAGAAAAAAACAACAAAAATGACATTTTTTTAGCCCATATAAACCCCAAAAGTTAAATATTTCATAGAAAAGTAGGAATTTGAGATAAACCAGGTTCAGTCTTTAACTGTACTGGAGTCTGAAATCACTCATGCTTTACGTTATTTCAATATAATGAATTCAAACACCACAGTGCTACAATAGCTAATATAGTTCTTTGTCTCAGATGCATTGGATTTAGATTTATTTGCCATTGATGGGAGAAATGGCTTGCTCCCAATATGGTTTTCATTGTACCAGATGTAATATGACTATTTATTGAGATAGTGAAATAATGAAAAAATTAGTGTTTCATAATTGCCTACTTCTCTTCAAAGCTGCTGTCTCTGACTGAAATACAGTGGGTATATTTGTGCTTGCTTGTACAGACAGACATATTAAATGTGAAGCATTTTTTCCTGTCAGGTCCCATGTTTTACTGAAATCCTCTTGACCACTGGACTTTGCAAAGAATAGAGCACTGACATGCTCCCACTGGCTTTGGTTCAGAAAGTGCTTGCCGGAGTGTCAAGAAAGCAAATCTACAGAACAGTTCAAACATTGAGTGAATATTAATGGAAATATGATTTCTGGAGTTCATTTATTCTAGAAATGAGTGCACTGGAAATAAATTATGTATTAAAAATCAGTGCAAATACAATTAATAGATTATTATCTTACTACTATTAAAAAGTGACATAATTTTAAAAAGAAGTATGAAAATAAATTACACAACTATAGATTTCACAAATCCATTTTTGAATCATATTGTATAGCTGGGCAAAGTGAAGTATGTCCTTTGAGAGTGAGGATTAAGAAGAGACTTTGGAGCAGCTTTAAATAAACAATGCACCTAAAATGACATTATCAGTTCAGATAGCTCCTGTGTCATGGGATACAGTGGTCAGTGGCCATTTTGAAGAGGCAGATCCCAGAAAAAGCAGCCAAAAATCTTGTGGTAAATAATTTTGGGTTTCAACTGTACTCTCTATGAAAAAATATTTCCTCTTGAATTATTTAATGTTACTGCCTGTTAATTTTATTGGATGTCCTTTCTGCCTTGTGGTATGAAAAATACGGAATAACTGTGGGTTATTTATGCTTCATTCCCATGTAATTCATTTTTTTATAGCCTACTGTCATATCCCGCCCCCATTTTTCTCCCTTCTGTAGGATTTAGAAGCTGTTTTGAATCTCTACTCACCTAAGTAGTGTATCTATGGGGTTTTTTCTGCAATGTAGAAAATTATATGTGTAATAATTTATAGAGCAAAATTTAGTTTTCCTCTGTTCCTTCCCTAATAAATTCCAGCATTTTGCTTGCTTAGTGGCACTTCACACAACAACACTTTCAGAGAACAGCCCTCATCCTGTAGGATCTCTTTCTGTATGTAACAGCTAATTTGGAGCTCACCACTGATTAGATTTACAGAACATTGGCTTTCCACAGTTGTGTTTCTTCCAGTTATTGTTGATTAATTTGTTCTGTCATTGCAGTGCTCATATCAGAAGTTCCTTTGATGAATCTTCACAGTCAGCTTTCATTTTCACCATTCTGGATAGTATTGGTACCATTTACAAGCTTTTCCACCTCATTATTTACTCCCAAATCATCTTTGAATGTGTTGAATGGTACCAATGCTGACACAGCTCTTGTGGGATGTGGCCATTAGCTTTCTTCCAGAGTGGAAAATCTCTGTTCACGTGCCCACTTTTGAACACCTTTCATCAGAGATGTGACACTACACCAATGCCTGCACAGAGTCAGCCCACTGCTGGAGCTGCTGCCAGGAGCTAGAACAGCAGATGTGGCTTGAGGATGCAGACAAAGATGCAAGTTATTAATACTTTAAAAAATACACTACTATTATATGAGAAAATTGGTCATGGTTATTTTGTAGGAAGAGCATTAAGGAAATAATAATAATGTGGGCATGGGAAAGGAACTCAGGGAAATGTAGCTGTGATATGGGAAAGCATTTGTGGAAGATTCCAGCAGAGGTCGGTCTAGCTGAGCCCCTGAGATTCCTTCCAACCTGAATAATCCCATCACCCTGGAAACCTAGAAGTGATTTCTGTTGTCCAGCTTTGCCACTTAATCCAAATGCTTCTTCCTCCTATGAGATGCTGGTGTGTAGGAATGCAGACTCTAGTAGAAAGCCCCATGGTATAGAGGAGTGGAAAACTATGTTCAAAATTAAAATCCTGGAGATCACATTTTTGTTTGGCTAAAAATTCTAAATGTCTTTGTATTGTGGTGGTGTTCCAAACTCTCTGCTTGCTTCCTGAGTCCAAGATCAGTTTCTAATCTTTTAGCATTAATGGTCACTTTATTTTATGTGTTAAAGGGTTAGGTGATCTGACCTTTTCAAACTGGTTGGTCTTATAATCAAAATTTTACTTATCTTGCCATGTTCAGCATTTCCACTTTACTAATCTTCCATTCTGCCTCTGGAGCCCGGTGTACTCTTTGTTATGCATTTGAGAGTACAAAACACTTGGCATGAATGCAGTCATGCTCAGGTGGAAATCAGCCATTTTAAAAATCACCTCTTAGCAAAACTTAATTTCATGATCCTTTAAATTCCTACTATCAAACCTGCTTAACACCTGTACTTTAATTTTGCTTGCCTTTTTCTCCTAAGTATGTTTCTGACAAATATACTCTTGCTATTAAATTGATAACACATGGTGTAATCATTGCTTCTTAGCAGCAGTAAGAAAGATTTGCTTCCTGAAAGGGGCTATTATTTCCACATAGTTTGGATACATTAGCATATATAGCCAATTAATATAAATTTCAAAGAATGAGGGTGTATACATTTCATTGACATTCACATGGACTTCCCTTTACTTTTTTTAAAGGTTTATTCTTATTTTATCCTGACTGCTGAGTGCTTTGGTCCTTATGCTCATGGGAACATTGCAATAGTTAAATTTATCTAGATCAAGACTTACGTATCTCTGTATGCTGTCATAGTGGCTCACAGCACTTTTTCAGGAAGGAATAAAAGACTAAGGCAAACATTTCACTGGACAAATGTCCAGTTTCAAGGGACCTGCTGTATAAAAGTTTGTTTTCTCAGGGGGTTTTCTGTGGTGTTGGTTTGCTTTTTTTGGGTGGAGGGGGGTGTGGTTGGTTGGGTTTTTTTGGTCGGTTTGGTTCTGTTTGTGTTTTTTTGGTTGGTTTTGTTCTGTTTGTGTTTTTTTGGTTGTTTTTTTGTTTTGCTTTGGTGTTTGTTTGTTGGGCTTTTTTTAGCTAGTGATAATATCTATACTTTTCTTTTAAAAGATTTCTTTTTCACTGTTTTCAGTGACTTAGGACTTCTGTGAGTTCATTGTCTTTAATGGCAAAAAGTAGCAATTTGCACTGGAAAGGTGCAGAGGAGTGGCAGATTTCAGATGTAACTTGTACCTTTCCAATATCATAACAGTCAAGTCAGTTCAAACAATGAGTTACATTCAGTTACCTACAGTTATTTTCTTTTGTAATCTGTATGTTGATGAAATACCATTTCATTTAGCAAGATAACAGTGACATTAAATAAACAATTCCAAGATACAATAGTTAGTAATTTCTGAGATATCTGCTGGAATTTCTTTTGAAGCTTTACATATTTTTTTATATATATACTGTTTGCACAAGAGTTATCTATATGATTTGTTTAGGTAGAAAAATATACGTAAATAGCAGTATGACTGTGTACATGCACTTTATAATTAAATTACTTCAGTAAGTACAGGGTCATCTTCCTCCAGAAAGTGTGCTTTTGAGCTTTTAGTTTATAGGATATGGCTAAAGTTGGCCTAATTAGAAGTGATAAGAATTCACTTCAGTAAAATGGGCTTAACTCACTGCTTTAATTAGAAAAAAGTGTTTTGTTGTGACAATTTTGATATCAGCTTTCACTTGTGATAAAAGCACCAAAGTTGGGATAAAACACAAAACAGCTTATATCCATCCAAACCAATACACCACATCTTATCTGTAGTACAACACCTCCTACTGAAAAAAATTAATAGAAAAGTGCTAATTTACTGCTGGCTTGCTACAGCAATCTTAGTAAAACAATGGCAACTTCCGGGCATGCCAAGGCAGAAAAAAATCTTTATAGTCTTATCGTTCCAACAGCAATACCTCAGGCAAAGCATATGTCCCCCCAAGGAAAGAAAGTGTTGGCGAGGTTCTGCAGTGCCACGGTGTTTCTCATTTGTTAACTTCCTCTCAAAGATTTGAAGTTCTGCAGCTTTTTTGAGCTTTTTCTTTTGCACAGATTTTTCAGTCTCCCAATACTCTGCAACTTATGTAACCAATCTGAATTAACCAGCACATCTTGAATTTCAAATATCACATTATCAAAATATTTATGAGGTACCTTGCTGCAGAAGGGTAAACCCATTTGTGAAATGCTGTTGACTACAGTGATTCTGGATGCAGTTTTTCAACCCAGTGATTATGGATGCAGTTTTTCAACCAAGTTTTAAAATGAGAGAGTAGCCCTTCACCACTACAAGAAACAAAAACAACCTGGAAGAGAATTTTGTACATCTAGGTAGTGCCTATGAACAGATGAGAGATGATGTTAAAATATAGCTTGATGTGAGTTGTTAATTTAATTTTACTATAAAAATCACGGACAGTCTATACATTTCCATACTAGCAAGGGAAAGGGACAGCAAAAGCACAAATTTAATTACCAGCTAAGTATTTGTTCAATCCCTGTCAAACCAACTGATTTGGCCTGTTTTAATTAGGCACCGAGGGAGTAAGGTTAAATCATTAGCTGGTTTTTCCTCATCACAGAGTTGTTTGAAAATTGGTTTTTAAAGTCTGTGTGTTCTGCAAATAGATTGAGAGTGTTTCTTGCATTTTTATACCATGTTATTGTTTCCATTCTGAAATTCAAGATAATATTTCATATTTATTGCAACAAGTGTTGCCACAGTGAAGCAGTTATTGAAATGGCAATTGACAATACAGTTCAGAAGTATTTAAAATTATTTATATTAACAGATGTTCATGCATATGCTGTTTATTTTAATAAAACCAGCTTAACAGTTCCAGTGTTTTTATTATTTTACTTTCCAAAGTAGTGAATCCAAAGTGGTTATATATGCACACAGACAAATATACAGATGGTAAATGAGCCATTGGTCCATGCTTCCTTTATCCATAGGTGCAACCACTGGGATTCCCTTTTGAGATTGCCTGTTTCTCTCTGGCTTTAAAAGAGCCTGGGGTGAGTGACTTGGGTGTAGATATGTCCCTGTAGGTAGCTGCAGCAGCGCCGGCCATTAGTGTATCTCCATGAAGACTATTACCTCCAAAAGATAAAGCTGCCGGTGATTGTTTTCCAAATAAGTTCAACTCTGTTCTGCATCCCAGAGGGAGCTGCAACCGCCACCACCCTCCCCCTCAGATAGTTTTAATTCTCCTTGTTAAAACCAACAATTCCTCAATCCTTCACCTTTAATTTGGAAACTTTTAATTTGTTTTTTAGAGATGTAGATACTGTCAGCAAGCTACCTGATCTTGGGACTATCCCACCAGTTATGAATTTCATTATTAGCAAATGATGTTTTGTCTAGCTCTTTCTGGATACATCTGTAGAGTGGTTTTAAATCTATCATTTTCTTGTTGAGGCATAGCTTTATAGTCATAGATAGATTTATTCTTTATGAACAAATATCCAAATTCTTGAATTACATTAAATCCAGAGTGTTTTGTTGGGAATTTTTACCTTTTTAAAAATATTTTCTTTTGTACTGCAAGTCCTACTTAGCTGTCTTTCACAGCTTGTTCAAACACTGGTTGCTCTTGCTTCATTGATTTATTTTATTAATTTGTTTAATTTGTGTTACATATCCATGTCCAGGCTGGAAGTCCTCATAATCTATTTGGAGTATCTTTTGAAACCTTGACAGAAGCTGCAGCAGTGCTGGTACCTTAGAGCTACCTGAAAATTTCTGGGTTTATTATATTAAGTTAATATACATAGTTAACACAGGCCTTCTGGAATTTTGCTGGATGAATAATGTCAATCTTTTCCAAATGCAGCTTCTGCTGCAGAGCATTGTGACATATCTTTTTCTTCCCCTTTTATTCCTGATTAGGTCTAACATAACACTTTGCAGTTGGCCATGTTAGTATCTCGTTCAGTGAAAATCTATTGATTTCTCTGGAGTCTAAAGGCAGAGCCAAGCCTGTAGAAATGCTGGATTACTAGGGAGCCCGTAGCTTGCTGAGGAGTTTATCAATTTGAGTGAGTACAAGTATTGGTTGTCTTCAGCTGTTTACAGCACAGCTGGAAATGGGCTTGAAAGCACCCAGTGGGAAAGAATTATTCTTCCATGATAGAGGTAGTATCTGTAGGTATGTTGCCATCTGGATATTACGGTATGAAGTTCACAGAATATGTGTTACTGCAGTTTAATAAAAATTCAGTCTCCTTATTTCAAATCAATGAAGAATTACCTAATGGTTTATTTTAATGGTGTTTTCTTACTTAGAAGCTGAACGAGGCACAGGAAGAAATATTGCAAATACCAAAATTAGATACTTAAATCTAATACCTAAAAGGACTTAAAGATATGTGAAAGACATCAGCATGTAAATACAGCCACTCAAGTACATTTCCAACAGATTAAATATTGTTGGCATCTCTAGGTGGCAGTCCTGCGTCCGTAATACTACTGTGAGATACAAATGCCTTCTTTCTCAATATTTCTGAGGCAGAAGTGCTAACCAAACAACTGACGTTGTCTCTGTTATCCACAACTGCCCCCTTTGCAGATGAGCAGGTGTAATAAGTAGTGCTGTTAGGTCTTTTTCTTGAAAGAATGCTGTCCCCAGTATGCTGGTCCAGGTGACACCATGGGCTGGATGTCCCTTGCTCATTTTCTCCACAGCACCTCACCTGTGAATGGCAGTGTTGCTCAAAGCTTGCCTGCACTAATGCTGTGGTGTATTCATTGTCAAAATGGGCAGAGATTACCTGTGTATCAATATCCTCTTTGAGGTAAAGTGATTCATTGGTGAAATTAAAAAAAAAAATCCTGCAAAATAAAAGCTACAAGATTAATCTCCTGGGAAAAAAAGTATTCACAGATAGTGTATCAGACTGTTGACTCCTACCTACAGCCAATTCTGTCCTTCTTGTTCACTGTTATGCTTGTATTGTGCCAGAGGCTTTTTACTTCGTTTACTTACATGTCAGGATATCTTCCCTTTCCATTTCTCTCATTGCAGTCCCTGTGTCTTAAACACTGAGCTTTTGACAAATGGACTTTGTAAATGTCCATGGGAGAGGAAAGTTAAAAATATGAAACACTTTATTTCAGTTTTAAAGCAGTTTATATAGCTGTTCTCCATATTTAGAAATAGTACCTTTTTGCTAGCCAAGAACTATGAAACAATCAGCAGTTTAGTTCATATAAATATTAATCAGCAGTCTTTCATAGAATCATAGAATGTCTAGGGCTGGAAGGGACCTCTGAAGGTCATCTAGTCCAGCCCCCCTGCAGTGAGCAGGGATACCCTCAACTAGACTAGGCTGCTCAGAGCCTTGTCCAACCTCA